>VZTG01010061.1:1713384-2084820 GCA_013397845.1 Melanocharis versteri | reverse complement strand
GGGGGTCGGGATCAGGACGGGGGTCGGGATCAGGACAGGGGTCGGGGTGAGGATGGGGGTCGGGGTCAGGACGGGGGTCGGTCGGGGCCGGGAAGGCCGAGCTCGGGGAGGTCCATCGCCGCCGGGTCCCACCTGTGTGAGGGCGGCGGGGCCGTTGAAGATGGCGGCGGGGGCNAAACCATAAAGTGAACAATGTATTTGTCATGTAATTACTGAGGTAATGTTAAAAAGAGCTTTCATTATGCATCAAGTATTACTGTCTTTAATTATAGTAAGCTATTCTTAAAAGAGGGAACAGTCTGGAAAATTGATACTTGCAGTATTTTTCCTCTTTCCACCTTTCCTCTTCCCAGTCCCTCCAGAAAGTCTAAAAATCAAGAGTACTTAAAATCCAGAGGGACAAAAAGCCAACAGCAGTTTGAAATGCAAGTCCTCAATTTTTTGCACAGTTATCAAATAAATAGGTATTTTAGGACATCTTTGTAGAATGCCATAAACTAGTAGCTTTCTCATTTTTCAGTTACAGATTAAACTTATTTTTTTATTGCCCTGAACAATGTACTTTAGGACATCTGTTCAACTGGAAATACAGGCCTAAAGTATCAATCAATGACAAACAATCAAGAATGTAATTTATGAAGTTAAGCAACAATGAAAGATATTTTTCTTTAAATAGATTCCTATCCGAATTTACCTTGTGATGTCTTGGTTTGTGCAGTGACTTCGATCATTAGTTTCATCATGTTTCTTACATCAACAATAAAGTAGCAGTGTCCAAAGTGCCCCTTATTCCTTCCATTCACACAAGCCACATAGGACTCCACAAAAATATCTTCATTCTATGACAGCTTCTTATGTATATTTCAATAATATTTGGTGTTTATGTAGCCCCAGGATTCCAACAATTGGTCCTTCGAAAGTAAGAAGCAAAAAGAGTATTTCACAAATAGCAAAAGCAAACAGACCTTCATGCTTTCTTAACCCAATTAGTACTAAGCACTGTTCTAAATCCAGGAGAGACAGGGATGGACTCAGACCTAAACCCCTTCATAGTCATGGTTAGTCCCTTGTCTTAAAAGGCAATATTTACATACGTATATGAATACATGTTTCTGATCAATATCCCAGTGTTGGAAAAGCTGTGTTTATTTCAGATTTTTTATTCCAAAGTCAAATCTGTACAGCAAAATAAAGTGAATTTGCACATACTACTAATTTGCATTGAAAAATGACACAAATACACTATTTTTGGCAGGGCACACAGGCTTAGACCCAAGACTGCTCATACATATAACTCACCATCATGGGCCCAAAGCCAAAGCTGATTTATGGTGGCTGGGACACGCCAGGGAAAGCAGTTCATCACTGATGAAGGGTTTTAGTATCTCCCAGACAAATGAATTCCACATATTAAATATTTAAAGCTGAGTTTGTAACACCGCTATATATTTTCTCAAAATACAAGTTAGCATAATAAATGGGCAGAAAGACCATTAATAAGCTATTGCAAGACTACTGGTGCTCCAACGCGCGAAGCGGCAAAGCTTAACGCGCAGAATTAAGGGGAAAAATAACTTAAAATCGAGACTTTCGCTTTATAAAAACCGGACCGCAAAACGCTTNGGGTGCGGCGGTGCCGGTGTCCGGCGGGGAGGGCGCTGCCCGCGGTCCCCGGCCCCGCACCAGCTCACTCACACCTGGCCGAGGCTGTCGCAGAGCCTCTGCTGCCCCTCACAGCTGCCCCAAGCGTGTGGGAAATGACGCCGTGTCACCCGGGGCCCGTGCAGGTGCCTCAAGTGCAGGTGCCTCAAGTGCAAATGTCGTTGACATGTCAACTCATGAAATATATTTCCCCTTTACCCTTTAAGGATTAATTCTCTAAATTTTTTCTTCTTTTTTTTTTTTTTTTTTNTTTTTTTTTCCTGAGAGGACCAAAGGATGAGCTACAGCAGCCGCATCAAAGTCGTTGGTTTTTAAGGAATTACGCTGGCCTCGGAGGTCTGGCATTTTTCCCTAGGAGAAGGAAGCGAGAAGGACGGCCCCATTAGTTTAACATCACTGGCAGGTACAAGCAAACACTTCCCGATGGCTTCAAAACCCTCTGGGAACAAGGTTATGGGAACCAATTTGATGTGGGGTTTTATAATGAGATATTAGTCAAAGAAAATCTTCCCTTGAAGTGACTGCGTTTTTGATCACAGTATTTCTTCATGAAACTTTGCAGCCTTTTCACAGAAAAGTACTGGAATACCATTTTCTTCCTCAAACTGCCTCTTAATGTTTCTACAAAGCGCAGTTATGAAGAACCTTGTAACCCATCATGGCATAATGAAAAACGTGAACTGGAACGGCTGAGCCACCGATGGGACCTGCTGTGCTCAGCCCACCATTGCTCTGCTCGCCTTCCTTGCTTTTCCCTCCTGATTTTGTCGAGGAAGGGAATGAGTTAAATCAGTTTTAGGATGTATTTAGCTTTCTCATTTTACCTTAGGATTTTCGGAGAAATCCAGTGTAGTTTTATCATACACTGGATTACACTGATTAGAGTTCTTGGGTATTGGAGATAAGGAAAACAATAATACTAAAGCAGAGCTACAGGTTTTTAAATAAAAACAGTTAATAGAACAAGGACAGAAGAGAGATGATGATAGCAGAAGAAAGGTTAAAAGACTATTGTGGAATTCTGTACCCAAGAGAAACTACATAGTTCATTACATACGGTTTAACCTGAAGTAATTTTGAAATTAATTATGCATAATACTGGATCTAAAGACCCTGCACTCCTTGTGACAGGAGTTATGCTGAGACCTGAGTAGTTTAGAAATTCCAGTTACAAGCTGAGATTTGGGCTGAAGAACCTAAAGTCAAAATGGTATATGAAGCAGCCATCTGTGGGTGTAAGGTGTAAGGAGCTACTTGCCTGCTGAGGGCAAAACTGGGCTGCCCAAGTACCCTTTGCCAGCTGCCACAGGAAACTGGTTTTAGACACACTGTGAGGGGAATCTTTTTTTCCTGTTTTTTCCAGTTTTACTGAAAAAACCTCATATCTTGTGACCCCAAAATAGCAGGTAATGTAAGACTAGCAAGAAATCTTGTGTCATTAAATTTAGTCCATTCATAGCCTGAACACATCATACTTCCATAGTCTGTTTTGGAATTATGGTGATGGGGGAAACACTGTAAAACGGATGATGAGACAATCAGAGTGTTTGTTATGATGAATTCTTTAAGATTGTACCTGTAGGTCAGCTGCAGTTGGTACCTGAGCTGCTGGGTTATGCACTTTTCTTTGGCTAAATATTTGAAGCCTCTGTGCAGCGTACATCTACTAAAGCCTTGGAAAGGCTGATGAGTGTTCAGCAAGTGCTTGGGTAATAATTCGGGAAAAACTGTGAGAACTCATTTACATTTTTCTTCACCCCTTACATGTTAGGACATATTTCAGTGAAGAGATTTTTATTGTGTCTTGGACTAGGAAAATGGAACACATGAACATCCCTTCTTCTCATAAATAACCTAAGCATAAGGTGTGGTTAGGTCTCCTGTCTTAAATTAAAATACTGAGAAATTAGGAGCATCATGCTGGGAAATGAATTGATTTAATTTAGGAGAGTATTCAATGTGCACTAGATATCTGATGTGTGATATTAAACTCAGAGATTTTTTAAGGACCCCCACTGACATAACTTGGGCTTATATCCATAGGAATAGTTCTGTAATTTCCTTCATCCTCTCCTGACTTTGCCTTATTATATTCCATTGCTCACACTTGGAGCAGTCTCCCTTCCCTCTGTGTAAAGCTCCATTTCAGCTCTAATGACCATTTGCCAGTCTGTTCTGTACAGTATTGTTCTGAATCGGTTTGGTTTGTGCTTTTTAAGACTGTCAGTTCATGTAGTCTGGAGATCTCTCGTCTTTCTAGTTCATACTGCATTTTGTAAAATGCCATGTTATGTCTTGAGACCGTTATATATTATAAATGCTAGTTAAGCTAAAAAAGAAGACACCCAGGCATCCTATGAAATTTTCTGTAGTTCCTTCTTGCCATTCTTGATGTGCAGGGAAGAGAGACACGATGTGAGCTGCTGCCTGCGTAGCCTTCACTTGGTAACAGCTGCCACGGAGCCAAGGCGTACTTGCCCCAGTGCCAGGCCACTCCGCTTTTCCTCTGAGCAGTCCTGCTCAGCCAGTGACCTTCCTAGGAGTATGTTTGCCAAGATTACATCATGCAGGGTAATTTAAAAGTGTAGTCACCATTGTATCCACTACTATTTGTGGATCTCGGAACAATTTCCAGCAGAATGCTTCCTCCTTCTTCACCCATGTACATGAGTTCTGAATTTTTTTCTCATTTTTATTTGTACCTTGGTCTTTTGATAGAAATACTGTTCAAATAAATAAAAAAGTAGAATTCATTAATGAGCATGACTGTCTGTTTGATCTTCTAGAACAAAATAAATTCTGTGAGAGATGCATATAATCTCTCCATCAGCTTAAGGCTTTGCTTTTAGAAGGATGGAGTAACACCTTTGATTCAGAAAACAGCAATTTGCAGAAGACTGTTCTTGGGTAAATATGTTAAAATTTAGAATCAGTTCACAACCTGTTTTCCAAAGCCCCACAAATATTTAATCAATAGACACTCTGTAAGAATCTTTATTTGAGGGTTGTGGATGGTTATGACAAAACACAGCTGGGTGAATTTCTGTGGTGTGTACTTCCAAGATTAGACTTTCATGAAGTTTCCTCTCCTCTACTGATGTGTAGTCCTGATGCTCAAACATGGAAGGGGACTCCAGAAGGGTCATGGTCAAAGGGACTGTCAAGGGGATAGACACAGCTGCAGCAGGGATGGAAAAGTTGTGGAGACATTCCCTCTGCATCTCTCTATTCTTTACACCACACTGGACAGTGGTGAGTTGAGAGTAAAGACAACTCTCCATCACCAGAATAATTCTGTTGACAAAGCATGAAAAAAATTGTAGTCTTCCTGTAAAATAAATGTGTTGCGCCACTCCAGAAAGCATTGAGTCCTCAGACACTAATACTTGAAACTGGAAAATTGGCTGCTTATGTCTTGTCAGGCTTTATAGGAATCCACCCATGTGACCAGTTGGCCACATTTCAGTTCAGAGCAGGCCTTTAAACCCTTAAAATCATGAAGATGTATTTAATGAGGATGGCTAACTAGTTAGCCAGCATTCATGGATGTAGAAAGACAACCAGCACAGGGCGAAAAAGATTATTAATTTGTTCCTCTTTTTTGCTTTGTTTGGTTTATTTTGAGGCAACTGGTATCTGTTTACAGATAAAATAAATGTGGTATCATCTGAAGAAAGGCGGTGAATTTCTGTAGCTGCAAGATCCATCAGCTTTATGCAGTGTGTGTGCTAATGCCCTTCGTTCCTTTAGGATAGTTCATTAAAGCTATGTAATAACAAGGAAAGCATACAGGAAAAGTGAAAACCTGCCATGGTTTGCTTTAGTATTGAAGCAACCTGTGCTTAAGTTTGGCAAGTTATGTTAGAGTGAAAAATGTTCTCTTTGCACCTATTATTGTGCTTTATAGGAGTTACAGTCTTCAAACATCCCAAACTATACCAGACTATTGGTTGTTTCATTTCAGTTTTGCAGTGGAGAAGGATATTTTGTCTAATGCCTTTTGTAGTTTGGTCATGCTTCTTTGATTCAGAGAATTTTTGAATAGGATTAAAGAAAAACAGCCTCTGGATGACTGGTGGGAACTTTAAATAGCATAACCACTCTTCTCTGTCCAGTAAATCCATTAAATGATAAACTATTGATTTTTATAACACAATTAAGGTGCCAATGATTTCTTAAGGAATCGTTGTACATTTTCTGTATTATGCACTCAGCACATTATCTATTGTAAATCAGAGGAGAGTGTTCTTAGTCTGGAATGAAACCATCTCCACACCAGTCCAGTGCTGCAGAGAGTTTTGCCTCTGAAATGTACCAACGGTCTTTATACCATTGCTTGTGGTGTGTATATACAAAAAATATTTAACCACTGTAATTTACTATTATTGGGACCTTCTTAAGGTGGATAGGTTATAGTACCTAAAAAGTTTAGTAACTTGCCCAGACAAGAATAAAAATTGGAATTTCACAAGCAGCCTCATGATCCAGTGTTAAAATTGATGGCTGTCTGGACTCACAGAGGAATTTCTTCATCTCTCCATCTCTAGTTTGTACAATGAACGAGAATGCCATAGAGTATTTCCTTTGAAGCAGCATGAAATATTAGAAAGAAAGATATTGGTTGCAATGGGTCAAAATGGACTCTTCTATTCTGACATTTCCTGTGTTCTTTTGTGCTGAGACAGGATAAACAGAGCCTTTATTTGTTCTGATAACTGTGGGGCTTATTTTCCTTTCTCTCCACTTTTGATTTTATTTTTACTGACAAGATAGAGAAAGAAGTCAATATATAGCTTGATGTTGCTCATCCAAGTTGTCAGATTTTTGTTTAGTGTTTTGATACTGTTTTTTTCATTCAATTATTGTTCACATTGTTAGGGTTTAAGGTTTCTCACAGTATGCAGTGCATATAAATGCCTCTGTTGTGTTATCTTTTAAATTAATCTTTTTAAATTAATGTTGTTTCTTTCAGAAATACAAGCACTTTCAAATAAAATTCTTTGCACATTTGGAATACAAATAAACCTACAAACACAAATACAAATTTTGAGAAATAAAGAGCATCTGCAGTTTTCAATGAATTCCTTTGGACTGAGTCACTGGATTCCATGTAGCATTCTTCATTTTGGCTCTTAAAAAATTGTTCTCTGAAAAAAAGTCTTCACAAAGACAGATATCATGCAGATTTGTGCCCTGAGTTCCTCCTGTCTAACAACCTCAACTTCCTCTGTCTCTCGTGACTCCCTCAAAACAACAATCCCACTTGTTTTTCCCTTTTCTTCTGTAATATTTTCACGTTTCTATATCCCTAGTCATTTATCTTGTATCTCAACCAGTTTCTGCTTTCCTAAAACTCTTCCTGCAGTGCGGAGTTCCCAGATGTCCAAACTCCTTTCTGTGCTTTTTCTGCTCAGCAGCCAGAAAAGAAAGTCTGTGCTCTGGTGTGTCCAACAGTAGCTGTGCTGAGTGGACAGCCAGGGAGTGCATGTCAGCCTGGCTGCTGCCAAAGCAAATGAGTAGTGACTTAATTTCTTCCCACCTTTCACTAATGGCAGCATCAATAACATCTGTTCTGCACCCTGCTGTTGATTCTCATAAACCTTTCAGGAGCTTAATGTCTTAGGATATTCCATATGAAGTAAGACTAAAAAATGTTGCCAATTTCGAGAGGAAGATTTGGAGTACTTGACCTAATGTCTTACATTTCTGTGTAATACAGTGTATTCTGAAAGTTGACAGTCTTTGGTCTTTTGTTCATATCTTTGGTCTGAAATGTAAATCAATATTTACTGTGTTTTGACTGAGTAGCTGGTTGTCAAAACCTCCAATCCTGTTAGAGGTTAAAGCTGTGTTCCTCTTTCAGATACAGCCAGCTTTTATTTTCTGTTGTAAGCGGACTGAAAAGAAGGGGAGCCATGTTTTAGATAATTTCTTACTGGGTTTATTTTAAACGAGTTGAAACAAATCTTTCTATATATTTCTTAGAGGGAGATGACAAATTCTTCTATCATGAGGTGAGCATGAACAAATTTAAACCTACCAAAATGATTGTGATATTCCTTTCAGACATTTATATGCTTGCTTGCAAAGACTTGGTAGTAGGCAGTGTGACATAAATACATTGCTCCCTTCCAAAGCATGAATTCTGTATGAGTTTAACTGATTCCTCTTAAAGGATAAAACTTGAATTACTCTGACTTTCATTTTAAATTAATGAACCCTGTTCTGGGGTTTGCCTGTGGAGCAGCAGCCACCCTCACAGAGGATGGTTTGTGGAGTGGTACATTTATTTACTTCTTACCAGGATGTGTTGCTAAGGTGAAAGCACACAATGCTTTTGTGTGCACTGATGATCTGAGCTTTCACAGAACTCTGCTAATATAGTTTGAATGCTTTCATCATTAGGTCTTATGAATAAAGCCAGATGCAAAGTATCTGTGGACTAATAGGCTTTAGAGAATTGCTAATATAGAAAAAGTTTTTCAATCTCTTCAATTTCTGTCGTGTTACCCCTGCTTCTGGAGAAGTTTGGGACGCAAATCAAACTGACATAATTCAGGAGTCCTGCACACCAGCGCCATGATGATGATGTGAAACTCTGTTTATTGGCTCAGTTTTTCATGGATGTCATGAATGTCATTAATCTGGGAGAAGAGATCACGGTTTTGCCTTGTCCCTTCCCTGACCAAACTTTCTGTTCTTTTTGGAACTTACTGCTAGAGGTGTAACTTTCTACCACAGGCTACTATAGACTACTGCACCTTGATACGACATGAATCTAAGGACGGGGAAGATGGGGAAGTTCTGTGCACCTGGATAGCTGCTGAGATAAGTAGGGATACTCAAGACCGAGTGATGATGGAATTTGGTTCAGCTGCACAGCGGCAAACATTGACACTGGTGTCACATTAGCCACTAATAGAGGTTTGGGTTATGAGCAAGAGGAAGGTGAACTGTGCTGGATAAAATATACAGTACCTGGCACTTTTGCAAACAATCTTTCAGCAACTTGTCCTTTTGGCCACTGCTCAGCACTGATTTGATGGAATACATTGAGGATAAATCTATAGGGACCTTGTTGATAAGATAACTCATTCTCTATATAGGAAAATGCAATTGGACTCCTCTAGCTGGACTGTAATTGTGTATGTGATCTGGCATCTCCTAGGGAAATTAGGGATAATGCTCATCAGAAAGAAAGTTGCAAAGCAAGTAGAGAATCATGTGAGGGTCTGAGAAATACAGGAGACACTGGAAAATTTTAACTGAAGGACTAGGTTACAGTGCAATTTTTAAGGACTGGTCTTCTGACTAATTTTTTGGTATTTTTGTTCATATCATTTTCCCAAAAAGGAGATGTGTATGTCTGAAATATACAGACGAAAGAATAGGAGCAACCTGTCAGCTAGGAAGAAGTGGATGAACTTAAGGCCTGGAGTAGTGAAAATCAGATGAAATTCGCTGCTGTGTGGTACAAGGTCATGCATTTGGAGACTAATAAGTTGCAAGCTTGTGTATGGAAAATCACTGAGGAAGCAAAAGAAGTGCTGAAACTTAAAGAGCAGTGTTGGCAAAAGGACAAATGAGCATAAAGCAATCATAAATACAATTAAATTTGGAAACTAGAAGGACATTTTTAGTTGTCAATGAAGTAAAATTCTGGAACAGTTTTCCCATGAGAGGTGTAGGGGCAAAGAAAAATTAAATTAAAAGGGGAGACTTAGATAAGATGTTAGGAAAAAGTTCTTTCCTCAGAAGGTGGTGAGACACTGGAACAGATTACCCAGAGAAATTGTGGATATCCCATCCCTGGAAGTGTTCAAGACCAGGTTGGATGGAGACCTGAGCAATCTGATCTGGTGGAAGGTGTCCCTGCCCCCATGGCAGGGGAGTTGGAACAAGAAGATTTTTAAGGTCCCTTCCAACACAAACCATTATATGATTCTGTGATACCAAGTTCTGCTTATTCTTCAAACCTTACATGTAGCTTCTTCTGCTAATTCTTTATTTGAGTAAAACTAAACAACTTTTTTCACAAAGGCACCCTGAGACATGCAGTGACAAGTTTGTGGGACATCTGTTTGGTCTGAGGAGGAGTTGGATATTTGAGAGTAATTGATTAATGGATTCACAGTGTTTCTTGTAGTTGTGCCACCACTGCAAAATGAGAGTGAAGGAGCAAAAAATGCTTTGCATCTGTCAAGGCCAGCGTGCCAATGTGCAGAGATCACAGCAGGGAGAACAGGACTAGCCAGTACAAAACGCTTCTTTGCTCTTGTATCCTTTTAAAAGATTCTTTTCATGTTTCAGTCCTGTGCAAAGAGCTAGACCCTCATTTGTGGCTACATATGAAGGTGACTTAAAGGCCATCTTTTATGCCACAAGTACCCTGAAGCCATCCAGCTTCTGCTGCAATTCCTAGTGAAAGCTCACCTCGCCTCATTTCTGTGCCAGTGTCAGTAGAGGCTCTGCTGACAGCTTGGGGCTGCAGCACATTCGGGGTGCTTTGGAAATGTCCCGTTTCTTGCCAGTGAGTGGCTAATGGGCTTTAGGGCTGCTTGAAGCCATTAGAACAATGAACGGCAGCTGGCGAGCAAAGCGGGATCAGGCTCAGTGGGGGAGAGGGATCTTTCTGTATAGCCTTGGGTGATTGAGAGGAGAATGAGGCCTCTGTCTCCTGTGGCTTCTGTGCAAGGTCCTGTCAGCATCTTCACCTAAGGATGAGTAGGAATGCTTTGGGGAAATATTCTGAGGTTCAGGCAACAAAGTCAATTGCCTTTCAGGCCATATTTTGGTTATGTGGGGACATTGGCACTGACCTGAAATGTAAAAGAGAGCCCTGTAAAGAGCTACAGAAATGAGGCATTTTTCACTGGCTTTTCCTGCTTTTTCCTGCTGTGATCCCCATACTCTGGCACTCCAGCCATGGCAGATGCATGGCATTTTTGTTCCCTCATTTTCACTCCATGGCTGTGATATCCACTACATCAGACACTGAGTACCTATTATGCACACTCTCTCAAATCCATGCAGTTCTTTCTCTCAGTAAATATGTTGTACAGATTCTGGTTTCTTTGGGATATTTTTTTATTTCTTGGTATATGTAGTGGGTTGGGCACTAGCTAAACACTAGTGCACTCACTAAGATCACCTATTCAATTTCTGCTGTGAGATACGGATTAGGAGGAGGCAAAGCAGGCTCAAAACTTTAAAGAGCATAAAGAAAACATTATTAACAGAACTAAAAGGAAAAGAATAAGAATCAGAATAAACCAGAACACTTCTACTCCCTCCACCTCCTATCCTTTCCCACTGACAACGTAAAGACATAAAACCTGGAACCTTCAGTCAGTTTACCACCTCTAAAACAGTCTTTCTTCAGTTCTTTTAGGGAGAGGAGTTTCCTCTGCCACGCCATGGAAACTTTCTTACAAGAAACAGTTCTCTCGTGGCTTCAATGTCACAGCAAAGCAGCCGCCCAGGAATGGAAAGTCTGCTTGCACTGAAAGGTCCCTCCCACGTTTGGTAGTCTTCCCACAACTACCTCTGTGGGCCACTGGCCTATGGAGTACACTTTTAAGGCTGAGGTGTTCAGAAGCAAAGGTTCTCTTCATTATCTTTGAGATCATCTTCATCTCTGGAAACAGAGATCTTGCCCTTCTTCCCTGGGGCAAGGGTCTTCATTACTCTTTTCTCTCTCTGTTCAAGTTTCTCATTGGATCAAAGTCACTTCAACATCTGCTGGCTTTAGCACAGGTGCCTTTGCTCGTGTCTGCAGTTTGAACGCTTCATCCCCCCACACTTCTTCATGAGTTACAGGGATAACAGTCCGATTGTTCATGTCTTCATCATGGCTTACAAAAGAATTTCAGTCCCGAGATCTGGGACATCTCCTCATTCTCCTCTTTCTGGGCTTCGGCTCTGCCTTCCCCACTGACCTTGGGGTCCTGTGGAGCCAGCTGGCCTAACAGCAACAAGATTTTAAAAGTCCACACCACACTGGGGGCTGACTGGGCTGGGCCAGGCTGCCCTGGCTGAGCTGGGCTGCCCTGGCTGAGCCGGGCCAGGGTGGACCCAGCCCCGCCGGACTGCGCGGGCTCCCCAGTTACCTGTTCAAAAGCCGGAAGCAGAAGAGAACATTTTCATGGCTTTCTCCTGTTTTAAATATGGGATCTGGAGGCATATCCAGCTTCTACCATTGGTTTGTCCAAACTCAATACTCAGAATTATCTGGCCATTAGTCCTCTCAGGAACTTACGGCCAACCTATGACAGTATATAAATTTATATTCAGGATATCTACCTTTTCATTGTTTAAATTACTGACAAGCTAATCCACAACTTTACATGCTACTTTTATTCACTTTTGTAGTACGTGTTATGTGTTCCATGGTGTCCCCTGCAATCTGCTCATTGTGACTTTATCAGAGATCTGTGGCCTTCTGGATGTGCTGGGGAGGATCCTTCACACTCTGGTCCACAACAGAGAAGGACTCAAAGTAAATGGGAGCTTGTGAGGGTCTGTCTATGTTCTGTGTCTCTAGCTCCTGATTCGCTCACTGTATTTCCCAAATCCTGCTCTCAGCAACACTTACAAGCTACATCATTGTTTCAATATATGCCCCTACTAGAGCTCGAGCCATAATGATATTCATTGTATATAGGTGTTTGTCTTCTAGAGTCCAAAACAATTAATTCTCTTACTACTTATGCATAATGATTTTAAACAAACAGACAAACAAACAAACTTATATTAATTTCTAAGTATTATTTCCATTTTTGAATCTTAACTCGCAAAGGTAGCAGGTAGCAGGTAGATGCAGTGAAAATTTGGTACTTAAAAAACCCCCCACATAGTCCACCTTTAGAGGATTGTTGCCATCACTTGTTTTGCAGATGTATGCTGATGATTTGCAGATGCCTCAGTTTTCATGGCTGCTACATCTGACTGAGTATCAGTACATGAATTATACATTTTATGTAGTGGTTATGTATTAATTTCACACTAGAATCTGTAAAGATACTATATTTACAGATAAAGCATAATTTCTCACACTTCCAGAAATGAACATTAATTCTTTCCACTTCAGAAAGAACCTGAAAGGACTTGTTGCATTTCATAAGAAGAAATATAAATCTGGCTCCTATTTTGAAGACCTAGTCCATTAACATACCAGTATAGTTTTACAATTTTTTTTTCATTATTCTATATTATGTAGAACTCTGCAATGTGAATTTTTTCTCTACAGAAATATGGGATGTATTTACTTAAGGAAATCCCATCCCAGAGCTCTCCGCTGCTTCACATCATCCCTTTAGATTGGGTTCTTCCAGGTGATAATAATTGCATAACTGTAAAATATTCTGATATTTTCTCATTTGTCTCCAGTTGAGGATGAGCTGTAGTTCATCTTGTTTGATGAGAAGCTTTATGAGAAGGATGCATTTACATAAATATACCATTGCCATTTTACTACATCCTGCTAGGTTTTTCCTTTTCTTAGGCAATGAGCTGAAGTGACAAAAATGATATCCATATTAAATAGCATCCCATGATAGCACATGACACATTTCTGACACTTGAATCCTTTCTTATAAGCCACTGATCATATAATCTGAGTGTATAACTGAGTACTGGTCAAATGGCTTTCCCAGTGCTCTGCATCTTTAAATCTTTGAGATTTTGATTTCTGCTTTTAGGCAGCTCTTCTCTCCAGTGTAAAAAGTAGCACTCTTTGCCCTGTTTTGCTGGAATGGCTAATCAACTATTAACAAGAGTGATTTTAAGTTATTTTGGTAGAGTAGAAGCTTCGAGTTTGATTTATATTAATTTTTTGGGGCATAAAATTCCCAATGTGTGCTCTCTGAACAGCTCCCAGAAGTCTCTGAATCTTTACCTTAATTGCAAATCTAAAAATATTTATTTAAGTACAAATTGAAAGTATCCAAATGTTCAGAATGGACCTGTTGGTTTGCTGTTTATCACTTTCTAGCTTAAGCAATCTGTTTAGGGATCAGAACAGCAGTGATAGCTTATGATTTAAGTGGTCAGTGACCCTCAGTGGATATCCAGTAAAGGATTCCTGGAGTGGGCAAGTTGCAATGATCTAGACAAAAGTTTGACTTTTTAATTTTAAACTGGTGACTATGGTAATGAGGATTGGTTTGTCAAAAAAAAGACTTTGTGCTCACGGCCAAATTTATTTGTAAAAATATCTCCCTTGCAAACAGATAAATTCATTTCTGTCCTGGCTGGTTGTGATACACCATTGCAGAAAGCATCCATCATATATTTGCTACAGCCAGCAGTGTGTGCTTCTTTGAATGGTAGACTAAGCCCATTAGACCTTTATACTTTCTCTTTGGCTAATTTACCCAGCAAATTTCATTATCAAATATACATTGCAGTAATACCTCCTGGAAACTATTACCTCCTTGTCGCTTGTTGACACATTTATAAGTGCATAAAGGCCTTTCAGTAAGTCAGAATCTTTTCAGGGAAATGGAATTTACTTAATGTGATGGTTATACGAGCATGGAGATAGAGAGCTCCATGTATTAATCAGTTCATTGCTACTGTTGCTTCAAAAATAATTAATCTGTCAGATGAATGTTTTCTACTCATGAAATCAAATGCTCCTTTTTTTTTTTTCCTGAGGTATCTGTCCCTAATATAAACATAGATGTAATTTTCTGCAATACTTGACAAGGCAACCTTCATTCTCTTCACGCATGTCTGGTATATCACTTATTAGATATTTGCACTTGCTTTTTGGTTTAACGAAATCATACTCCTTAAACTTCATTTCTCTCAGCAAAAGCTTTAAGATAAAAGTCTATTCTATACACATCTCTTACAAAGATGTTGCATTTTGTGCAGAAAGCTGTTTCAAATACAGAACAACTTTCTTGGCCCTGCTGATTTTAATGTAATAGTATGTGTCTTTCCACACCAGAAAAGCTGTCCATATGGACTTCCAGAAGCTCTAGTGGTGATTCTATAGAGTTGCACTTGAGTTTAATGAAGGCTTCAGCATTTATCTTATACAGAAAATGCAGTAAATCTTCTAGTGTGATAATTTATCTGGATGCCCATTAAAATAAATCCATCGTTATCTTGGGAATTAACATGAAATGAAAATGGATTTTTAATAAAATTTAGTGCCTAGTTTCAGACTTTTTTAGCCAGGCAGAATACTCTGAACTTCTCAAGCTGCAAAAAGTTAATGATTTTATACATCTTGGATAGATTTGAATTTTTGTTTAGAATAAATTATGGTTTTCCACTTGTTGAAAAATGATTTGCACTTGTGCTTGTTGAAATGTAAAGATGTTGAGGATATTATTCTGTAATACCCTCTTCTGTGAAGAAGTTCCATCTTTCCTCATGGCTGGTGACTTATTGCTCTCGTTGGTATTAAAGTAGGACATGACTCTCAGCCAGTGTTTTGGAGAAGAAAGGGTCTACATGAAGAGTGGTAATTGAAGGACAGGTGAAGAAGGCATTGTTGTCCCTTAAATATAAGGAAAAAGAATCCAGATAAAAATAGTTTGTCTTTTGCAGACATGTGGTGTGGAGACCTTGGAAAAGTTGAGTAAAGCTTCTCCAGAGAAGAGGGGTGCAGCTGAAAAAGAATTCAACTATCTGTTGATTGAGTAGGTATTAAATACAGAAAAAAGCAGATATTTCTTCTCATACTTTCATGTTTCTAATGACACAGAGACAGAGTGATCTGCAGGAGGTCTCTCGCAGTAAGAAAAACATACACTAGTCCCCATCAGAAAAGGTAGTGTGTGAGTGAAGACACACTTCAGAAGTAGGTTAAGGAAATGAAACTTATGTCTGCTGTTAAGGATTTTCATTTTCACTGGAAGGATTTAACATTGGGATATTGTGTAAACCATTCTCTATGTATGTGTTTAACTTGTGTAAATATATGAAACGAAACAAAAATAACCTACATTTTTTATTTCGACAAATATTCTCTGATCATGTACTTTAAAAACACCAATGACCTACAGCATATTTAATATTCAATACTGTTCTAATACTCACTGGCATTAATAATTCTATCACTACTCTGTGTAAAATAATGTTAGGGTTCTCATTTAATTTATATTAATAACACTGATTGTACTAGTATAAATGTATATATTAAAATGATTCATGAGTGTATGTTGAGATGAGTAGGTTTTTGTTGGATTAAGTTAAAAAGGGCTATAGAATTAATTTCATTGGAGTAAGGTCATGGCACTGTCATTATAAACCTGCTTCAGAAAACTAATTGCTGGGTGATACCTACGTGAAGTTATGAACAGTTTTGAGGAAAAATAGTGCCCTGGAAATCTCACTGAGGGTCCGCAGTATTTACAGAACATAAGCCCTGTGAAAGGACAGTGCCTCTGATGGTGGGCAAAGCTTTGTTCACATTTTAGACTGATAAATTACATGTGCATGAATCAGTCCCCCAGCTCAGGAGTGCTGTTGCACACAGTGCACATGCAGTTCTCCGTGGGCCTTTCTTTC
Organism: Melanocharis versteri; assembly: GCA_013397845.1. NCBI lineage: Eukaryota > Metazoa > Chordata > Aves > Passeriformes > Melanocharitidae > Melanocharis > Melanocharis versteri. Next base: position 2,068,632 of record VZTG01010061.1, on the reverse strand, counting down.
TTCCCTGCTCAAAGCACTGTCCCTCTAGGGGAGTCTTGCCTCAACACATCTTGACTTTGACTCACAACAGCTGTTTTATGTAGCTAAAAATCTGGTTCCAGAGATCATTTGTTCAACTGGCTTGGCTTACTAGCCTCTTTTCCTTTCTTGAGTATTTAAAAAGACTTTATATCTTTTGAGGGGAAGAGGAGGGACCCTGACCTAACTGGCAGCTTTGCTGGCTGTGTGTGATAGGAGTGGCAATCGTCCATGTCTGTGCCAGTCCTCCCTGGCATCGGCTCTTTGGTCACCGCATTCTTGTGGCTGTTTGTGGGCACTTAGTCAAACAGAACTTTGAGCAATTACTACAATGAAGAATGCAAATGTTCTCTATAATTCAGGATCCAGTCTTGCATCCATAACTATCAATGGGAAATTTCCTACTGAAACAAGTATAGCTGATTGTATGTGAAACATTTTATCTGTACTCTGGAAATGCTGAGCTTTAGTGAGAATTATTTTTATAAATCCTGGCCGCATTTTTCTCCTATTGATTTCTAAATGTAGAAAATAGATATTTTTAGATATAGTCCAAAGAGTGTGAGGGTGTGGAGAAATATTCGAGAACACACTTTCCACCACTTTCATTTACCACTACTAGGACTTTGTAATGGGATGTAATTTTACATTTTTATTCAATATGTTTTTAATCTGTATTTTCAAAAATCTCAAAGTGAATACATAAATCAATCAGATCCTGTAATCCATTCATGTGTGACTGCTATGTTCAGTGAAGGTCTGTGGCAAAACTGAATCACTTTATTCAACATTCAATCCTACATTAGATGTTAGTAATTCCAGAATGTTTTACTCCCTTAAATTGTCCTCTTAGCAGGGTATGTTTGTCATTCTCACTCTTTTTGTGGTGTCACCAAAGCAAGCACACCTACAATCCCATATTTGAAAATAGTAGATGACACAAAATGTGTAAAGGATTGTTTCTGTCAGTTATTATTTTTGTAGTTTGGGTTGCCTGTAATGGTTTGCAGAAGAACTTCATGACTTTTCTCCTATAATTCTGCTCTTTGAGCAATCCAACATAGAATCTCCCTTTTCTTACATGTAATCATTTGCAGTTTGCTTCATCAGCAATCTTCCTGCCTGCTCCATTGCCTCCCAACTGATCCTCATGTTGTTCCAAGCCTTTCTCTCTGAAAGATGGAAAGCTGAAACGAGTACAAGTGGGTCTGGCAGGAAGTCCTACCACATCTTGCTGGGGCAGGGCAACTCTCATAACAAAAAATTTGCATTTGGATGTTGGCTAATTGACACACGGTACAGCTGCAGAGCTGTGGGGTCTACCTGGCTGTCAGGGAGAAGAAGAGGAGAGCAGCTGACACCTCTAGAGCTTTATTCAAGCTGTCCACATATGCTGACAGGCAGCAGTGACATATGCTTTTTTGCTGTCAAAATTCAGGCTTAGCTCTACAATCATAATGCTAAAAAAATATCTATTATACATCCAAGTTCTGGATGCCAATTCTATGATTCAGTGTGGCGAACGCAAGGTGAAGATCAATAGGAGTTTGACTTTTGTTTATTATCATTTCTGTAGGAGAAAATGATTTATTTAAATGTCAGAAACTCAAATTTATGCATGTCTTTAGAGATGAAAAATAGAACCAAACTACATGTCCTCTTTGCTCTACTAGAAATTGATGAAATAAAATTGCAAAATAGCCCTCATCACCAGCAGAGAAATTATTAATAACTGGTTAGGCCAAGAGCAGAGATGTGATTGGATGGCAAGGAGTTCAAATTTTGTTCTCAGGCTCCAGAGTTAACATTAATTCATTAGGGTTGCATATTTTTACTGAAATTTGGGAGTTCTGACACTGCTAACAGTTTAAATAGTTTTTTACTCATTACTACTCTAATTTTAATATACTTTCATTAATTGAATTGCAAAATGCAATGGTGCTAATTCCTCATGACACCTGTTCTGCAGAAACTGAAATTAAAGTTAACATCAGAAAAGTGTGAGTAGGTTTAATTCTTATTGAAGTACCAGCCATGGAAATAGGGATGGATGGAGCTGAAATAGGGGGGTGTAGAGCTGGAACTAAAGGACAGTAACACAAGATGACATTCTTAGCTGCTGTGGGGAGGCAAATGGTTCTGGTTGAAGACTTTCAAAAAGGGCATAAAGTAAGTCCTGCTGCCCAGACCTCAGCGCTTGTTCCACCAGGCAACTGCTGGCACTCTCAAACAGCTAAGAAAATCTTACTGCACTGAAACTTTTCCTGTCTTTCTCTAGTCACAAGATCTGTGGTCACAATGCAGACACAAAAAATCTTGCTGCATTTTCTTCAATTTATTAACTGGGGTGGCCTTCTAGGGAATTTTACATGTCTTGTGGTAGCTGTAATCAGGAGACATTGCAGCAGAACAGGCTGTTCTAGTACTTCTTTAATAATAATAATAATAATTTTTTTGTGGTTATTAATCACAATGAATTCATAGTAATGCAACTACTTTTGTGAGCCTGCACAACGAGGCGAGTGCTCTGAGCAAAAGCTGAATTGCTGCAGGATGGCCATTCATCCTGCTTTGGTGTCCCCCACAGGGACAGAACAGTCTGCTTGCAATCCAGCACATGTCCTGTGTGGTCTACAGTACCTTCTGGAGAGGGTTTCTATAGAAGAGAGAGCAGCAATTGGCTATTCACAGTTTTTGACATTAGACACTCCCATTTTGTTTTTCCACACTGACCTGGATTGCTGCTTAGCTGCTTCAGTGCAGCATCCAGGAAGCTCTTGGTGGAGCAGTTTTGTACCGCGTGGTGTTGAGGAATACATTCCATGCAGGCAGCTCGGAGTGCAGCTGCAGGTTGGGCTCTGGGTGACAGGAGCCCCAGGCAAGCGGCTGGGAACTGTGACTGGACACTCAGAGACACGGCAGGAGCTGATGACCCCAGACTTTTGTGTGCTTAGACCGTAAGAGTATAAAACCCATGGCTTCCTTTGTTTGGGGTCCCTCCTTTGAGGCACCCAGCTCGAGGTGTAATTTTGTTGTTGCACCATGATTAAATTATTTTAAAGATTGAGATCTCTGAGGCTCTGCTATGGGAAACCTTGGGTTGAGCAGGAAAGGAAAACTTGTCTGATTCTGTGAGTGTGGGGTGTGTAGCTCTGAGGGGGCTCAGTCCCAGCTCAGGTGGTGTGAATGTGGGTGCCAGAGTGGCTCCTGGACTGGCAGACAGGGAAGTTTCCTTCACAGTGGTTGACCACCTGTCACTCAGAAGCATATATTGATTCAAACCCTTCCAGTGCTCAGCGATCTACCTGCCAGTCTCTCATAGACAAAATTGTAGATGCATGCAAGAAAAACTTGAACTTAGTTACTGAGACATGGCTCTGATGATTTTTAATTTCATGCCTGATACACAGAGCAAAAAGCAAACTGTTTTGGCTGAAAATCACTTTTTCTATGTCTGCACTCCGTGCAAGGTCAGAGTGTTGTTCCATCTCATGTGCACATTTACATCTCTCAGATTGAGAATGTCAGAATTGGGGAATATGTAGGAAATGTTGGTTGACATTGGGTCAGATGGTGATACAGCTCCAGTCCTTTGGTTTGCCTAACACATATCCACCTATATAACACTAAGCAATGGTAGCCAGAAAAAGTGGACTTGAAATAACTCAAATGGAAAGAAGATAAAGGAATGCGTGTAAGATACATAATGCAAGAAATAATTCTTTTGTGGTGAAATGGAAGTGCTGTGTTGACTACAATTAAACTAGCACACACACATGCATATTGTCTATAGCTATGTTTGCATATATGTGTGTCTATATATAGTAATAGAAGGAGAAAAATAATGTGAAGCTTGCAAGTGAGTAAATAGATGGATGCATGGATTTCAGCTTTTGGGTTTTAGGAGAGTGCACAGCACACCAGCTAACAGAGAACTGGGAAAATCTAGATGGAGAGATACTAGAGGGTATAGGCAAAATTCTGTTGCCTTAATACAAGTCTCCATCTGGCCAGTATTACTGTGAGCCTGAATATTTAATACTACCTATAAAAATTGTGATTTTAGTTATTTTCTGGCTATTTCTCTGTTCTTCTCCCTCTTTGGAATTTGGCAGAAGGTGCATATTCATGAAACAGTCATCTGTGTCCCTGAAGACTGTGCATTTCAGCCAAAACTGCATGTTCTGCAAAGCCAGCCTCGGCAATAACATGTTCCTTGGCTAAGCCCTTTTGCCTTTGGTGGGTTAACCCTACACCATGATCACGCAGCTGTTTTCCTCAGCCAGCTGAGTGTCATTCATTGGTGCTGCAGGGAAGCAAACTCTTCTCTGCTCCTGGCACTTCTCTGCTTCGGGCAGCTGGTGGTGATGTAGTGGTATTTGGATATTTGTGAATAGCAACAAATATTGGAGAGGAGTTAAAAGTAGCAACACTGCTCAACTCTAAAACCTCCTTTTGCTGTCATTAAGACGTAACTATGGTAACTTTTTGCTACAGTGCCTCCATCTGGGTGACAAAGATAGACAAATTTTGGGCACCTCATTCCATTTTAGAGATGATTTGCAGAGTCCAATGCAGAACCATTGAGTCATTGAAAAATCATTGTGAAGGTATTCTAGTTTTGCATCAGCAGCAGGCTTTCAGACTGTAACATTCAAGCTTGTCACTCTAGCTTCTAGAGCTGTTACTGATTGATCCCTGTATCATTTCTCCCTGGAGTTTCTGATTCACTTTTTAGTTACAGAGGAGATTTTATTAAAGGCTGTTTTTCTTGCTGAGGAGTTTTTATTAAAGGTTGTTTTTCTTGCTCCCTCTAAAGGAAAGTCTTTCCAAAGACAGGATTGTTGGCACATATGAATTGTCTAATGCTGAACTGATAGATGAGCTGTCATCAGGGTACAAACCTGTGACTGTTAGAACAAAGGTTGGCAAATTCAAATGGGAAATAAAGTCATTTTTTTAAAAAAGCAATGGAAATTAATAATTGAAACAACTCACCTATGGATCCAGTCAGGAACAGATGTCTTCCTAAAAGCTGTACCCCAGTTCAACAAGATGTTATTGAGCTCCATGCAGGAATCCACTGGTGAAATTCTCTGGGCTACATTTGTCAGAAGTCAAGAGCACAGGATCCAATGGTATCTGCTGAATCAATAAAGCAAAACCAAACTGCCTCTGAAGGAGCAGCAAACAGCTTTTCTCTGTAGATCAGGTGTTAAAGCAGAGAAATGTAGCATTTGACAAGTGTGCTGTATATAGTAATTAAATTGCTTCTATGCTTATTTACAACTTTCTGCTTCCTCTTCTCAACTGCATTTTTATGCTGTATTGTCTCCCTTCATTTTCTCTCCTCTTTTATCACTTTCTATTCCAAAGCCTTCAAATTGGAGCTGAACTTTTGAACCATACATGGAGTTTGTTTATCTTTAATTACCAACACACACTGTAGTGCTCCACCCCATGACAATTTTACAGCAGACATCCCAAAATTGCAATATAAGAAGGGAATGGACAACCTTTACGATTAAAACGGTTTAAAATGTCTCAGAAAAAGAAATTATGGCAACAAATCATAATGGTTTAACTCATTTACTGGCGGCAGCCAAGGGCATGTGCTAGCAATTGCAGCATTTGTATCAAAGGAAGGTGGGCTGAGTTTGAACTGCTGGCTGCAGTTCAGATGAATTTCACCTTACGAGTGAGGTCCTCTCTTCCTGCAGGGAATGCGAACTGTTACCTTCTGCTGGAGCCTTGGCTTCTACTGACCAAAACACAATTCAGCCTGCACAAGTGTAGACAATGCAGGTGCTCAAGCAGTAGGACCTCATTTACGTGTTGCTATTTTCTGGTGTGAACTTACCAACAAACTTGGGGGGTCTCTGCAGGGCATTCTGCTATGAGCTTTATACATTGCCAGTGTGTGTTTTCTCCTGCTTGTTTGTATCCATTCTTCTGTTTTCTCATGTGACAAACCAGTCTGTAAGCTTCTCACAGTAGGTACTGTCTTTCTAATATACAGGACTTGTAATTCCTGACTGTGAGTCCTAAGTGTTATGATGGTAATTTCAATAATACTTCAGTTACTTTGGCATTGATTAACTGTGCCAGGCTGTTGATACCATGTTAACCGTATTTGCATCCTGAATCTTTCAAACAGCAAGTTGCAGCATAATGGCCTGAAATTTCCCCATCTGAAAATAATTTGTCAGCATTAAATGTATTTTTTAATTAAATGTGATAATTTCTTTTAGTCACTTGAAAGACTTCTGATTGCCCAGTTATAAACCTTGCTGCTCTATTTTTATGTATATAATAATTATTTGTGAGATAATGTTTATAATAGCTTTATTTATTTTTTAAGGCAATCAGAGCACCATAGGTCCCATCTTATTTTACAGCCCTTATTCCACTGGCATGAGAATGTGCATAGTTCTCAGATGGAAACAGCCATTGCTGTCATCTCATCTGAGGCAATTACGAGTGACTTCTGTCTTTGAGTCTATCTCCAAATCCCTCCCATACTGTCCCACCTTCTACACCTGCCTTCCCACATCAACACACCAGTATCACATTCCTTAGTCATTCTAAGAGGGATTACCAGTTTGTTTGTTGGTAGCACTCGCATTCTTGTAGGATTTACCTCTGGTCATCTGGCCCATTGCTAAGCACTATTTTGCCTGCCTACATTAAAGTATAAGAGGTTAGACATTGCTTCAGGGATAAATTCTTTTTCCGTAACACCTAAGAATACCTGGAAATATTAGAAGTCTCTATCTGGCTCCTAATGCTCTGGTAGCATCATCTCTCCCACCTGTATGCTCCCAACACTCACAATGGAAATATCAGCACTTACCTGCAGCTCCACAAGAGTGGCTGCAAAGTTGGTGCTGGTCGCAATTCAGCAAAATCATCTGGGTACCTAACTCTGACACAGGCACAGGTCTGTGAGAGTCATTAGCCTCGAGATGCAGTTGGTGGTGTAAGTGCTTTCTAAATGAAGTGTTCTTGGTATGGATGAGCAAGAGTCTCATAATCTGGCCAACGGCCAGGACCCAGACACCAGGGAGCCAGAAGAGTTTGCCTCCAACATCTGTTTCCAGTGCGTCTACCTAACTCTCAATTTATCAACCCTTCACATTGTCAACTTAAAAGAATGCATAAAATAATTGGATTATATATTAAGACTCTTGAGAGAGTTGCTTATTGACCTTCTTCTACTCCAGTGAATTTAGCTGTGAAAAATTGGGTAAAAAGCAAGGCCTTGCTGAAAGCGAGATATTACATCTGAGCAGTGCACTCTTGGATAAGCAGAAATTACTGTGTAAATAACAAAATGTGAAGAAATAAGATCCAAATTGAAGTGTGGAAATTGTGGAGTGTAGAAGTGATTGCTTTTATAAATACTTTTAAATGCATATTTACACTCTGAGTTTCACTATAAATTGTAATAAAGTGCCTTTAAGTTCAGATGTGAATAAGGCGAAATATTATGTGGGGAAAAAAAAAAACACTTTGAAAAAACCATTTTCCAAGTGAAAATAACTGTGTTCTACCTCTCCAAACATAGCAGGTTTGGTTCTGAATATAACAGAATATCACAGCTGTCTGTTTCTTGTGCTAAGCATTTGCTTTAACCTTTTGGACCTTCCTTGTCATTCATGCTTGATATAAACTAAAGCTACACAAAAATAGTGGATTTTAAAAATCTCATACATTCTGTCTGTAATTATCCTGGTGGCATGGTGTGACCTGCTGATTCAATTCTTATTGAGATGAATATGAGCTGTTAGTAGACCAAGGTTCAGTGAATACATTAAATCTTGAGGCCTCAATCAATTACCTGCTTCCTCATGGCAGTGTCTAGGATGTCTGGAAAATAAGAAGTATCAGAGATGATTAGAAAATACCTCCTTGGATGTAAAATGTCTCTGAAAAGTTGAATATCAATTTTAGATGCACTTTTCCTGGTGACTTATTAAGTTTAACTTGTTTTTCTCTAATACAAGAGAAAGCAGAATGTTGCACTGTTTTCCACTGTCAGTGTGCTAAGGAGGGCCTGGCTAAGCTTTGACACTGATACAGCCTGCTTTGTTGGCTGTACTGGGTTACTAACACACAGCAGCCTTGTCCAAATAGGAGCAGAACACCTCGTTTTTCCCTGCCAGAATCCACTTTGTAAGTGGGGCCCTGTAGCAACGGGGAACAAAGACACACAGATCTCCTTGCTTGTCCCGAAGAAGATCATTTATTGTAACAAACTGAGCCCTTTTATGTTCCAAACTTAACCCAAACAAGCACTCATCGGCTGCCTGCCGCTGCAAGGTCGCTGTTCCCGTGTCCCTGTACCCAAGCAGCTCTCTGATCACGTCGTGTCCATGCGTGTCCCCAGCCGATCACTGCCTCACACACGAGGCAAGCACATGCCAGCCATACAGCCCCATTCTGCTTACAGGACCTGGTTTGTACCTCACTGTTGGCTGAACCTTTCCCAGAGTGCTTTCTGTTGAGCCAGGGTGAACAGGATTTCTTGTCACCCCCAGGGCCTGGGATGAGGATGGAGAAGCTGTCACTGCTCAGCAAGCAGCTTCAGAATAGACAGACAGAAAAAAGGAAGAGCAGTGGCTTCGGTCTAAATTTAAAAGGCAATGCTTTAACCTTCCCACAGAATTAGGGGAAGGCTCTTGTGCTATTTCCTCTCTCAGCAGTCTGACCCGAAGGTAGAAAGGGATTTTTAAGTATGTAAATGTGTTCCCACCATGTACACAGCAATGACCATCATGATTGATCCTTTTAGGGAGCAGAGGGGCACACAGCAACCTATGGAGTGGTTCTGCTTGTATTCTCCTTGTCTTGTTTCAGTCATTTGACTCATTTTTTTCACATCAGCTTCTTCCTGTGTACTTTTCCGGATATGTATAGCACATGAAGTCTTTCTCACCCACACCCACTTTTTCTTCTTTCCTGGTGGGAGCTGTTCTGCTAATGATACAATCAGGGAATACTGTGGAGAGACGAAAGGTGAAATTTGCATCATCTGCTGAGCCTGTTAAACTCTAAATATTCCATTTCATTAATTCTGTATGGCTGTGCTGGAGGAGCAAAGGACTATTCCCATACCCAGGGACCTACTCACCTCCTAGTAAGGTTTTAGTTGGCACATACTGGAAAATTTCTAGTTCTAATGTGGATGCCAGCCTACAAATGCACATCGAGGTAGACCAATTGGACTGAGAGTTGTGGGTTTCGTTTGTGAGAGTCTGTGTGTTTTGCTAACTGGAGTGTGTAATTATATCTAATTATTTGGGCAATTCGCTAATTCTTTCATGTTAGAACAAGTGACAAGGTTCTTTTTACTTTTTGATCTCACTAAGCTTTGCAGATTTTTATGTCTCGTAGACCTTAAAAGAAAGAAGTCATAGAAGTCTATTGCTATATTGGGAAGGCTATAGTATTGTAACAGGACACGTGTCTTGTCTGGGATCACTTGGCAGAACTGGGAACAGAATTTGCCTTCTGCCTTTCAGCAAGATGCTCCATCCATCACTGCCTCTGAAAGAACAGTTAACTGGATAGATGAGACCTGAATTCCTGCTTCTTAGGCCTATACCTCAGTGCACCTTTTCCTAATCTAATGGGAATTTTGATAAATAGTCAAATAATTACCTGCTTTTATATGAAAAAAATGTATGCAATAAGGTAGGGGGAGGTACTCTTATACGCAATGATTTCATTAGAAATATTTACATTTTGGAAGTGACTTCTAGTTCAGTTTTCTTTGTATAATTTATAAAGATGCAACTAAACTGCCTTTCCTCTGGAAAACAGTTTATCTAGCTGTCCTACACTAATATGATCAGTCATATGCAGTACATCTCTTCTCCTTCTCTTCCTACACATAAATTATTCAGAACTATTACAGCTGAAACTGTGAGTAGATGATTTTATTTCTGTCTTCTGAAATGCTAGAAAGGATTTGGTTTAAAATGAAAGGGATGACATCCTTGTGAGGTACTGGGAAAGCAGGAATCAATTGTGACTGGCAGGCTTACTACTGGAGAAATGGAAAAAATTGTTAAAAAGATCTCTTTTAGTTAAAAATATTAGCAGACTTCATACAAAATATTTAAGCCTTTAGAACTTCCTATCAAATATAACAATGAGCACATCAAAGTTTATGGAACATTTTCCTAAGATAACTCTATCCCAGCTCCCTTACCTGAGATGCTGTTAATTCGGCTTTTTAGAAGGAATTTAACCTCTTGGCAATAACCCAAAGATTTAGGTCTTTTCACCTGAAAACACTTGATTTAGTCTTCTGTAATCAAGAGATTAATGTTTTCTCTTGCATACAAATACACAATTCTGTGACCTCATAGTCTGTAATTCCCTCAGATCCACAGGCTTTGTCACCTAACTACCTTGAACTGCACTTCCCAGGAGCACTTGGGCTGAGGATCAGATATCAACTGAATGCCTCCAGGTGTTTTGGGATTGCAGAGGAGCCGGGCTCTTTGTGCCTCGGGATGAAATTTGAAGCTATCGGTGTTGGGCTGCTTTGTGCAAGCTTTCCCCTTCATTCCAGTGCAACACAAGGTTAAGGTAGGTTTACCCTCTTAATTGTGTTTTCTTCCAAACCATCTATAGCAGGCTTTACCATCTTCTACATGGAAAACCAGTCCTTCTGTCGGATATGAGTTGAATTTATGCACCTTGTAGCTCCTATATAGCACTTGCTTTCTGGGGCTCTTTGCCAATTGGATGAATAGAGCTCTACAGAGATATGGGCCATTTTATCTTAATCCAGCTGCATGGTCTGGACTGCAAAACATATAATTTTTTGTTTTAGTGATCCTGAGGAAGTACAGTAACTGTAGAATGCTTCTGTGATTCCTGTTTTGACCCTGAGGCATAAGCTTTGCCCTCCATGAGGGGTTATATGCTCTTAATGTGATCTGTGGTGGTGTGGCCAGTGGTGTTATTCCCAAATCCTACTCTAAATACCATATACCTAATGTTTTCTAGATAAATGATCTCTAAGATCCCTTTCAACCCAAACAATTCAATAATTCTATTACAAGGTTTTTTGCTTTATGCCAAGTGGTTTGTAGGGAATGGTGGTGATACAGTCAGAGAGAAATGAGATGGGGATGTTGTTTTGTAGTGCTGATTTGAATGACTCTGAGTTGGCATTAGGCATGCCAGCAAGGAGCAGCCTATGAACTTCAGGAAGAGTGTTCAATAAAATCTAGTGCTCAGGTTGGTGGTCTGTTACACTGTAGGATGCCATCCTAACTAGTGATGGTCCTGGTCATAAAGTTTGTTTTTGGATTCAGTACAGCCTGAACTTCAGAGATGCTTCATTTTTGTATAAATCCAACTCTTTTTGACAACATGGGGCACTTTGTTTATAGGTGTATAGGTGTGTGTGGTGTATAGGTATTGTGTATAGGTGTAATTTTCAATTTATTTTTGTTCTTTCTCTTAGAAGTCTGAATCAAAATGTTTTTTGCCTTTGCTTCATCTTTGTATGCACTTATGCTGAAAACAGAAGTGCTGTTTCTGGCAAAAATCTCAAGTTTTTACGAAGTTGTATCTGCAAGAAATTTCTTCCTGTTATTTTGTTTAGTGCAAAGAAAGAAATTAATTCTGTGGTGACATATAATTTGTCCTCATTAGCAGGAAACAGAATTTATATGACTCAAAAGCTATTTGTTAGTCTAACATACCAGCCTAAAATTTTAGCCACCACTGATTGTGCATTGTTGACTTGACAGCAGAAGTAACCATAACTTAGACTTAATGAATGCTTTCATGCAGTATGCACAGTCCTCCAAGAGTCCTTATTTCATACTATTTAATGCTGTGCTGAACAGTTGAGTTTGATAAAGGCTGAAACAGTCAGAATTATGCTTCCATTTGAATTTTAATTTTTAAAGGGGGAAGGCAGATGGTATTGTTTTACGGAGAGAATAGCTCAGCATGTTCTGCCATACTAAAAGTCTCTTTGAGCCCATCTGATACTGGTCTCTGAGTCTTTTCTCTGCTGGTTTCCTTAGCTTATGCATTGTCTTCAGATTGCATATATTAGTTTCCTATCAGAATAACTTGCAGGCATGGAAATTGGCCATATCCTGTGAAGGTCACTGAAAAATTCATTCCCAAATAGGCAGCTTTTGTATAGCATTGGTGCTCTTCTTGGTGCCAAAGCCTTGACTTTACAAATGGACATGAGTTCAAAGGCAAATGCTAATTCAAAGCAGCAGCATGTCTTTGGAAGTACAGTCTCCTTGTCTAGTATCCAGGAACAAATTATATTTAAATAATTTCCACTCAAGGGATAACTTGTCTGACCAAAAGTTAAAGCATGTTTCCTAAGGCCATTGTCCAAATGCTCCTTGAACACTGACAGGCTTGGGGCACCAGCCGTCTTTCTTGGAAACGCGTCCCAGTGTTTGACCATGCTCTTGACAAAGAAATAAGCATGCTCACAAGTAAAATAGAATGATCTGATAATTTCCTTTTTTTTTGACAACTTCCCCATTTTTTTTCCTCATGTCATCTGCCAGTAAGGCCGCTTGCTTCAGAGTTTGTAATGGATACCAGTCTGCCTCTTACAGATCTTCTCTCCAGAGTTCCTTTAGCCTTCATAAGAAGATGCCATCTGACTCTTCCCACCTGTGGTTTCCTGGCTCAAACATCTGTTTTAAAAGCTGTTGTAATCTCAGTATAGATTTTCCCCTTAAGAGACCAAACTCTTCCCTCATAAATCTTTCCTGATGCTTCCACATCCTTGCTTTTCCCCAAAAGCTTAGGCAGCAATATCTGTTATTTGCTCAGCTCAACCTTCTAGATGAAAGTTCAAAGCTTTTGATGTTGGCACAAATCGGTTTAAATGACATGATTTAAAAAAACCCGACAAACAAAAACCCCTCCAAAACCCCGCAAAAAATCACCAAGAAAAAAGTACTTTGTTTCATGTTTGGTGAATTCCATGCAAGTAGATAGAAAAAAAACCCTGGACAAAACAAGCAACACAACACTAAACCCTAGATCTGATTCAAAAGTGTTGGCTACCATAACTGGCTGTGCAGCAAAAAGGCAGTGATTGAAAATCTCATTCCTTGCAATACTAGCAAAGGTGATAAAGAATCAGTTATTTGAAACTGAAGTCCTATTTCAAAACTTCTTGTGAAGAGTTGATGGAGAGTCAGAGGTGGACCCTGCCATGTTGTGGGAAGTGGAGAGGGAGCAGGCCAGTAACTAATTCTGTCATGAGTGACAGTGTAAGTGGGTGAGTGAGGGAGATCTAGGACAACAAGGCTAGAGCCTAGAGAAAAGCTTTCTGCCATCAAGACAAATTCACAACTGCAGTGCACATTGCTGGGAGCTGCTTGATGGTCTTAAGGAGTAGACTAGAGAGTGATGGATATGCCAAAACAGTAGGAAATCTGTTTTCCTAGCTGCTAGAAGGCTTCTCATGATGTTTAACTCTTCCTTGGTGTGGAACTACAAGTCAGTGCCTCTCATCTGGGAGCTTCTAGTGGTGGGAATAGTTATGATAGAGGGCATCAAGCCGAGGACCTGGGCTGCAGTTAGCCTAGAAAAAATACATGGGAAGAAGAAGAGAGTGGAGTTGAAGTATTATACCCAGATTTCTTCCCCTGTTAACCCAGTAGACCTGCTGGTGCTCGCATAGAGGGGAGGACCAATTTTGGCACAATAAAGTAACATTCAACATAAGAAAAAATATTAGATACTAATTTTTTTTTCATATTTCTTTTTTATAACTGCCACTAAATATTGTGAGCATTCTCAATGTGAAGGTTTTGCCCTCAGGAATTTTTGTGAGTTGACTCCCTGTTGAAAGCAGAGTAATATGGATGATGGATCTCTTCAAAGTGATGTGAGATTCATTTAAATGTTCAACTGGTTCCTGAAACAGAAATGGTCTCCAAGTTAAATGCATCATGTCTCCCAGTGTTTCCAATGTACACCTGCTTCAACTGCTGACTTCTGTGAGAGAGATTAAAGTGGAGAGAGAGCCTTCTACATTTTGGAAGAGCTGTCTTTCTTTTTTCCTGCTCCCCAGAAAGAAACTTTACTGGAAAACCTAACAAAGGCATAATGCATCTCCATATCAAAAAGTATGCCTATCCTATAAAAAGTGTTAAATTATGTGTAACAGTGCCACCTGCTGAGTCCCAGCTTAACACCTTTCTTCTCAAAGGGAATGTGAGTCTTAATGAAATGGTGTTGGTTTTGATTAAGGCACAGGCACATACTCTGCCTGTTTCTTATGTAGAACACAGGGTACAGCATGGTTTAAAAAATCAAATTAAATATTCATCTTTGGAGCATAAGATTGGTTTCATTAAGTATATCATAAGGCAAAGCCCTTGGAAATTATACCAAAAATGAGTTTGTCTGTTGTTAGATTGGCTTGATGCATTTTTCACTATTATTAGTACTGAGATGTAAAAAGATATAAAATTTGAATTGCAGTGCTAGTAGTAACTTGTCTAGAAGATGCCAATGTTCTCAAGTTTCAGACAAAGAGAGATTCCCTGCTGAATTTCTAAATTTAGAAATATTTGATTCTACCAAGAGCACTGTCAAATGAGTCTAAACTGACTGAGACAGGCAGTCATTTTGTGGAAGTGAGCGAATGCCTTCACTGCATTCAGCAGTTTGATAGAACAGCCCCCATGCTGCCTAGAACCACTTAACTTTTTTTGAAGCCATTATAGGCTGAATTCTACCCACCTTATTAATAATTAATATGTCTTTAAATGTTCCTGGACATTTTAATGGATGCTGATGCAGGACAGTGCTGCTGAGAGTCTGTGTAGCTGAAATGGGCTCCTGCTCCCAGGGAACAGCCTGGGTGATGTCAGATACTGGTGAGTTTGAGTAACCTCAGTGACACCACCTGATATATGCAGTCCAGCACCACTTGCATGTTATCAGGCTGTTTTATGCACCATATCATATATGAAAAGACCTTTCTGTTGTGTTTAAATCCTATACATGCCCCTGCCTTACCCCTTTTCTACCTGGTGCAGTGTTACCCTGAAGAGGCTGGTT
This sequence comes from Melanocharis versteri, assembly GCA_013397845.1. Taxonomy (NCBI): domain Eukaryota; kingdom Metazoa; phylum Chordata; class Aves; order Passeriformes; family Melanocharitidae; genus Melanocharis; species Melanocharis versteri. The sequence continues at coordinate 2,053,530 of VZTG01010061.1, read as the reverse complement.
TGTTTGATGGCCATCCTCTGCTACATGCCCAGCTTTGCAAATGCCAAGACCAGTGTCCACTCTGGTCACAAGTATAGCTCTGACACCTTTGGGAAGTAAATCCAACATGTAAAACTGTAACATACTGTGTACTTCTGGCATTAGCTGGCATGAAATGTTGTGCCAAAGAGCTTGCTGTGAAGCTGTCTTAATTGGGGAAGTAGAAGAGAACATAATGTAGTGGACAGGACTCATGTAAAAGCATCTAGCAGTAAAATTCAGGATGCATGCTTCTCCTTTTCCACATCCTTACGTCAGTCTGAAGAACACAAGAAAAAAAATAAACAAAAAATACTCGGCACATGGCAAATACAGCTTTGTTTAATTAGAAAACTAAATATGCATATTTTGGGCATCAAATTCAGAAATGTGAGACTTTACCTGGCTGTCATAGGTAAGATGCACGGGTAATTTTCTTCTTGCTGCCCCTGGCTCTGACAGTATGGCTCTGAGTGTATAAATGTAGAGAGATGCATTCTTGTGTTTCCATTTCCAGTGTGAGCTCTGTGTTATTGGCCTCAGTGTTTCAAAGCAAGGAAAAGGGGATGTTAACAGCCATGTAAATGAAACTGGACACGTGCTTAACAAAATGCGACAGCAAAGTAAAGCCACTGACTTTGTTCCATCAAAAGATACAAATTTCCCATACCCCAGCAGAACATTCAAAGTGCCAGCATTCTCAGAGCTGTTTTCACTCTGTGATGTGCTCTAACAGTCAATTTGTTTAAAGAGGAAAAAGGATGGCATTGCAAATGCAGCAAATAAAACCTAGCAATGCTGCAGCATGAAATTCTAGCAGATATCCTACTGCTGGAGTCAGACTTCCAAAAAAACAGCCATTCATACTGGCTCTGGATGGCAGCAGTGGCACAGAACAGAGAACCTGTTTTCTTCCATCAAGGAGTGCAGACGGAGATGGAAGCACTCTTGTATTTTGTCACCTGTGCTCAATACCTGTGTGCTGAAATATCTGATAAAAGCTTCAGAGGCATCTTGAGAGCCGTGTACCATGAAATAGATACTGTTGGCTTCAACTTGGGCTCAGCTCAAAACTCTAGATGAACACAAAGGATTTTTATATATTTGTTATAATGAAGATGGTCTCTAGCAGCTCTGCATTCACAACTGCAAGGAAGCCATAAGCTTCTGTGCATTTAATAGTGACATTGGCATGTTAAACTACTTTCTTAAACCCAGGCTGATTCTAGTGGCTTTCTCAATTGAACTTTTTGCCTAAATATCTCCCAAAAGGAACTCTGGAGTCTGTACTGAGCAGTAGCTAATCAAACTGCTGAAAGCAACACAAGAATCATTGCTTATCTAAAGAACAGGGCAACACAGTTTCTGTACCCTTTTTCAGCCTGAGTGAGAATTGGAAAGTAGGACTGAGTAGCAGATTAGCACAGCACACTCCAGATTTAATTGTAAGGAGAAGAATTTTCTAAGGGTACATTGAGGTTGTTCATGGTTGGTAGCTTCCGCCTATTAGCTTTGAGTGAGGATGAGGAATCACAGAATGGTTTGAGTTGAGAGGTGCCTTAAAGATCTTTTAGTTCCAAGCCCCTGCCATGGGCAGGCACATCTTCCACTAGACAAGCTTGCTCAAAGCCCCATCAAAACTGGCTTTGAACACTGCCAGGGATGGGATATCCACAGCTTCTCTGGGCAACCTTTGCCAGTGCCTTGGAGGGAGCTGCTCCCTTGGCAGGAGAAATGAGTGTTGAGAAAGTCTTGGATAAAGCTGGAGGAATAACAAGCCAAAGGCCCAGGTGGTCTTGTTTCTGAGAAACCAATAAAACCACACTCTGGGAGAAAGGTTAGCACAAACATTTGTTAAGACATCCATGATCTGAGGTAGTAGACTTAAAGAAACTATTTACAATGGCAAAACCTGTCCTCAACCTATGAGCAAAAGCATTTGAGATATTGATGTTGCTTGGTAATTTCCATTGGAAGCAGGAAGAGCAAACCACTCCTGTTTGATGAATTTGAAATGTGTTTGGTGAAGAATGAATGACTGGAATCCACTGTAATCTTTCAGTAGCGCTGTTTTGAATCCAAATGCACAGGGCTCAGTGGGAGAATAAAACCCCCTACAAATTATTTCAAATCTCTTTTCTAGGCACACTTTTCTTGGGAACACTGACGGAAGAAGGAAATGCTATGCTTCTCAGAGTAAAAAGTTGAACATGTGCTTCTTCTGTCTCTGCTCAGTCATTAGGTGTTGGGTCTTAAATTTATCCTGTCTCCTGAGAGGAAAAGATATCCATGTTCTGCAGAGAGAAGGACCTACTTCTTCGATAGGTTTACTTCCAAAAGGGATGAGGGAGAGACTTGCAACAGATTTGAAGTGTTAAAAATAGCCATGGACAAGATGTAGGTGATATCAGTTTTGTAGCTTTTCTTAATACAAGTACAGAGCTGAGAGGGATAAGATGGCACAGGAACAAGGTGCTATGGAGGTGATCGTGAAGCTGAGAGTGTGTTTTCTAGCCTCACCATTTGTTGAGCTATTTGACATCTGGCTTGACCTTGAGTACTTTGTCTGCAAAGCTGATATCAGGTTTGGAATTGGATAATATTTTATGGACTTGGTAGTTGTACTTGGTAAAAATGGAACTTACGGTGACAAAGACTTTGGAATTTGAAAATCAATCAGCTTTTATTGAAAGGATTCTTTTTTTTTAAATGGGGAAAGTAAAATGAAATTTTGTGTGGTTATGAATATTTCTCTTACAATTAGAAAAATCTAATCTTTAAGCAAATTGCCAAGAAAATTAGTGGAAAATTACTATTACCTCAATGTAGAGAAAAATTCTCTATTCTGTCGAAAGCAATCACTGCTTGTTTTGATTTTGTTTAGATTCATTGCACAAGAATATGGAACAGAGGTCCCATCTGAGCCCGTGACCTCTGGGATTGAGTGTTGAGGATGTGTGTGCTGGAAGTCTGTTCCTTCCCAGGGGAACTCCTGATGATGCCAGTGTGGGTCTTTTTCAGCTGTGCAGACCTGGACAGAGGGGGGCAGAGTTGTTGAACAGGCAAATACTTCAGAGGAACAGCTAGGCGTGTTCCTGCCTTGGGATAGAGAATGGGTTTGATGAACCTGGAGCCTTTTCCTGCTCTTTATTGCGTGATTTTTAGGCTGGGACTTTCAGGGCTTCCATAACACACTGTAGATGGGGCTGAAATTTTCTGTTGGTTTGTTGGTCTCATGTTGTTTAGCAGTTTCTGGGATTTTCATAATTGGGAGGGAAGGTTTCTAAAGGTGCCAGGAGTGCCGCCTGTGAGTTGTTCTTGGCTTTTTGCACACAGACTGTTATTTGTATTTGTTCTCTTTACAACCCATGGGGGTAACCCAGAGCAGCCACAGGGATGTGCTGGTCATTCACCTTCTTGATCTTTTGTCAAAATACATTTAGTGAGAACAGTGGGGTGTGAGGAGAACCATAGGAGTCTTCCTGCAGGTCAGTGTCAAAGGGGAGAGAGACCATTGTTAAAGTCCTCTATCATAGTCAGTGGAAGAGTGAGAAAGAACACCCTACCAAGAAACTGTCATGTTAGACCCCAAGAGATGAGCTCTGAGGCTGCAAAATTCTCTTACTGAATTGATAAAATAGTAAATGAAAGGGGAAGCAAAATTTTATTGAAATTAACATGAAGTCCCTTTAATCATCAAGCTTAATCCCCAGTAGGAAAGGACTCCAAAATTGATTTAAAATCTCAGTACAACCATCCTCTCTAATGTGAAACAGAGATTCAAGTAAATGAATGATTTGCTTAAAAAATTCTGACTAATCTTGAGAACATTAAAATTAATATAAATGTGTGATCTCAAGTTCTATCCATTTTTGGATCCCATTTCAGTAAGTGCATATAATTTGGAATGGGACCTAAGCCATTTTGTGTGGAAGTGTACAGGGAATGCATTCCAGTACCTTTAATCAGAATGTCAAAGGGAGATCAGCTTTGCTGTTTCACATAAGGTATGGAAATATCATCTGAGATGAACTGGAATAGGAAGAAAACATACTATAGAGTGGGAATGCAATGATTTCTCTCAGGGTATGAGATGATTTAAGCAGCTGTTTCCATGGGGCAAACGACACATGTAATGTTGTGAGAGCTCCTGGCCGCATGCGTTCGTATTGTAACACTTAAGTATTGCATACACGTCTGAAGTTCTATCAAGGACCATGCCATGGATTCCAGGATCCACTGGAATAAGAGAGACCATCTCCGTACATTCTTGGCCTTGTGGAGGAATGTTTTCTGCCTTCCTCCCTCCAATGAGTGGCTCTTTGGACAACTCATTGCTTCTGCTAAGGAATTTTGAGACAGGCAATCTGAGCCATAATCTTAAGTGCTATATGGCATTCAAAGTTCAATTTATTTTACATTCTGTAAGAAAAAGTGAATTAATTGCTCAGTTTAGAGATGACATGGTATTTCCTGCTGAACATCAAGTTTAATCGGCTATGTGTACTTATTAGGATACTGTCATCATAGGGTTAAAGGTGACATGAGGACACTGTATCATCTTAAATATTAAGTAAATTTTGTATAACAGACATCATTACCTCTCACAGATGCCTGCACTGCCAACCCAGTGCTTTTAGTTAGAGTGAAGTACTTAGCCTTTGGAAAAAGCAGATGTGTGTCACAGGCAGAGAAGTAGGGATATGCCTCCCCCCTCTGCCTGCAGCACCCAGGAACACATGGGTGCTCTGATGCTTCAGGGCTGGAGGTGGAGAAATCTAAAGAACTCAAATACATCTGCTCAGCTGGGAGGAAAAGAAATTCTTCCTTAGCTCTGGGAGATGATCAGCCCCTGAAATGGAAGAGCTGATTACAATAATTCTTCAAAAGTTGAGCTGAGTACTGAGGAAAATAAAGAGCTGTTGTTGCTTGCTGTGCCTTGTGGCTAAAGGGCCTGCCCAGAGGCATTCCTGGATTTGTTCCTCCTCTTCCCTTCCATTTCCAGGCTGAGTAGTGGGTTCAAACCCTGTTCTTTAGTTAGACCTCTGGTGTTTTATGATACCAGCAATGGTGACTTCATTGCTTCCCTGGATGCTGGAGTTGTACTGCTCCTGCTGTGGCTTCTCCCCTCTGCCTGCATCCTGCCAGACTTCTGAGGCCAGAACTGCCCTGTTACCTATAAACTTGTGTCACACCATGCAGAATTCCTGTAGCTGAGATTCTCCTGTGTATTTCTGTGCTTTGGGAGGTAGATGAGAAGCACAGCAAATAAAGCAAGAAACATTTCTTTTCACAGAATTAACTATTTCTCTTTTCATTTGTACGTTTTTGAAAACAGTATACACATTAACATAAACTGCTGTCAGCTGAAGTGAAATCACTTACTGCAGCTTGTAAGGGATCTTACACATCCTTCTGCAAGCCTAAGAATTAGACATCTGCTAGGATGAGGTTTAGAGAAAGCAATACTAAATACTAAATTGCAGAATTTGGGGAAAGCCTGGAAGATGATGCTGGGGGCTTCTGAGTTCTGAGGTTGCTCCTCTGAGGAGCAGAGAGGATATTTAAAATTGTTGTCTCTTCATCTGTCCAGGCTGCCAGATGTGGACAGGTTCCATTGAAGAAGACAAGTGAGTGTTTGTCCCAGTGGACTCATGCAGGTTGTGGAGAGTGAATATGCCATACTTGGAGAATGTGCTAGGCCAAAAATCTGGGGAAATGGAATGTCCTTTCTTTGTTGCACAGACACAGCAGAGCTGTTGCAATGTCAGCTTCCCCATAATACCCAGTGACCAATTATATTGCTGCTAAACCAAGCTACAGTAAAATCTGTGTCATGCTTAAATTGCTGTAACAAAAATGTGCGGTCAACTGTATCAGAAACCTTTGCTAGATCAATAAATAAGGCTCCATAAATGTGGACAATATCCAGAGAAATCATAGTATCATTCCCAATGCATACAGCTATACAGCAGTAGTTAGTCTGAGCATGGTCCTGCATCCAGAATGAACAGCAGTTGCTTAACTGGTGTATAAATCTCCTGTGAACACATGGCTGTGTGGGTGACTCTTAGATGAGGAATGGCAGCGTAGATGTGACCTTTTGTGTAATTTTGTGAACCTGGAGGATAACTGCTTGTCATGTAGCTTCTTTCTGATTCAGTCTGAGGGTAGAATTTGTGCTTTCATGACTGATCAGATGCAGAGTGTGACTGTCACATATGAAGGGTTCATAGGCAGCAGGTGCCTGTTTGTCAGAACCAACTCACCCACGCCAGACCAGAAAGATTTTTCCAGTATTGTTTCTTTTCTGAATTGTTACTTTCTGCCCCATAAATTACTTGCTCTAATACAGATGGTTTTGATTTGCTTTTATTGTAGAGATTGAAGTTAAATAATATTATGCTGGTGTTGGCTGGGGTAGGGTTAATTTTCTTCCCAGTGACTGTGGGGCTGTGTTTTGGATTTGTGCTGAACACAGTGATGTTGATAGCACAGGTGCTTTTGTTACTGCTGAGCAGGGCTTACACAGAGCCGAGGCCTTTTCTGCTTTCCATGCTGGCAAGGAAGTTGGGGTGTGTGGGAGGTTAGGAGGAGACACAGCCAGGACAGGTGACCCCAACTGACCAAAGGAATATTCCAGACCACATGACATCCTGCTCAATATATAGACTGGGAAGAAGAGCGGGACATTTGGAGTGGTGGTGTTTGTCTTCCCGAGTCAGTGTTACACGTGATGAGGCCCTGCTCTCCAGGAGATGGATGAACTCCTGCCTGCCCATGGGAAGCAGTGAATTAATTCCTTGTTTTGCTTTGCTTGTGTGCATGGTTTTTGCTCTCCCTATTAACCTGTCTTTATCTCAACCCAGGAGTTTTCTGGCTTTTACCTTTCCAGTTCTCTCCCAGTCCTACTGTTGGGGGAGTGAGTGAGTGGCTGCGTGGTGTTTGGCTGCTGGCTGTGGTTGAACCATGATAAAATCCCTAGAAGTCAGGCTGAATTGTTTATCAGACACATTTATAATCCTGTTTTCATGATGCTTTTTCATTACTGGGTAACTTTTGAGAGAGGGAGAGTTTGGTGATTAATCATTATTATGGAGAAATTAGAAGTGATATGTACCAGTCGTAATTCCGACTTTGTAAAATCAGCAGAGTGCCAAACTAAGATGGAGTCCTGCTGTAAGTAATGACAGTTGCATATCCCCCACTGATTTTGTGAAGTTTCGGCTCTGCTGGAGGGATCACATCCAGTATTTTCTGTGTTTGAGAACTTCCGGCAGTGTATTGCCTCCCTTCCCTCATGCCTGTGCCTGGTTCACATTGCACAGGCACTGGTCACAACTGCAGTTATAATGCGAATCTTCTCCATCAAAGTCTGTGGATGTGTGTACCCTGATCTAATACTTTTGTTGGTCTGAATGACTTGTGCTGTTTATTGAGCTGAGGATTCTGGAACTCCCCATTCTGACTGTTGTATCCTCCTCAGGGTGTGTTAAGTTCCTGGTCATTGCATACCTGGTATAAACTGCAGCTCTCTGGGCATTGTGAAACAAGGGATATAGATAAATTCCACAAAATACAAATGTGACGTTATGTGAATTTTACACTATCTGCCTTCTTAATGCAGACACTTTCTACCTAATAAAATATATTTGGATCTCGGAGAAACAACATCTCACCTAGTGTATTCTAACTCCATAACATGGAGCAAAGGGCAGACAGTCAAGATCAACAGCTGGAGCTGAGATGGTTCATGTGATATTTAACCTTCAAATGAGTGGCAAGGACTGGGGTATATGGTGACAGAAAATGGGCGAGTGGTAAATCCAGTAAATGGATTTAGTATATATGTGGAAAATGTTTGTATGGGTGATTTAACACTACAGTTACCCAAATTTGTCCTGGCCAGGGGCTTGCCACTGAAGCAATTAATTGAATGAGATGGGCATGGTAACATGAATCCTTACTGTTCTTAGCTAGGGCTGTGTATGTACATGTGACAAATAAATTGCTGGTGACTGGCAGGGATTGTAGTAAAATGTGGCATGCCCCTTAGCCAGAGGCAGGCTTTGGAGGCAATTAATCAAATGAGTTGGGCGAAGATATGTGACACCTGTCGCAGATAGCACTGCAAATACACATGCAATTAACGATCTTGATGAAAGAAAGAAGACATAATTTAAGTAAGGTATCCCCCAAAAAGCTAGAAACTCTTACTAGAAAATTTCTGCCTTAACTACAAAGGAGTCCCAGCATTTTCAAAGCATCTGGTTTCCAGGTAATTCAGTGTATGCACATATGAAAAGGAAACACAAAGAATTTTCAGTGTCCTAAAATTCCCTCAGCTTGAAAGCTGCTTGCACAAACAATGTGCATGCACGTGTTCAAATATTGTAGCTCAACTGCCAAATTTAACGTAAAGATAGCAGATACTCCCAAACATTGTAGAGTGCTCTTATAAACATTTTTGCATCAGGTACTAGATAATGGAACCTGAGAGTTTGCAAATGTACTTTGCTTTATTGACAGCAGGTATTTTAGAGCTTTTTGGGTCATGACACCTTTTTACAATCTAAAGGAATATTGATTTAACCATAGTCTTCACCAAATTTATGCTGTGTTGCGCCTTTGCATGGCAAGCATTAATTTCTAATGGTGATCTTGAGATTTAAAGAAAAAATTAAAAATTATAGCAATAATTTTTTTTCATGGATATTTAGCTCATCAGCTGCTTTTAGCTCTTGTTCCTTCTTGCCCCCTGCCCTTTTCCCGCAGAAAATCACACTTATTCCACCCTGAAACTACTTCTCCATTATAAGAATACCCTTGAGTCACTACTGACTTAACCAAAAGTCTCCCAATGCAAAGAGTTAACTATGAAGGCTGATGATGCGTTGAGTTTTGCCTGCATATCCTAACACAAGGTCGGGTCTCTGTTCTTTTAGAAGTTTCACCTAGAGAGGATGACTCTCATACAGAACATTGACAGTCTTCACTTGTTACATTTGTCTGCTTCTTTTTCATACTGGAAAACTAGTCTGTCCCTCTCGTATAACTTTGTTCTGCAGTGGATATATCATTTGGGTTTTGATCCTACCTATCAAAATGAGTTATTTGGGAATGTTGTCCTTAGGTTTATCTACTACTGCTGTAGCATCACAGGCATTTCTCCCCAGTGAGAGTATGAAAGATGCAAACTTCTGGAGACTTTCTTAGCTCTTCTTTTGTAGCTGGATTTTGTGTGAAGTCTGCAGAGCTCTTTTCTGAATTATGCCTACCTTGCTAAAATGGACAGGAATTGATACTCAGCGTTTATTAACCCAAGCTTAACATGTCATCAATTATCTGAAGAAGCGTCTAAGATTTTTTTTCCAGACTTGTCATGGCAACTCATGGATTTTTAAGATAAAGCAAAGAGATAATGTTAGCTTAAATGATGGGCAAACTGGTTGACAAGCACAATGGGAAATGATCTTTAGTATGTACATTAACAGCTTGCTTTTTCAGAGAACTCCTTTTAGTTGAATTGAGTGGCACTTTTGTTCTCTTTGCAGTTTCATTCCCACAGCAGGGAGAATACAAGAAAAGGAAGAGCAGGACCCTACAGATGACAGTCTGATCAGTTAATTTCAACAGCAACTGAAAAGGAATCTTTTCATCTTCTCATAAGCCTCTGTCCATCACTTGCAGGGTCCCAAAGAAAGAAAGAGAGCAGGAGAGCAGGGTACCCTGAGGCTCCCACCACTCCCACAAGGTCAAACTCATTACCTGCTCTATTGCCACTTCTAAACTGTACCTGTCAAGAAAAGATTAACAGAGATCTGTTAATTTTTTTCTCCCCACCCTAAGTGAAACATAAAAGCAGCAGTAGAAAAGTCTTAAGGAGAACCAGGATGATGATACAGAGATTCTTTAGCACAGAAGAAAAACAGCCTGTATTTAATGTGTTCACAGACATAGAAATTATTTGCAGGCTGGTTATCAATCCTTCCAGTAGCCTGCTGGAACCTGGAGATATGAGGTAGCTGCTGGAGTTGTCAGTGTCTTGAGTTAAAGAAGAATGAATGCATTGCTGTTAAATGATCCTTCTTTATTTTTATTTTTTTAACCCTGCTTTATTATTCGTGTGCAAGCAAAAGAAGAGGAAAACTGGATGGGAATGAGAAATTAACTAAAAAAACCCTCATCTGGCTGAAACATAGAGACTTAGTCAATAGAGCAGGGTTATCTTTTTCCGGAGAGAAGCTGGAAGAGAAGATTCAGACTGGGATCACATTTCACATTTCTTGTAGGTTTCTCACCAAGCCTGTTCTGTATGTCTTTCAATATGCAGGTGTTAATGAAATCAGTTTAATTCCATTCATTAGATCTCTATCGGCATTGGTCCAATATACTCTAATAACACTCAACCTGCTAATTGTTTCCCAGTGAAAATAGAGATGGGTCAGTCTGAACCTATAGGACTTTATTATTGATTACTTGGAAGCTAGATTGATGGTCTTTGCTTAGTTCTTAATGAATTAATCTGCATTAGTGATGAGGAAAAGTAGAAATAGTTTTGATTTTAGTCCTGTTGAAGCTGGAGACACGTCTTAAATTTTGCAAACCAGCAATGGATAAATGAGAAGTCTCCAGCTCAGCAGAGTTCACCACAGGCTCCAGAATACTAATTTTGTTCTTTGTTTTGCTGTTGCTTAGAATGGAGCCTGAGTCTAAAAGCACTTTTCTTTTTCTTTCATCTCTAACCTTAAAATTTCTCAATATCAGTTTTGCAGTAAAGGACAAGTCAAAGCTGGAATTTGGGCTTCCCCCTTTGTAAGCCATATTTAAGTTTGCTGTAAATCCACCTGACTACTTGGTTGGCAGTGAGGTAGGATTTTTGTGCCAACTTGATGTGCCCTGATAGAAAATGACATAAATAAAATAGGGTTCTCAGAGGAGTACCTTTAGGGCCAAAAATATTCTCCCTATAATTTAGAAAATCCCTAATTCAACAATGCTGGTTTTCTTTCCTTTAAAGAGGGCAAATTCTCAGCTTGTGCTATTCTGTACCAATAATTATACACACTAATCTTAAAAGAAATTTCATGGAGTGGACATATATGTGCACATGCACACATATGTATATCTGCATGCACAAACACCTAGATTTTGAATTTAGCTTCTAGAGATCTGTGTAAGTGACATGTGGTGTCGCCTCCTGCTTTATAGGAGCCCTTAGTTAAAAAGATATGAGGGTAGTGATTGTAAAACCATCATGTTACAAACATTAGTTAATGCTTCTGTCAGTCAGTTCTCTCTGGTGTGCAGTAGTCTCACATCAGAAGGCATTAATCTTACACTGGCTGATAGACAGAAATGCAGCATTGCTCTTCTGTTAAATCAAAATGTGCCCAGTCCTTTGCAGAAATGTGTTCCACTCCTGCCAGTAAGAGGCTCTGCTCTTTTGGCAACATGCTGTGTTCTTGCCTTCTCGTAAAAGATTCTGACTTTTCACTAATGTACATAAATCTTTGACTTTCAACACTGGAAAATAGTGCAGGTCACTCTAGACCTAAAAGGACCCAAAATCTCCTATATTAGTCCCCCAAACCAAAAGGACTTGAGGGAATCTAGCTGTACTAAATAGGAAAAATCAACAGCAAAAGCCACAATTTTGTGCTGAAAGTCCAGTTCTATTCTTGCTTCCCTTCGTTGTCCTCAGCCACAGCCTCTGTGAGCTCTTACCTCTGCTTTGGTCTCTAGGAAAGTCTCATCCCTTTGTCTGTTTATACATGTCAATAGACACATGTGCATGTGTATGCATGCCTATATCTTGTATGTTCTAGCTCTTGTCTTTAGAACCTTTTTTACCTCTTTTTTTCCTTTTTTTCAAGACCTTCTGAGGAGGTTTCTTTGGGTTGCTTATTGTCAACCTTGATTGCTTCACGGCTTCTCACTGCCAGACCCTTGTTGTTTGGTTTCCAATTTTAGTTTGTTCTCTGGACTGCTTTCCCTGTGGATTCTTTAGCATGTTTGCCATTAGGTTTTTATCTTCTTGAAATGTCAAACCCACTGCATCATGTACTTTCTATTTTGTAAGGCCTTTGAAGTGGGGGGTGATATTTATTCTGTTTACATGGTACCTTGTACAAGGTTACCAGCTTGATAGGCCTCTAAGCAGCATTATGTTCTCTTCCATATTTAATGTTAAAATATCATTATGTGTAGGTCAACGTCTTGCAGATTACCTTTTTGTCTTTAAAATGTATAAGTTTTTTTGCATTGTTTTTCCAGGATTGATAAAGGCTTTGGCCAACTAAGAATGTATCGGCAGGAAGTAAGCTCAGCTGCTTCCTCCACAGTGCTGTTGTGCCCTATTTATTAATTGGGTGCTATACAAAACCAGATTGCAACACAATTCACTGCTCCCTCTTTCCAAGTTGAACCCATCTATTGCTAATCACTGAACTTAGGTGTAGCACTGAGCTTCCTTCCTGTCTATGAATTGTGCCATCATTGCTATACTTATTAATCTTTATATACTAGTGTTATACAGTATGGTCTAAAAAGCATTCCTGGACCTTTTATTTCCAGTAGCTTGTATTTCTAACTTCAGTCCCAGCAGTTTTCTTTGCTGTGCTCACAAAAGTTTTGCTGAACATGACCTCCCCTTTAAAAGTCTTCTTGGACCAGGCTATGCAGCCTGTCTGAATAGTCTTCTGTTCTTTGCCTTATCACTGAGTTTAGGATCTTTGCCTGTGCTACAGCTCTGTAGTTTTCTAGTTTGGCCCTTAATTCTGTTTTAAGCGTGGATGTGATGTAAGCTTTCCTCAAATGCTTAGCCCAACTGAAAAATAATTGCAGTTTTCTAGGGCGGTGTACAAGCCAGTGCTGTTAAGAATAGTGATGTTACAAAGGCTTTGAGCTATATAATGCTATGGATTTTTTTTTCAGAGTTCTTTTCACTGAGGGTCCCACCCCAAGCTGAGCTTTCTGCAGTTCAGTGTGAGAGAAGAGCTCACAGTTCTGTGATATTCAGAGGGATTTGAGCTACTGCTGGTTTTGAAAGAGAAAGTACCAAAAAGGGGTGCAATAGAAACCCTAAAGCACATAAAACCGCTTCCACAGTGTTGTGTTTTTTTTTTTTTTTATCTCTCCTTGCTTTACAATTCTGGATACAGAATATCCTTTGTGACTTCTCTTGGACTGAATTCTTCTTTTTTGACTGCTCTGATACTGTCCTCAGTTGCAAAAATAAGATATGTTGCCCCACTAGTAGAAGCATATTTTGTTCCTATGCAGTTTTCTCTTCCTCCCTGCTGTTCATGAGCATAAAGGGATATGTTTGTAACTCTCGCAGTACTAATTATGTCTCTTGATCAGTCTTTTTAAAACCTACAACCCTTCTCAAGGACAGTCCTGCCTCTGGGCGGACTCATATTAATGCTTCTATGTTTGGACTGTTTTAAATCCTTGCACTCTTCAGGCTTATCTGAGCCATCTCCTGGTACCTTGCAGAAGGAAAAAACCCCCACAAACCATTTGTATTGCCCTTGCACATTTGGCATATGCCTTGTTGCTTTAGGTCTCCTGGATATGAAGTATTCCAGTAGCTGAAAACAATAGAAAAGCACTTTAATTTAGGCCTTCTGAGGAAAGCTGATGTAGGAATGTGGAGCAGGAGAATACTGAGAAAATACTTTATTAAATTCCAACGGAATGTTAACTATCCCTCGTATTGATTTGAGGCTGTTGGTGCTCTTTTTCCCTGCTGTGTTCTCTTGCTTCTTGTCCTCCGAGAGGTGGAATTTATCACCTTGCAGGCAGATGGGGCATTTGGCAGAAGCAGGATCCAGATGTAAAGCTTTGGAAAGTTCCCAATAGCAGCATCTGGGCTTGGCTCTGGCTTACTGCCTGAATTCTTTGTAAACTCGGAACAGCTGGCCATGAAACTGCCTCTGAGGTTATCTCGGGGGTGGTTGCTACAGATCTGGCTGTGAAATCCTATTCTCCTGACATACCTCTCCACTCGGAGGAAATGTACCCATACGTTTACATGCAGAAATCTTTTTGTAGCTCAAACTTCAAATGTACTGTATAAAATATGAGCATGTATCTTTTTGTACCCACAAGATGAGTAATCTGGAAACTGCATGAGGAATAAGCTTGTGTGTGTGTGGATTCATGTCAATGCATTTCTGTGTGAGAATATGGATAATTGTTAGCAGATTCTGTACTACTATGACTGCTTTGACTCCCAAGTCCATGGGCATATGCCAGCAGAATATTTGGCTAAATATCTTTTCATTTCATGTAGCAGCAGAACTCTGTAGGTTTTGGGCATGTTGCCTTCTGTCCATTTTACTTAAAACACATCCTTGCGCAGTTGAATCGTGTTGCCTTCATTATGTGAAACTTAGTTCTGTGCACAGGTCTGATAAAGACTAATTTTTCAGACTTAAATTGTTCCTAATTCAGTGTCAGACCCTCTTTGCAGTGGGGATATTCTGTTAGACAGATTTCAGTGTAGTCAAAACAAAACAAATGTGCATTGAGTCGGTATTTTATAATGTTCACCACAGCTGTCTACATCGTGAATGGGAAATAGTCTGTCTTCTATTTATGGTAAATCATTGATTAGAATACACTTGAAATATTGGGTTGAAAATACATGTATGTCATCTATGCAGATATATGTCAAATATTTATCCCTCTGTGTGTAGTGTGGAATATATTTATAATTAAACGATCAGACTTGTGAATTTTTTGTGCTTCAGGATACAAAAAGAAATATATTTTTTGATATATATGGTCTTTTTTATAAAATTGACATAAACATTTATTTGGAATGACTTCCACTGGATTGACTACTTATTAATATGTAAGAAAGAAAGGCCTAATACTGAATTTGACTACTTCAATGTGTACCTTTGGGTGCATCTATGCTGTTTTTATACATACTTTCATGGAAAAGTAGAAGAATGGGATAAGTTTAGGGTGAAAATTGTTTGAAAATGGTAGAATTTTTACCTCTGACTTCTACTAAGTCATTGGCAGGTGTTTTTCATTGTTATCTCTACTGAAAGTTTACTTAAATCAATACTGGTAGGGTCTTACAAGGTGAGCTGGTCCATCTGACTCACTCTGCACTCATAACCCGCTGAGAATTTAGTCACTGTTTTCCTTTATGATAGATTGAAATATACAAATGATAAAGTCAAGAAAAGAAATTTTGCTTTTTGGCACGTTTTTCTTATTTCCTTGGATCAAATTTTGAAAACAAGAATGGGGAGCAGTTTAATTTCTTAAGGTCATCTCTGCTAAAGCACCTGTCGTGGTGTTTTAGTGCCGCAGGTGCTGGATAAGTGCTGTCCACGGAGACATTCTGTCTTTGACATCATAGGGGAAGTCTGTACAGTTGCTTGTAGTGCAGATTCCCTGCCATCATCTCCTTTCCACAGCTCAGCTGTTAGCAGAGAATTTTTGCAATTGGGGGAACACATCTGTTCTTCTTTCTCCTTTTAACATTGAAGATGCTGCTCTCACCAACTCTCGCTGCTCTGGGGGAGTTTGGTGGGTAAAGTCAGAGGCATCAGACAGCACTGGAGTTGTACCTTGTGCATGACCTCTGCCAGTCAGGTCAGGTTAGCAACTGCTGCATTAGACACAGCAAGCACTGATTCCCCTGTTGTGACTTCCTCTCTTCGTAATTACTGAGATCCATCTCTTTCCATTACCTAATATCAAAAGTGCAGTACACATGGAAAGGTATTTCTATCATGTGGAACAGAGATAATGGGGGAATCATAAAGGGGAACAGTATTTTCTCTATTTCAGACTACTTTTCTGTGATTTTTATGTTCCTTTAAGTATAAAAAAAGTAATAGTATTTACTTCTTAAGTTTTAGATCTATAGCAGATGGTGGGGAAAAACAGGATGATATAAAGCATTTCACTTCTCATGATGCAGTTTGGGGCCATACTATGTTCACTGCTTTCAAGTTTCTATGACATGATTTACTCCTATAGAACTACTGTCCCTGAAAGGGTGATTGTGGCACTGATAAATCTGCAACTGCTTGGTGTAGTTTAGGACAGGTGCTGAGTAGTAAGTCCTGCTGTTGTGCTAATCACCAATAACTTCCTAAAATGAGTTGGTAGTTGGGAAAACATGTTAAAATTTTAAAAGCAGTAGTCCTACATGCATATCTAAGTAGTCTTGGCATATCAGTTTTAAGGCCTAAGAAGTACAGAGCAGAAATTGGTTGAATACATCTGAAAGCCAAAGTACTATCTGGTCCTGCTTGGTTTCACACTCTCTGTTGTCAGAAAAGTGGGTTTTCTGGCACCCTCTTGTGATGTTTTCTGGAGAAAAGGGTAGAATCTATAGCAAAACCCTCTGCCTCTTTAGCTCAAGCAGCGAGTCTGCTAGCAAGCATGATGTGTGAGCTGCTATCAGAGAGAGCTGCGACTACAATGGAATTTAAGATAAAAAGAATAATTTTCATATTATAATGCCACTTAGTCTGTCGCTTGCAATCTGCCTTTTGAGAGCAGTTCTAGGTCACCGACTTGTTCTTAACTTACAATTTCAGAATGACCATGGAATTTTGCACAAAACCCTCTTGAATAAGATAAGAGCTGTCTGTTCAGTTTCCTGGGTGCAGCAGGAACATATGATTATTAAAAAGATATAAAGAAAATGATTGAAAAAAAAGTCTTCCTTCTCTCAGAGAGTGTAGTAGAGCTTTTAAAAGGAACATTTCCCTTTAACAGTCATTTGGTTTTGGTGTACTCTGAATAATAGAAATTCATTTTTCCGGTGTCCCAAATGACAAGAAAAACTGTTTAATCAGCATTAAGTCTTCAAAATTGCATTTAGTAAATAAGTGTGGTGGACTTTAAATATAAATAAGACTCATCCCTTGGATCTTCTTTTAACTGCAAACCTTTAAAGAAATTATATTTTTACTCCCAGCAAATTACCTAGGAGAAAAAAATGACAAGAGTAATCTATTTTTTTCACAGCTGGTCGGTTGGCCAGAGTTTCTCATCAAGGAGTACATGCTGTTTGCTCCCCAGATGGACAGGCTGTATGAGTAACAAATCCACAGAGCCTGGGACACAAGGTAGAAATTATACTGCCTGTGCTTTTAATCTTGCACAGCTCTGCTCATTGGTAATTGCAGGTGGCCCATATCCAAATGAGACTCCATTGGGACAATATCCTATATCTTGTCAAAACGAGTCCCATTAAAGCCTCAACTGGAATTAGGCCAAAATACTGAAATAATTATGGGAAACTTATTTTTAAAAAGTTGAAGCCCCATAATGGTGACAATTAGACATTTAAGCACCACCAACTGTAACTGCAATTTTAGTTTCTTCTTCTTGTTCCGTTTTGTCTGTGTGGCTCAGCGCTACAATGAGAGGTACTGAACAAAAAATACATGAGAATGTGACTGTGAAGACTTGTTCTGGGGCGTCTGTATAGTGCTGGAGCAGCTGTGCTTGAACAGTGCCTGGTGAATTCCCTGAGGCTTGGACAAGAAATGCTGCCTGTACACCGGCACACAGATATTTGGGTCACATCTTGCTCATCTTGCTTTCCCTTTAATTTAAAGCATGTTTGCTGCTGTCCTCATTCTGCCCAGGGGTACTCCTACTTTATCAGTCAAAAGGCATGGAGATTTCAGAGCCTTTTTGTGAGAGTCTTACTAGAAAGTCTGAATTACAAAGTGATTGCACACATAAGTTCTGAAGTGTTTCCTTGGGGACACCAACCTCCCCCTCTCCTCATACACTCTAGATGTTGAAGACCTGCATTTTCTTCTTCCTATGCTTTTGAGATGCCATACCAGAGCCGAAATATCTCAAAGGTATACTAAAATGCTATTGGGCATGCTTGAAAGCGATGCGTCTAATTTCTAAAGAAAGTCTTGAGGCAAAATGCTTTTCTCTGATGTAATCCTGCCGACTCCTAAATCATTATACTTTTAAACTAGGCATGTAAACAGCAGAATCCAGACTCATTAGTGTAAGACTTGGAGGGCAGCTGTCTGGGATGCCATGGTGTCCTGGGGTGATGTTACGAGGCTGCTGTGTTCCTTGATGTCCGAGGTTACGCTCCCTCTAAGACGGACCCTGGCACGGGTCGGTTGAACGGCTCGGTCCAGCGGCCGGGGCTCCAACGGCTCCGCCGGGCCCAGGAAGGAGGGGGGGCACCCTTGACACAGCACTGCTCCTTTGCTGGTTTTTTCATTCCCTCGAGCTTGAAAAAGGTTTTGTTTTTTTTTTTTTCTTTCCTTCCCCATGCCTCCCTACCTTCCTTCCCTTCTCTCCGGCCTGGCGAGCCTGCGGGGTGGCCCCGGCTGGTCTGAGCCCCGAGGAACGCCAGGCTGGTGAGTGAGGGAACANCCAGTTGCCAGCCTGTGTATTCCCCTTCTCCTGGCATTTATTGTATTTTTGGGTTTTTCTTCTCTTTGGTGGGTGGGTGTGTAGGTGTAGGATAAGTTTCTGGGTTAACCCCTAACTGTTTTGTTTCTTGTGGGCAGCCCTCTCCCCCTCCCCCCCACCCCTTTTTTTTCCCCTTGTTTTGTTCTGAGTGAATAAACAGTTCGGTTTTTTCTTTCCACTTTCACCTGCTGTTATCAATTTGTTCCATTGGCGGAGGAAAAGGGGAGGCCCTTTCCCTTTGCAGGGGGTGCTCCTTCCGGAGCGCTTCCTCCTAGAATTTTGTCTCCAAAACCGAGACACACGGTAACTGGAGTTCTCTGCTTTCCCCACCATTTCATGAGAGCTGTGGGGCTGGAGCAGAGCAGAGGCCAGTCCAGTCTGGTGCTTATCTCCTCCAGGGACAGTGCTGAGAGAGTTCTGGTCTTTCAGCTTGGCTCAAAGTGTGCCTATTGAAAGCAGATGTGCTCTCTTAGTCCCTCTTTTTAAAATCTCATATCTGCAGATCACGCTGGTGTGTAAACTTGGTGCTGACTGTGTGGATTAGAGGTGAGATACTTCTAGTTTCTGTAGGTGAAACCTCCTCAGACCTCTTTGCATCTGCTCTCCCGTTCTGGCTGGTCTGGCCCTGATGTATGTGTGGGGAAGATGTGTGGACATGGGTAAGAAAATATCAGATTTGAAAAAAATGTAATCAAATTAATTTATTTAGTTTTTAAGTCTTCTACTGAATGGAGATATTGCAATGTGTCCCTGTTTTATCTGGTGTCTGGAAATCTCTTGGTATGGATACCCACTGGGCTCATGCAGTATCCTTGAGACACAACTAGGACCAGAAGGAATCTCTCTGCACAACCTGCTTTTTTCCCTCATAATGACCAAAGCTGAATTCTTGCTGTAACATTACTTCAGGATCCCATGTCCACTCCTGTCCCCTTTGCTCTTTCTAGCTATCTTACAGAATTAAGCAGGCTAAGGTGGATACAGCTGTAAATAATGGGCCATGGGCAGCATTCCTCGGTGATATTTGATAGAGCAGTTACAGAGTACGTAAGTCCTGGGCTGTCAGACTGCAATCTGTCTTGGAACAGTTTTGCTGATAGTTCCACAGCAGATGCATGTGTGGGCTGATTTCTTGTAAGCCCTATAGACTACTTTATCTTCAGCAACTTCCTCAAACCTCGAGGTAATTTAGATAAAGCATTTGTGCCCTTGCTCAACTTCATGATCAATATTTAACTGCTTTGCTATTTTAAAGATACCTTGCTAACGAGCACACGGCATACACCGTCTGCTGGAGTGCACATTTGTTGGTAATTTTTCTCCTCCCTAAGAAAGTAACATAAGACTGTATGCAAACAACAGCATCAGTAAACAGCATGTTTATATCAATATGGGCAGAAAGGCTAAATCTGAACAAGCTACAAATAAAAAATACAGTGCAGTTCTCGTGTAGCTGAAAAACTAGTGAAAGGTGGTTTAATTTTTCTTTTTCCATGTGTATGTTGTTGTTTTTCTTTTTTTTCCTTTTTTTTTTCCCTCCCTACTTTGGTGGGAGGCAAGAAAAATCTTCCTAAACAAGTCACATTGCCTGAAATAATGCACCTCTGCACCACAGGCATAACACCTGTATGATTAAACTTTTAATCTGGAAAATAGTTGTTGAAGATTAACAGCCTTTAGTTTGGTTTATGTCTGCTCTGTCCTGGTTTTGGCAGCAGCAAGTGTAAGTGTTGTTAGCCCTCTAGAGTCTAGAAGGACAAGACCAGTTGGAGTTCTGGAATGCTGGGTGACTCTCCTGTACTGCTGGTTTATCAGAAGGAAACTGAGAGCTAAGAATTTGGACAGTAACAATTCATGCTCCTTTATGCTGTAAGAAGGAGATGAGAAGAAGCCAAATAAAGTTTGTTGAAGGGACAGGTTTGTTACTGACCTTAGTGAGTGCAGAGTAAAATATGTTCCGAAATAGGTAAACTGCTGTTTTTGCTGTCATTCTTCTGGGCAGAGCAGTTTGATGAACTCCACAGCAGCACAGTGTTCCCCATGGCTGTGCATGAATGGCTTTAGGAGTCTGTCTTTCTGTCTGCCAGAAAAAAAAAAAAAAAAAACCACACATATATATATATGTGTGTATGTGTGTATTTGGCCATTCTCTTCTTTCAGGCCAGTTTTGAGCAGTGGTTTCTCATGGTTGTTCCAGCAGCCCTGCATGCAGATCCACTCTCAGCATTACCCAGTAGTTAACTTCCAAAGGAAACTGTGAACTGTTCACAACAAACAGGTTTCAGAGCCTTGAATAGGATGTGACTCATGGGTTTGTGGCACCTACCCCACAGACCTCCTGATGAGCCTACAGCATGTCAGCGTTTTCCCATTGTTCAGAACCACATGCCAGCAAGTGCCCAGACAGATTTCTTCTTCCACTGGGTCATTTCTTTTGTCATCCTGGGCTGCAGTAATCGGGTCAGACCAGGCTGAACTTCGTGCATTTGCGTGAGAGAGAGGAACCTTTACTGTGTCGTTTCAGTATTATTTCAGAGTTGATTTAATTTGCCCTTTTCATTTTTAGCTCATGCAGGAAGCATTCTTTTTTCTTACCCACTTAGCCAGAAACATCGTGGGCAGTTTTATGGGCTTGCTACAAAAAATATCTGAGCAGCAGCCTTGAACATTCTGTGACAGCAGTGTCTGTGGCACTTCTATGCTGCTACACCTGCCAAGGCAGACGTCTGTGTCCCAGGAGAATTGGGGTCAGACATTGCTCCCTCCTAATGATGAGCAAATAGGGGCTTTAATGCGAGCATATTTGGGCTGAGATATAAAACAAGGAAACAAGCTGTTCATGTATTGGTTGTAGCGTATTCCAAAGGTGTGAGAAAAATAATTGCAGCTTAATTCTTTGGGATATTGATACATCTGGTGGGGATAGTGAATAGCAGAGAATTGTCACTGGAGTGTAATCAGCCACACTAGAAGCCAAATGCTGGTAAAGTCTCAAACAAAATGTGATGGAATCTAGAGTTGCATCTTGGATCCCATGGCAAAGCCATGGCCTGATCCAGAATTCAATGCCAAACTTTTTTTGGCTTCAAGAAAGTTGGAATCTGAAGGCTGGAAATTAACAGAATATTTACATAAGGCTGGCCTTCAGTTTTCCATCAAAAATGCAGCATGAGGGAATTAGGAAGCTGATGAAAAGATGAATCGTGAAATGCAAAACTTAGGTAGCACCTTGGCCATGGCAAAAATGTTTTAAATCTGTGTATGAATATATATGGAAATATGCATTGGACTCATTTCCAAGACAGGAGTGCCATAGTAATTGCAACTTATTTATGTAAATGCTGTTATTCATTGGACAGTGACAGTAATTCATTGGTGCATTTTATCATAGGCAAATCTTTCCTCTTCTAAGCCAGCTTTAGCAAGAAAGGGATGTTGCTTCAGCTGTCAAAAAGCTATAGGAAGAACAATTTCAGGACATGTTGGACTCCTTAAACACAATGCTTTTCTTTGCAGCTCAATTTCTCCTGAGCTTAAGTTTGTATTTTTCTTTCAAGAGCCTCGGCTTCCTTGAAGGCTTGTTCCACCTGAGGAGAGATGTCCCTGTCTTAACGTCACCTTTGATTCAGAAGGTAATACTGCATGGATCCAGGAATCTGTGGCCTTTCCCACCAGCTGGCCATCTATCATTTCATTACAGTAAGGTTACCAAATTGATGTGTCCTGGCTAATTCTTCCAAAGCAGCTGTAGAGCTGTCCAGTATCTCACCAGGCAACGGTGCACGCTGTCTCAGTTGATAATACTCTGTGATAGCATTAGCAGATGGCAGAACATGGCCTACCTGTGAAATCTGACCCACAGGGATCTTCTAACAGTGCTTGTTTTCTCAGGGAATTTCTTGAGACATCCTCTTATCTTTCTGGTGCAGCATGCAACTGTGTTTAATTTTCCATAGAAATAAAGGAAGGTATCCCACTGCTGGAATCGGGCCTTGTAACTGCTAGTGACTAGCTAAGAAATGAAGATTTGCAGTTAATATTAATTCTTACCATTTCTTCAAATGAGGCTGTAATGAAATTTGATATATAATTTTTTTAAGTACCGGCACAGGAGGTATTTTAGATTTAACAACTGCAGTATCTTTGCTTCTTATAGTTTTCATTAATCTTGATGTGCTTAATTAGTTGCTGTTCCTCAGTGGAAATGTTTGACTAGAGTAGAATGAGACTAATGAAATCTCTTGGGTTGCTATTGCTGAGAAGGACTAAGTGCTAGAAGGACACTAAGCCGGGCTAAATACAGTGTTTGTTCATAGATTAGCCCTATGTGGCAATGTTTGCATATGTAAAAAAATAAAATAAAAATGCTTGAAGATAAAAGCACAGAGTAACATTCTTTTATAATTTTCCAGTGTCCCATTCCACAGGAAATGGTTCTTTAATTGTGATCCCTAGTTTGTAGGGGAGGTATAGGGAACCTATGTGCAGACTGGAAGTCTGTGCATAAAGAGAGCTAACAGGACAAGTTAATCTCTGTTTTGAAAGCCCAGCATGGAGCTTTGCAAATACCAGCATACCAAGGCCAAAATGTGTAAATTCCAACCCTAGGATAGGCAAAATAGGCTACAGTTTTGAAATTAGAAACCAAAAAGATAGAATTATGTTTGAGACATAACTCCATAACTGGGTGAAGTCTGAACTCTGAGGGAAAAAACCTCTGTTCCTCGCAGCGAGATCACCCACATTTGCAGTGGGATTTGGACTAGGTCCTATGTTTCCTTACTTTTGCCTGAGAACAGTATTTAAAATTTTTAATTTGCTTGTTCAGAAGTCTGCATCCATGGCTTTCTTCATGTTTAGCCAGAGTATGGCAGTTATCAGGGTACAGTATAGAGGTTTACACTGAATATTGGCTTATTTGAGACCAGATTAAATCTCTCTGTTCATTGTTTGGAAGCAAGAAATAGCATTTATCTTCTCCCCAGCATCCAGCATTAGTGGTCACTATTGCAGAACTCCTTCCATGCTGTGATAACAGTATAACAGATAGTATCATCTGTATGTCTTCAAAAGAATAGGAAATAATGAGCCAGATTCACTTCTGTTCCGGTTCCATTGAAGCTGGAGAAATTATATCAGCAGGAAATTTGGCCTCCTGCATGTTAATTGAGCTCTTTTCAGTTCAGTGCTTTGTCTTAGTTTAATTTTTAAATTATAGCCATAAATTGTGCCTAACAATGCTATATCAAGACCTGCACTACTGCCAAGCGCAGCCTTTCAGATCCAGTTCTTGCTGCAGCAGTGAGGTTGTGAGGCACTCTTGGACTGGTTTTTAAATAAAACACACCACTTTCAACCAGCAGTTACCTGCTAGCTCTGTGTGCCATGTTCCAGTGCCTGATGAGACTTGTACCTCTTAAATTAAGAGTAATGTGGCAGAAGAACGGGGAGCATATGTCTGCTTAAGGAGGCCCAGGACTTGTCACAGTGTGAAGACTACGTGTCCTCGGGCAGGTGTCTTCAAGTGAGATTCATTGCCACAAGGGACCTGGTAAACAGATGCGAAGAGGTTTGGTTTGGATTGGTTTCTCCAGAGACCGTTGCCAACCTGGGCTGATCTGTCTGTCTTAGTCTGTTTTCCTTTCCTCACATGCAAGAAGAACAGCTGGGAAGGAAAAAGGGAGATGGCATTGCTAGAGGCTCCCAGGTATGGAGCAGCTGCTGTGAGATGTTGGCAGTAATGGGGGAAAAGTGGCTCGCTGAATTAGATGTGAGCTTTGGTGCCTAACGTTCAAGCCAATGCTTATGAAATACTCCACAGTTCCTGGATGAATGAGCCTCTTTTCTTTTGTGTGTGTGTGTGTGTTTGAGAAAGTGTCTGTTTATATAATTTATCTGGTTTTAATTTTACCTGACTTTATCTAATCAGTCTTATATTACGTATTCTCTTTGCAGGTGATCTCTTTTCTACTAGATTGCTCACTATTTTTACTGTATGTACAGCCTGAAAGCTGAAAGAGATAATATCACAGTAATTGTTTTTTAGGTTTGTAAAAATTCATGAGCAATGCCTACAAAGCAGATTTTGGATGGTCTTCAGGGGTAAACACATTAAAGCCAGGTACTTGTAAACTCTTTTAGAACATATTAGCATAATAACATCCTGTAAAATAAGCACCTTCATAATCTAAGAACATCTGATGTTGGTCCATTAACGGCCTTCCTCTTTGGCTCAAACTGCCAGTGGTCTCCATATCCAGTCATCATTTAGTGTTATAGCCAAGGAATTGTCTGCTCTTTTGTAGAAGTGACCAGGTTTAAATAATGTACTAGGGATTTAGATTATTTTCCTTTAAAAATGCATTATGCCCCATGTCAATTGGAAATCACCTTGAGAAATGTTCCTGTATGCAAAAACCTAATAGAATTACATCTTGAAACCCTTAATTTTGTCATTAGCAATTGTTATTTCCTCTTACACCAAGTAATTAGTAGTACATGTGAAAAATATAATTCTTCCTTCATTTATTTATGGAAGTATCAAGGGTTACATTTGGAAATGGTATTATGGTACACATCTGTGTCTATTCAAATTAGGAAGGTTTTAATGATACCCCAAGAATTAGAAAAGCAATTGCTTAACTAAACTGAGGAAATTCCTACAAATGAAGGCATTATGTTTATACAAGATTTGTTTAATCTGTGAATTGTTGCATAATTAGTTACATTATGCAGAAAAAATTAGATATCCTCGTTTCCAACTCTTTGTTGGTATGCTGTCATCAAGCTACAAAGAGCTCTGACTAACTGCTCTTCATTGAATATCATAAGTACTGTTTTGTAGGTAATGTCCTGCTCTGGCAATGTGTGAAATTACTGTCCTGAGACATTCTGAAAGCTTAAAAGGTGCATGTGTGAAAAAGTCCTTGTTGCGTTAGTCCTGACCAAGTATTCATTAAAAATTGAGTTATTAAGACTTCACTTTCCTATTCTGTAGTTTTAATTACTGATACCTAAACCATGTTATGTATAACATGGAGGGAGCAATCTGACAGTTCCTAACAGCTTTTTTTTGTGTCTTGGTACAAGCTTACCTTGTTGGCTTTATTATATGGAAATACAATCATTACCTTATGTTAGTTTCCCATATGGCTCATTTCCCTGTACCTGGCAATTGGTATTAAATTCTAAGGATATCATTACATTTGTTAAGAAGGGTGAGGGTTTCAGAAGGTCTTACTGTCTTCTTCGATGATGGTTCTTCCCCACATTTGCCAGCAATGCTAGAAGAGAAGACCACCACAGTTCACGCAGCCTCCTTTTGTAATTCATCTGCTTGCCAGAACTATGGTTCAGAAGAAACTAAGGCAAAAATTCATGTTTCCAAGCTTGTAAGTTGTGGGATGTTAGGACATCAGCCATCAAAATAAACTCATTCAAAACCATTGAAAAGTCAACATTTCCACACAGTGTGAGGTGAGCCCATGGGAGTTATGTGGATTTTAGATCTGCTGCTGCAATTGGGTGCTAGTACAGGATTTTGACAATGAAATAAAAATGGTATACACATGTGGATCCATATTTTGGCTTTTTAAACTGTCTTCCATCTCAAATTTATCAGGGAGATGTTAAGAGGATTTTGGCTTTGGTTTTTTTTGACACTTGTGTGCACCTTTTGGAAAAATGTTCAATCTCTACTTTAAAGAGCACAGAACTGTCCAGAGAATTTGTGATGAGAGAGTCCAGGAAAAGATTGCTGGGCAGAGAGCTGACCTGCTGAAATGTCTGCTCACAAGAGGCTGGTGCTTTTCAAGCACATTGACATCAGTGAACGTCTGGGTTCTTGGCAGTGTAGACTCTTCGCCTTTAAGTAAATGCATTTGAGAATAGATTAGTTTGCAAGCACTTGAATTGATTTAATATGTGTTTACTCTTCAGATATTCACTGTGGCTGTTTACCTCTGCAAGATAAATATTTAAAATTGCATTTGAACCTCACATTAACATTTATGTTCGTGTCATTATAGTTTCCTTTTGTGAATGAGATTTACCTATCAGTCTTAAAGCTGTAATAAGAATGAGTCTATTTTTGTAATTTTCAGCTTCTCACGATAATCTGCCATAGGGTTGAATTAATTTTGTGGTATGTTTACTGCTCATTCATCATCAGAGTCACAGCAATGAAGCAGTCATCAGGGGAGAAAAGCATTGTTATTTTGTGAGCAGTGCAGGATGACAAGCCTTGCAGTGGAAATGCACCTACAGCACAGTGCAGCCACCTATTCCTAGGCAGTGAACATGTATCAGGGAACTGAACGAAGGGTCTCCAGGGTCAAAGTCATGACAGCTGAACAAGAAACTGGCTACAGGCATTTATTTCATTCTGGAGCTTGTCACTAGAAGGGAAAGGACTCAGGTTATGGCCATAGTTTTCAGCCTCCAGTAATTCATTTGCCTGGAGCAGAGTGCAGAATGGCTTTGGTTCACCCACGGCTGCCCAAGTAGTGGCTTTGTTGTGGCTCTTATGTGTACCAGGGTTGTGTCAGTGACTTAGGAGTGAAGGGGGTTCCTTTGCTGTCTCTGTGTTTGCTGATGTCTGAAAAGAGTGCCACTACCTAAAGTAGTAAAACGGCTTCTTTCCAAGAAGGGATTATCCTCCAGTTGCTCTTTTTTCAACTTTGCATTATGTTCAGGTGTCCATCTGACAGGAACTGGGGCACTGGAGAGTTTCGTTTTTTCCAGGTTCTCTCTTACTGAAAAAATCTGAAATTCCCTTGTGTCCAAACTAGATTTTTCTTTCTCCATTCTCTAAGGGCTGGTGTGAATTAATATTTGGTTGGACTTAGGATTTTATGGTAAAATGCTTAAGTATAATTCTGAATTTCTGTACTTTGTGAAGAATTTTCGAAAGTGTTTCAGAACTTTTCCACTGCATAGGCAGTTAATAACATCATTATGAAAATTTTAGATTTTGCAGTTCATGTAGTGCTAAATTCTATCAAGGGAGAACATGGTTGTGTAATGGCATGTGTTTCATTAGTGGGAGCTCTGTGCTTACAGAAATATTGTACTGAAAGTCAAATACCAAGGTATGCAGCCAAGGCCCTTCTGGTTTTGTAAAGGATAAAGACTTTCATCTTTCTTCCTAATTTCCCATTTAATAATGGAAAATTATTTAATGGATAATTTTCCCTCCCCTAAGAACTAAGAATGTAATTATGTATCTGAAAAAGTCTGAGCATATAAAGAAGCAGATTCCAGCTAGAACACATTACATGGGAGGCAGTGTTCTGGTGTGGCTGGAAATCAGTGCAGGATGTGGCCGGCTTCCAAATATTCCTTATTTGAGTTTGTACACTTTGATACACAAACTAAATAATATTCTATGTTTTCTCCAGCACAGAGCATATCTCTGGTAGCTTGTAAAGGATAGCAAGCAGTGATGGCAGAGGTTTCTGTGCAAAGTACTTTAAGTGTTGAGCTTCGTATTGTCTCTGTGATACAATCAAAATATGCTGTTGTGCCTCTTTTCAACATGGATCAAACACTGTATCTTGAGTAAGGGCAGATAACTGGTGCTCCTTGGGAGATAGAAGGTGGTTTAAGGCTGGACTTTTGGCATCAGAGAGATCACTTACATAACCAGGTTTTATTTTTTATCGCTCCTTTTTTAAAGGCTGTGGAAGTGATACACCTTGATCAAAAAGCTGATTGCTCACAGATCTTTCAGGCAGGAGATAAGCCCTCATTTTACTGTATGTTTCTTATTTCATGAAACACATAAGATAATCAGAACAGTAGAGAAAGATACATTTGCAAGAAGAGGTACTGTATGGACCAAGTAATATGATCTTGTTTTATCTTTATTTCGGAGTGTGAGATGAAACTTTTGGATGTGGCTGCCTATTCCAGCACTGACTGCAGGACAGAACTGTCATTATTCCCCTTGCTGGTGCTTCTGTGGGAATGGGCTGCCTGTATGAGGAGGAGCTTGTCAGCATAGGTGGAGTTGGTAGGATCAGGCTGTGTGGCTGTCAGAAGTCTGGGCATTGTCTTGCCTACAATGTGCAGATGTCTCAGGTGACCCTCCCTTAGGTGACCCTCCCTCAGGTGACCCTTGACATGACTAAGAAAGGGGTCTGGAGCTGGGCCATTAGATCTGTGCATATGAATCTTAACAACTGACATAAAGACATTACTCTGGAAAGCATCTGCACCACACGAGAATCATGTCCAGCATGGGGGCAATGACATGATTATAAAGTTAAGCATGTGCTTATGATATTACTGTGAACAAAGCCAGAGCTGAATGCTGCTGCACTGCTTTCCTGGGTTTGAACTAGAGGAAATAAACAGTAAATGAGGTGTCAGCTACATTCCACTTCTGGGTTTTTAGTAGGTCATTAAATCCTACTTGTCCATGCTGTCCTGCTTTATATTGTACTGGTAGGATGGTGAGGAAAGAGAAAACAAAGATGTGAAGAGAGTTTAACCTCCTGTAACTGGTTTGCCTACTAGCTCAGGATGATGCTTTAGTGTAGATCGTTTGATATTCTGGTGATATTTGGAGAATGATGGGTAAAGTTTTGCAACCACAGAACTGGCCAGGAGCACTCTTGTCCTCCACAGATAAGAAATAATCCTGGTCAGATCAAAGTCAATTGCAGTAGATAGAAGTGCAGCAAATATTACTATATCCATAACATTTGCAGTAATGGGTATTGTGGCTCACAAATTCTGACTTATTTTTAGTCCTCAGTTTCTTGAAAAACTAAAGCAAAGTTGGTAAGAAATGCCAATGTCTTGCAATGAATAAGCACTGAATTTTAATTCTCTACTGAGAGTATTCATTAAAGGTTTCTGTAAGCCAAGTAATTTGTATAAAATTTTTTTAAAATTTTATTGTTTTACTCCCCAGATATATAACAGTTTGAGTGTCTCCAAAACATATTCAAAAGAAGTTACTATGTCTGGACTTAACCGTATTTATATTCTTTGCTCATCTGTCTTGCAGAAAAATGCACATAAAAGTTAATTTTAGAATAATACTATAATATTCATGGAGTTGCTCTAGAAACTTTGAATAATACAAACTATGTGCACTCTAGCTGCAGAATAGAAATACAGAAAGTTCATGCAGGATAAAAAAGTAACTTTGAATATTGATTTTAGCTACAAAGACCTGTAATGTAATAATGTGGTGGGCTGCTGTGAAAATGAATAAAAAATCTAGCCCAATCATTCAGATATACAGCACTGAAGAATCTGGCTAAAAGGCTAAGAGAACAAATGGTAAAATTTATCTTGGAGTGTACCAATATAACATTAAAGAAGATATCTGCGTCAAATGGAGAAAGGCACTGACAAATAAAATATTTTCATGGCACTGTGTATTGGAAAAGAATGCCAAATTAGATTGTGTTCCGACTCCACTGGTAATACATTTTATACTTTCTTGACCTTTGATTCCCAGCTGATACACCATGTTCAGTGAGATGCTCTTAGTACTGACCTTTCAACAAATACAATTCCACTAAAATTCACATTTTATGCAATACAAACATGTGCTTATTGCTATTAATTCTTAAAAAAGTGTATAGAGAATATGAAAAAGATTACTCTGGGTGAAATGAGAGAAATCACACAGATAAGGCTGGAGTGGTTTTTACTTTATGTCACAAGATTTGTTGCACTGTTCTCAACACAGTGTATGTTAAACAAAATTAGTATTAGTGAATCAGTGGTGGCAGGCAAATGTGGCATAATTATGAACTGCAAATGGTAGCATGGTCCTTTGTTACTTATGCATTTAAGTCATTCATAATAAAAGTCATACACTGGGATGTGGGCGCTGAAAGTACTTTAGGAAATTATAGAACATAATTACATCTTCTCTGCTTTTGGGTACTTTTTTTCTTGCCTGATTTGAATGTTCTATTAGCTTTAGCTCTTACAGACCCTAAATATTTGTAGTGTTTGATCCTTAGCCAGCTCTTGTAAACTACAGTGGTCTAGATCCTCCATCCGTGACAACTAGAGCAACTTCATGGATTTTCAGCATCTTTCCTATCCTACAGGACTGTGTTGCTTTGCATCTGCTGAGTAGCTGCCAGAAGATTTGGCATTGAGCTGCAGCTGGAAAAAATATTGAACTTTGTGGGTTTTGTGATTTCTATGGAGTCCATGGTAGAAGTGACTGCATGGTAAATATAAATACTCCGGGGAAGACACCACAGGGCACGGGTTTGTCATTTTGCATTTTCATTCCTGAGCTGCAGATAGCAGAAGGTGACCCGGAGGGCTGCCTGGGGGAAGGTGTCCCTTGATGTAAGTTGACATGACAGACTGGGGTTATTCAGGCATACTCTGTTTCCTGCCCTGTGATTTTTTTGTTGGATTGTGTCCTTGCAGGGCAGGTAACAGCGTTCCATGGTGGCACAGGCACCTCTGCATTTCTTAGCCAGGTGACCATCCAACACAAGAGGGGTTTTGGACTGTAGAGTGGGGAAGGGACTCTCAGCTGTGTGTGAGAAGAAAGTGTGGTGCAGAGAGGAGTGAGTGAATGGTGGATGTGCAAACGTGGTGACTGCCGGCTGTGGGAGGGGGTGACCTGGGAGAGCAGTGTTACTGTGCCCTTGGTGCATTAGTGGGGAGGCAGAACTGATAAACAAGCATCCTGTTACTGTGTGTGACAGCTGAACCTAGATGTAGAAAGGGAGTGAGGAGATGAATATAACCCCCACGTTGTGCTAAACAGTAACAAAACATATTACAAGGGCCAAAAGTACTTGGATGAGATAGAGATTACATAAAATAAGGACACCCAATAGATGGGTTTGTTGCTGAATTGACATGTGACCCTGCAGGGAAATTACCAAAGGGCCAGGTCAGCATGAACAATGTATGAAGAGGGGGAAGGTGCTGATCTGCTTGAGCAAATGCTCTTTTTGGGGTTCACTGGAGGTTCAGAATGACTTCTGACTGAAGGGCAATATCCTCGCTTAGTGAAGCCCGTGGCAAAACTCCCATTTTTCCAGATGTCTCTCTAGATATCTAAACAACCAGAAAAAAGAACTTCAGGCTTCAGTTCTCTGCTGCAGCCACAAGTTATTTTGTGAAGATCATCTGGCAGTGATATTTTCTTTCTCCGCCTGACATGCCCTCAGATTCTACAAGCCCGCTAGAGAGAAGCTGCTTCAGGTGCTGTGCAAAGTTCAGCCAGTTTTGGGCTGGTGATGTGGAGCGTAAGAACACAAGATGCCTTGATTTTTGGCTGAGTATTCCTGGCACATCCCTTTCATCTTGCTTATGCACAGTTGCAAAGCTGAAATGTGGTCTTAAGAGGGATGCAGTGAGGGACAGTTCCCATGTGAGAAAAACACTAACACTAAGACTCACATGCTTTTTATTTTATTTTAATATGTTTAAATTTTCAATGAGGAATTGTTGACAGTAATGACTTAAGATTCAATTCCATATAGCTCTTCTCCTTGGCTCCATGAACTTTTTGGTCTGAACAGCTTTGTCCAGTCTACAAAGCAATTCTTTTCTTCTGAGATCTGCTTTAAGGAAGGTTTATTTTGTACTAATTTAACATTTCCTTAATGATTAGTTGACACAATTTTATTAACTTACATTGAATGGGTTTTGAATGCAAATTGAATGGTTTAGCAAAATTACCAAACAACCAAATTACATCAGAATTAGGCTAGATAAATGAGAACAGTAAGTGGATGGGAAGATTATCACCTGTGAAATAATAAATTAACAGAGCATCAAAACCCACTTTGATTGTTGTATAACAATTAGATAATGACAGTTTATCGTTCAGGTAAAACCATTAGCTCATTCCAAAGTGCCTCTGTATGTTCTCCAATATAGGATGTGAATTGCTAGCACAGGGAGCTGAGGACAGCACGTGAATCTGTCAGGATACAAACATGTGATAAAAGTTAATTTGTGCACAGAGACATCCTTTACCATTTCCTGCTGTCGGTTTCAGAACAGGTTAATTTTTCAGGAGCTCCCAATTAGATCAGTGCCAAGAGTCTTCAAATCTTTAAACTGACCTTGAGAACTGGTACAAAATCCTACATGTCTAGGCCTTGATCCTGCTTTCATGTCTCTTTTTATTTGGATTACTGTCCAAGTATAGAGGTCACTTGAAACTACAGGTCCCTTGTGACTGTGAGGATTGGAACTAATATATCCCATCACAGGGCATAATTAGACATGAAAGGCTAATTTAACTGTGTGGAGGTTAGTAGAGATTAACCAATGTGGTTTAGGGAATACTCAGTATAATGGGTGGATTCTAATGTCAAATAACATTTTTCAGATAACTTTAACACTGAAAAGTAATAATAAAGTTTAAGTGGTAGGTAGTTTTAAGGAAGATCACTGTAAGAGTAGTGAGAAATATATACTGTGTGATGTGGTCCCTCTGTGTAGAGAGATAAAGCAACGCAGGTATTGACTAGAGCCTGCGGACAAATGGAGGTAGTGGTGCAACACTTTTCATTTGAAAATGAGATATTGGATATATACAAAAAACCCTCAATCTGCACTGAAGAAAAAGGGTCTTTTACCTTCTAGCCAGGGATAATAGAACAGAATGCTTTGAAGTACTATTACAATGAATAATAATAAAAAAATTCCTAAAGCCCCAGCATAGCTGGAAGTTATTTTTACTGATTGGGATGTCCATTGGACGGACTGCATAGGCTGAGGATTAGCACAGTTATGTCCTGTGACAGTGATGGGACATACAGTGTATGTATGTGTGTGTGTGTATATGTATATAAAAATATATGTATACTCGTATTTTTCCCATATTATGCTAGAAGGGCAGATCTTCAGAACTCTGGAATTACTCTGGAGAGCCAAAGTGTCCAAGAGTTTTGAAAGGACTTGATCTGAGGACTTGTTGATGCCTAATACCTGAATCACCAGACTGGAAAAAAGAGTCCTCTCAGTAAGCTTTGGAGTTCAGAAAACTGGGGCAGCACTGATCTATTTTCAGACATAACAGGAGATACAGCAAGGACTGCTATAAGGAAGCATAATGATGAGATTAATATTTTGCCACATTTTACTTCATTTTAAAATACAGTATAATAAAAGCTGCTCCCTGTGAAAGAAGAATGCAAATGAGTTTGGAGTGCATTAGCACACTGCTTTGCATACTAGGGGGCTGTATTATTTATATGGATTGAATTCACCCAAAGATTTTTTTGAATGTACATAGGAATTGAACTACAGCACAGCCCAATTAAATTGAAACCTAGGAGGGCAGTAACCCTGTTGGAAGATTACATTACCCTTCACTAAACCTCAAAGACCAAAACAAAGAAACACTTCCAAAGATATGCTGGTCATAGGGATAAAGTGCTTAAGCAAGGCATCCAATGTGCAAGCTTGAGATTAGCAGGTCTTTATCTTTGTCTGAAATGATTTCATAAAGGGAATCCCAGCCCAGAGTGAGAGTTGGAAGTGCTGTGTGCCAGCCCGGGGGCAGGATCGTCATTAGCCGTAGTCCTTATCTGTGCTCTGCTAGTGGTGGCCGAGTCCAGAGGTCAGCCTTTCCCTTGGAATTTAAAGATTCCATTTTAATTAGGCCTAATCTTTTGCTACTGTAGATCCAGCTGTATAAATTATTTAAAAGGCAGAAGGCTTTTTTCTCAGTAATTAATGACAGGTTTGTTAGCCACCATAACAGCCTGAGGCTTCACTTTCCTTGCGTGGTTCTGTAACCATCTCATGATTACCTGATATAACAACCAGCCTCTATGGCATTATAAAATTATAATCGATGGTTTGTACCAGCAGCACTTGAAGGGGTGATACAGCAGTAGTGCTGGATGTATTTACTGTCACAGAGAAAATAGCCTGGGGAGGAGAGAGCAGCTGCCTGTTGAGATTTCACTGCTCAGGAAATGTTGAGAGCTACTAAGATCATCGAGGCTAACCAATTTTCTGTCCAGTATTAGTCAGTGTTTCACCACACCTGAGAGATCACAGAGATAGTTTGAGCAGATGGAACACCCAGGTGGTAGTGGTAATAATAAAGAGTCCTACACAAAAGCTTTCACCTTCTTTCTTCCTTTGTCTGCTTGGTAAGGGAATACTGTTCCATTAAGTGTCCTGTAGATGTTCCTGTGGAGGACTTGCTGTCCTCCTAAATCATCATAATACCAGAGGTCAGATCCTTAACTGAAGCTTTCTCCTCCATCAGGCGTTAGAGAGTCTCTTTTGCGGGGTCTAATCGAAGGATCTCAGGTTTCTGAAATGTTAGAGGAATGCAGTTCATCTGTAAAAGCTCAGCAGTGAAAGTTACACTGCAGCAGCCTACATGTCTTTGAACATTGTACCAGGTATTTGATGTCTTGACACCTTGGTCTAAGTTAGCTTTTTGATTGCAGCTAAACTGGCGCCTGTTCCCTAGAGCTTGAAGCCTCTTCCTTCCACGCTCACTGGCAGTACTAAAATGATGCCCAGGCTTCCAGGAGCCTGTAATTAACAGCTTTTTGCTCATTTCAAAATAAATGACAATGAATTCTTGCATTTTAATATCTTACTTTGAGTAGTAGAAAAATCAAAGTTCTTTTGTGCTTGTGTCCAGGCATACCATGATAGAAGCAGCAGACGGGCAATTTGTGGCTATGTACTCTTGAGGTTTTTTGTAACCCTTTACATTGAAGGTCTAAAGACTAAGATTATCTCAGTGCTTTCTGGGAATCCTAAGGCAGGGTAGGAGCTGTCATCTATGGAGATCAAAGATGGAATATGAAGAAAGGAAAAGAAGGGGAATGGGGCTGTCATTTCTCAAAGTTGATATAAAAAGCTCAGCCTGATGTGACATCAGTGAATTGTGCGTGGGTGTTTTTTGTAGTGTTGCTCCTCATCCCATGTTGCACAGGAAGCGTTGGGAGGAAGCTGGGTAGGGCTTTGCCAAGATACTGCATTGTGTGGTGACGGAATCACACTTTCTGCTGGTCTTGTGAAGCCCTTGGTGATGACTTTACATTTGAAAGGAAAAAAGAAGAAAAAATCTGCCAAGATATCTTCTATAAATAGATCTTTTAAGCCTGATTTTTTTTTCATCTTCTCACTGGCAGTAGAGAGGTATCTGATCTTATGTATGTTTGTAGATGTTTCATAAATGTGAAAAGCAAGAAAAAGTTAAAAGTGAAACCCAGTGTTAATACTGTGATTCTGCAGTGTGCCATGAACATGTTTTAAGTGTCTTTGCTTACACAGTTGTGAAATTTGGGTTTAGGGGTCTGGTTGTGGAGACTACCAAAGCTGTCATGTAGTTTTCTGCTCTGTGTGGAGATCTGATGTATCAGCTCCACATTGCAAAGACACTGGAGAGTTAAAAATGTGTGGGATCCATAAAATGCCGTGATCTGTTGGTTGCAATGGCAGAAGTTACTCTTTTGGCAGCCTGCTCTGTGACCCCTGAGGCACCGAGGAACTGGTGTAGCTGCACATTGCTTCATGCCATTAAGTGAATTAGAGAGAGGGTTTGAAAGGGTGAAAATCCTGAGCCTCGGGAGGCTTTGCCATCTGCATTTTCCTCCTGCCCCTGCTGCGAGCTGGGATGCAGGTACATAGGCACAGCCAGAGGCCTGACCTTCCTTTGCTCACGGGCGCTGGAAATGAATGTGAATGACTCAGTGTCTGAGAGAACGAATCCCACTCCCACGGTTTCAGCTGGAAGTTATGCTTTTAAAAACTTGATGGCCCTTAAAGAGCAACTCCTTTCACATTTAAATTCTGCCACCCCATGCATCTTACTTTCAGGATGATTCAGGCTGCTTCAGGAGTAAATGAGGGGTGCGTGAGAACAAGCCATAAGAATTATGTTATCCTGATCTTTTGCTCCTGACAACCTTGCTGATGTGCAGTGAAATATAAAGGCTTTAGAGCATAATTCACTGTTAGACGTTAAAGAGAAAAAGTTCAGCTATTCATAAATTAATATTAAATCTGTTTTCTGCAGCCAGTGTAAGGCTGGTGATGACTCACTTGCCTGTACTTAGTAAAGAGCAATGCTCTCTAAAGAATCACATCCCATCGTTTCTGCTGACAGCTATTAAGAAAAATATTTAAAATACCTCTTAAAATTGTATATGTAATTCTTGGTGAAGTGACATTACATTCTTTTCATTCAGTCATCACCCTGTGCTAGGACTGGAGTTTGTGACACACTAATTAGCTCTGATTTAGCACAACCATTATTTTCGGAGTTAATGGTTAGCAAACGTTGTCTAATATTATTACATAACCATTAATATGACTCAGGTAAAAAATGAGTTAAGTGAAAATGGGAGGAAAGTTAACATGGTAGTTTGGAAATACAAATAGGATTTTGAGTTTCCCAGCACTAAGTCAAATAAAACATCTGCACCATCCATCTTTAGAGAATAAAGCATGAAGATGGACAATTTCTGATGTATTAAAAGGTTCAGTTAAGGGTGAAATTCATTGATTTGCAGATAGACAGCTCCAACTCTGTGCATGATGCGTGCTTCATATTGCCCTAGTCCTGGGTATTATTTAGCATGCAGGAGGGAATTTTTTCCGAAGAGTTTGAGCCCTGAAAGTCAGCACTTTCAGGGAAGGAAGGATCTGCTCTGCCTCCCCTGAGGGGTCTGTCATGCACTTTTCTGTCTTGGGACAGTTTAAACAGTACTGGGTATCAACTGTCCAGTTTCTCCAGCCTCTACGCTGGTGTGGAGAGGTGCTGCTGAGTCCTGCCAGGGCTCCTGGGCGGAACAAAGGCCTGTTTGAAGTCATGACTTTGATTTTCTTTCTTTTTCCTTTTGCTGCCCTGTGTTCCCGAGAGCTTCTGTGAGAATGTTGTGATTTCTGCCTTTTCTGCCTGCCTGCCCCCGTCCTGGGACTGGAGCAAGGAGAGGCAGAGGAGATATTCTATGCACCCTGGATCACTATGGGCAGAACTGCCTATGGAGGCCAGAAGGAAAGGTCCTTACAGGGAGCCAAAAGAGTGGTGCTAGCCAGGGAGGTGGTAGGGAGAATGCTAAGACCAGAATTGATACATAAAAATTGAGTCAAGGTCCCTCAAATTGGTTTTCTCATTTTTTCTTTATATGCAGTGAATTGTCCTGACGCCAAGACGTGGAAAGTTGTCTCTCTGCTATGTCCTTCACCTATACAGGCTGCAACTTAAAGAGCAGAAAAAATCAGCCAGCCTGAGCCAAATACCTCCTGTCCCTCCCAGATCACCACAGCAAAGTAGGACAGCATGGAATAAGGGGGGCACTCCCACCAGAAAGATCCAATAATGCTTCAGGGGAAAAAAAGGATTTAAAATGTTCTTTTAATAGTAAGTTTTGGTGATTGCTTTGTTCTCTGTTTATGAAGGATATTTCGCCTGCAGGTAGCTCTTTGCTTGTCTGAGTTTATCTAAGAAGATTAAGCTCCAAAAGTTCATGACTGAAAAGCTCATCCGTGTTCATCTGTATTCCTCACCTTGAACATGTAATCTGATGAGTGGTTTCGATATATAGAGATGGGTTTTGACTTGGCTGAACTAAGCTCAAGACTTATCTGCAAGCAGCAGGAGGTGGAAACACTGCTGGGATGGTGTATTTGTCAGCAGGAATTGTACATTTTTTGTTTCTGTAGAGTTTGTCTCCCCAGTCTATGCAGAGGAGGACAATGCTCCTGTAACAGGATCCACTCAGGAAAGCCTTTGATGGACAAACTGGTTCAGTTCAAGAAGAAGATGGCAAAGGGATTTCTGAGAGCCACTACCTCACATGCCTGATGTCAGTTCCCTGCCCCACTGTTCTTGTGCTGTGTGGGCATGGAACAGGGAATAAGAATTACTGGCAAGGAGACACGTGCACTTGCTGGTTTGACAGTGCACGTTGGGATGTGCCTCGGTACGAGGCTGCAGGGTATTCCTGTAGATTGTCAGGTCAGTTCTGTTCCCCCAGTGCATCGCTCCTGGTGCAGAGGGGAAGCAGGCAGTGGGTTAATCCAGGCTCTCCCCCTACCCCTGCCTGCTCGAGCTGCTTTGTTTTCCCTGTGGAATCCCTCATTCCTGGACACTGAGTGTTCAGTTGTTACCTTTCTCTGTACCTGCCTTTTGAGGACTCGCAAAAATGAGCAAAGGGAAGGAAAGAGAAAGTACCTTACCTCTAAAATCTTCCTCTACCACTATGCAGGTTCTTCACTGTGCAATAGTACAGACCTGAAAGCCTGTGAGGCACAATTAACTGTGTTTAAAATGTTACCCAGCATCAATTCCTAAAGGCCCTATGATCTAAAAGGAATATGTGCATTCTGGGTTCCAGCAGTGATCTAATTTTCTGTGTAAATATTCAAACAGGTTTGTTACAAATAATTTATCTCTAAAAATACTGGTAAAATTTTGATTACTATGAAGCTTTACAAGGGATTTTGAGTTAACCACCCAAACTAATTAAGTGAAATTTTCCTAATTTGTTTATTATGTTAATGATCTGAATTAATTTATAGTAATTTAGTATGTATTACTAAAGATTTATTATGTTTCCCACCAAATGACTTAAGAGCTATAAATCCCATGGTTAACTGTAATTAGTAGAGACATATTTATCGAAAGGGATAATTACATCTGATAAAAGTTCTTCAGTTAGGCTTAATTAAAACAGATTATTCCCCCATAAATGAAAAGTAAATATGGTAATTACTGGATAGATATTCATTGCAAAAATGAATATCTCAGCTTTTTAATTTTCTAAAGGGGTGGGTAACTCAACTAAATAACTGTTTGTTTCTCAATAAAGTGTAATTAACAATCCCTAGGAAACAGATATTTTATAGGAGTAAACATTTTGCTATCTAAAGACTAAAGAGTAGACAGTAGCTAGAAAAATGAACCATTAGCTTTTTTTTTTTTTGAGTGGACTGTTGCTGCTTTGAACTAATGAAGAGCATGCTAGGAAAATTATATTTTCTTACAATAAAACTGCTCCCTGTTTATCTAAGTAGCAGGACTAAGGAAAAACCACAACTTTTGCTGTTGATAATATGTACTATAGTTTCTTAGGCATACACCAAATTTACCATGGTTTCTGATATGAACAATTTATTTAATACACATCACTGCGCATGAGGATATTAGATTGCAAATCTATTTTTTTCATAATTTATTAGTACGCTGTGTTAAAAGCACTTTCTGCAGGGCTGTCACTTGTAAATCAGATTCACTAGAGGGGTCAGAGCTGAGAGCTGAGAGTAGCAAAAATGTAAACATGCAAACCCAGATCCTTTTCTTGGCTGAAATTAGTTATTAAAAATACTTGGAGACATGGAATAAGTGGGCTCTAACTCCTTGATTCACAGTTGCCTGGATATAAATGAGTGGAAACAGAGACATTTAAACTCAGATCATTGCCACAGAATGTGGCTTTCTACTGAAGAATTAGGACAGTGTTTTGGCTGGAGGAAGGCTGGTTTTTCCCATAGTACTTAAATTTTCCAACATTATTAATATGCTATGTGAATTGGCTGCAATTTGGCATGTCAGTGAGAGCTATTGCTGTGTCTCCTGGGATTTGTAATTGTGGTGGTACACAGTGAAGGATATAAAATTTTGGGGCTGTGTATATGGAGTACTTCCAGTTGTTGTAGCTTGTGAAAGGTTTTGTGGATGGAAATATGTGGTAAGCTGAGGAAGCTGAGAACTGTGGTTGCCCAAGTCCTCTGGGAGCACACTCCAGGGTCTAGCAGGGAAGTGTCCCAGGAAAATGCTGATGAACAGAGTGGCTGGGGAGGAGTGGGGGTTCACTGGGATGCAAGACTATGGAGCAAAAACTTGCTTCAGGTGTGTCTCGTTCATGCATCCAGAGGGGTTGGAAGGAACTGGTGGTGTTTTGATGAAGAGTGTGTATGCTAAGAAATGAAGATTT
Source organism: Melanocharis versteri (assembly GCA_013397845.1). Classification (NCBI taxonomy): domain Eukaryota; kingdom Metazoa; phylum Chordata; class Aves; order Passeriformes; family Melanocharitidae; genus Melanocharis; species Melanocharis versteri. The sequence goes on along the minus strand of VZTG01010061.1, from coordinate 2,013,148 downwards.
TGGTGGTGTGATGTGCACCATTCACAAATTTAGATGGACTTCTCTCAGTTACTCAAAACAGGAACAGAAACTTAGAATATGTCAGAGCTGTCTTCCACAGGTGGCTGAAGCCCCCTCTCCTCCTGCAGGCACTGCCAAGCCCATGGTGGGGGCTCAAACCTGTGATGTGGCAGGAGCCTCACCCCAGTGCAGCATCCTCATGTACTTTTCCCCACAGTAACCAAATGAAACATTTCACTTTGGCACTGCACACTGCATCAAGAAAAACTTTTCAACCTGTTGTTACAAATAAGCATTTGTCCTGAAGAAAATGTGACCTGAATTTCAAGGTTAAAAAAAATAAATTTAATAATCCATATAGTGAAGCTAGGATTATTTTCTTTTGGTCAAATGAAATGCTCTGGATCAATCCAAAATGAATTTTGCAGAAATCCCCCAACAAGTATTTCGAGTTGAGCAAGACAAGTCCCTTCCATCTCCTTAACATGTTTTTCATTGATCACTTCCACACAGACAGCACAGGGTGAAAGTCAAGACTGGGGTCAAGAGGTGTACCTTAAAGTCAAACAACAAACAGGTTAGGCTCATTTACTGAAAGGAGCTGATTTCTACAGCTGCTGTTTAATAACAGATTTTGCTTTTTGCAGAAACAATCCCTGTACACAGGAGGAGGGTAGAAATCTTTGAAAATGTCAGAGCAATAAAAGGTTTTTTTCCATTTTGAAATGAAATTAACTAAGGCAAAATATTAAATTAGACTAATATGCTGTATTCTTGGCAAATACAATTGCACAGACCTTGTGTTTATCTGCTTTTTAGACAATTCATGATGTATGTACCTGTAACAATTTGACATAAAGCTGACAGTCAGTGATAAACATAATTAATGGTAAAAGATGAAGAGATGTTTAATCCAAACTGAGTTAAAACTCCAGCATACATTCATTATTACTTGCCACTTGAATTAGGAACATTTCAGCAGGTCTATGTAATATAGCACAACTTGTGCAGCTTGAAAACCCTGAAAATGCAAATGGAAAGGCTTGTGCTTCTGCTTTTGCATCTAGAAGAGAGTAAAAGGAAACAGTTTGCCTGGACTGCTCCTCGTCTTTCCTGCCTTGTGGGAAATTATTTAAGAGGAGATTTCTCAGGTAATATATCTTGGTTTTGCTATGGATTGCAGACCATTTAAAGGAACTCAGGACTTTTTTTAAATGCTGGTTTTGAAGTTCCCTTTAGTGAATTGAGCTAGGGCGCTCAAAATAGTACTTAAATTCCAATGCTGATGGAAAGGCTGTGATATGAGTCTCAAGACTGAATTATGCTTGTGTATTCCAGGTTTGCTATGCAATTTAATCATTGTCCTTAGAGATCATCAAGATTAGCAGCTTTTCCAGCAGGGATGCACTGTGCCCCTGCTCCTCCACATCAGTCCTGGACCTTGGGAGCTCAGTAGACTTTGTTCTGTGGTATTTGACTCCCTGCTCATGTTAGAGAGAATTGCTCTGGAACTGACTTGCACAAAGTGAAGGAAAAATCACAAGCTGAAGACACCAAATGTGTCTGTGCCTCTCAAACAAGCCTGGTGATACATTACAAAACAGAGCCTGGGTTGAGAGTGAAAAAGGCTGTACAGTGGAGGCTGTGATTTCTCCAGAGCAAAGAGAGAGCTGGTGTTTGCTGTATGAAGCAGCTGAAGAACCTGATTGTCGTGATCCAGTGTTGGTGGATCCTTGGAGCTTAATTTTGACTAAACCATAGTAGGATCTGGTTCACTCTAACTTGTAAGCAAGGGTTTGTGTCTTCATTTTGACTGGCTATTTTCCGTGTTTTCTCTGCTGTGGGACCTGGGTGATGAACACACACTAATGAATTTTTTCTTTTCAAAATCGGAAGAATTTTATTTATCATTCTTTCATTTTTCCTGTACTGAATGGCAAAGAGAAGACATTTCAGAATGGTGAGTTGGAGATAATCAATATGTGTGTATAGATATGCTTGTGTTTCCTCTTTAAGACTTTCCTGTCTTGATGTTGAGTTTCAACTGACATTTTATCACCTCATTGTTTTATGTGTGAGATACTCAGAACCTAAATTGTCTGTGAAGTATCTGGACCGGTTTTGTATATTCAGTAAAACTGGTCGCTCAAGGATTCCCATCAGTTTTCCTGTCACCTGGGAATGCAGTGAGCAGATCCCACGGGACAGATGGCTCCTTCCTGTGCTGGGTTTGCTGCCTCTGGCCCTGTTAAATGGCTCAGGAATATCACCGTGTCTCATCCCAAGACACCTGAAGCTCTTGAAGAGCTTTTCATGAGGAATGTGACCCATATTTGGGTCAGCTTTTCTGAAGCGGAGGTAAAATAGTTCACCTAGGTCATTCCTCCAGTTTATTTGTGAGCCAGGATTTCTTTCAATAGCCATGTTGGTGCATTCTTACAGCATTGTATTTATTTAAGTGTCTGCTAATTCTCTTCTTTGTTGCAGTTTTAGCCAACCAGTCAGATTTAATGGACCTAGCTCTTTCAGGCTTCTGAAAAGCCTGTTAAAAATTGCTGTCATTTTTTTTCGTTTCTTCGTGTCTTTAATACTGAGCTGAACATAAACGATAGGGTACATGCCACAGTAAGTGCTTTGGCAATTTCATATCCAGCTCTATGTTGGTGCTGGTAACTTGTTACTAGTAATTTTATTCATTTATTCTGAAACGTCTCTTACTGACATTTCACTTTGACACAATTTCTCAGACATATTTCCTGTGCAGAAAAGGAAATAAAAACCCTGACAAAACCCCACAAAACCCCACTCTGATATCAGAACATTAACAGAATCCTTAATCTCTTCCATCAAGAAAGCTGATGCAAAGAATGCAGTTATGGCTGGGTTTTTTTCCCTCCCTTTTTTTTTTTTTTTTTTTTTTTTAATTTTTGCAATGGTTTTATCTTCTTTCAATCTTTCTTTATAGCTCAATTTCTTATCGGCCCTGCAGGTTCTTTGGTAGGATTCCTTTTTGAGTTGTGGATTGAAACATTTTTTGCTGTTTAGTTTTTGTGTCTTTGGCGTGTTGATTTGTCGTTTCATGTATTTTTGCCTACTTTCTTAAACTTCCTATCTAATGTTTCTGAGTTGAACCTTTAAACAAGGACTTCTTATTAGTCCCTTTTTAAATTTTTTATCCTTTTTCACCACATCACCAATTTATTTGATCTTTTTGAAAGAATAAGTAGCAAGTATTTCTTCTGAGCATCTATGGTTTACTAAATAGTTCCCATGCCTCCATAAATGCCTTGCCTTTTTATCTGAAATTTCTTAGTTTCCTAATAATAATCATTTTTAGGCAGCTCTTGTTTTTAGAGTTAAGCATTACTGCAGCTCTAATCTTCCTTATGGCATCACTCAGTTCATTGTAAAGAATATTTCTGCTGATCCTCCTACGCATGTTTGCCATTTCAGCTCAGAGGAATTTTCTAGAATAAATACTTTCATCGCAAGTATTTTCTCAACTACATATTGGCTGTTTGTTCTCCCTGATCTTGCATCTAGGACAAGCAGCTTTTCCAGGGTCTCCAGCATCCTGTCTCCTTGTAGGTTTAGTTTTGCCTCCTGGACTTCCCTCCTGCCCCTCTTTGTCTTGCTGATACCCCAGCTCGCCATCACTACCAACTCTTCCTCAAGAGTCTGCTGATGTTCCCACACCGAGCTGCAGGATACATTTATTACTATTTATTTCTTTAGTATACTGTGCTTATATCATTCACCTTTTACTAAAAACTAGGGAATGTTTGAAATATGTCTTGGAGAGGAGAGCCAAAGGTGCACTGGCTGCTTCTTGTGTGGAGAAATCTGGGAGGTGTTAGGAATGGTGTTTTCTTTAGAATTCTATTTAAAAGCCTGCAAAGCTTGGGCTTTTATCTAAGAAAAGGAAAGAAAGCTCCTCTTTTCCTGAGCAACTCTACTTGTAAATGAAAAGAGCTTACCCTAATCCCTGCAGCAAGCGGTGATGAAAACCAAGAAATCCAACAAGAAAAGGCCTTTTTCTGCAGAAGCACAAGAATGCTTGGGCCAGTTAATTACTCCTTTCTTCAGCAGCTTAAATTACAAAATCTCTTGAATATTCTTGACCTATAGTCGAAGAATATGACTACTCATCCTCAGTATTACATTTCCTTATGGAATGCCCCATCCTCTGACAGCAAAAGGGTCATTGTAAGAGACTTCGTAGCGCCTGAAGGTTTAAAAACCTCTGAGGGGAAAAACAGCTTGAAGACAAAGATTGCTAAAAGCCAGAGCATTTTCTTTGATATATTATGCCAGGCAAGACTGGACTATGGCTGTTATTGAATTCCTGCTATATAGGAAATAGCAATTAATTGATCTTGTGAGTTTATTTTTCAGAAAATGCTTTAATTTCAGTGTGTGCGTTCCTTCCTGTTTGGTACAAAGAAAAACTTTCTGAAACTTCCTTGAGGGTGTAAGTTAAAGTACCATTTTAGAAATTGAGGGGATGTTGGAACTTTATATTTCTTTTGTGATGTGTCAGTAATAAATCATAATATGGCATGCATAATATTGTCTTACAAAATATCCTACTCCTTTTAATTGGGATGGTTTAATTCTTTAATTTCTCTGTGAGATATCAGAACTGATTTAATTTTGGGAAGACTGTCCAGACGTGCCTGATCAATGTGAATAATTCTCTCCTTTCAAGGCAATGCTTTGTGTTTGTGAGGTTGTTCTTTGCATACTTCATAAAGTCTGGTAACATGAAATTTGAGTGATGACTTTTGAACAGAGTGTTTTGGGTTGTAATGCCAACAATTAGAGCAACAATATTTTCTGTAGTTTATTTTGTTGTTGTTGTTGTGTGTGTGGAAGCCATGGGATTGCCTAAGATTGTATGTGCAACCTCATAAGTCACTTCTGGTAACCTTGGTCTCACTCCAGTTACACTAATCTGGCTTCAGGACAGAAATCAATCTAAATGCAAATCTGATTTCTTTAAGCTGTGTTTCCCTCATTAATTTCCTTCTTTCCCTTGCTTTTGCACACACACCTGCTCCTTTGCACACATGCAGACAATGGTCTAGTACATGTAGCTAAAGTATAAGCCAATCAATCTCTGTGCCTGGAGGAAAATTGAGAGATTGTTTATTTCCATACATAATTACTCCTTATTAAAGGAGCAACAGAACTTTTGACAGGACAAATTATTTTTTTGCGTAAGTAATAAGAGAAAGTGACAGGCACACACAGGGAATGAATGGGAGCACAGAACAAACTCTTTGGTGAAGAGGATAGGTAGTTTTTGTGTTTTTTTTTTTCTACAGAGAAAGGTGGTACTGCCAATGTTCAAGGGATAGAAAAGGGATATAGCATAAGCCCCTATAAGCAAGAAAACTCTTCCATGTCATGGTGATAATACCATGGGGAAATCCTGCAGACCAAAATGAACAGAACAATCAGTTAATACCCACTCCAGGCTGGTATACCCTGGAAAGCAGAGGGACATTCAAGTCTCTGGTTGATAGCACTGAGATGCTCCAAGTTGGACAGGATCAAAGACACTGTATATACTCACAGGAGTAGAAAGTCCTACTGTAAATAAGTAATGCTCTCCCTGGAAGGACAGGAGCTGAAATACTGAGTGGCTGAATTCAGGGAAATACCTTCACTGCTCAACAGCTATGAGCAGCGGGAGGAGGCTCTGTGTCTTTACCAAAAAACTGAACAGCAGAGCCAGGAGCTGAGCAATGCAATCCTGGGTGTTCAGGCCATGGCCACTGAGCCATTCCCCACCTCTGACCCAGAGATCCAGTGGTGCCAACCTGTTTTCTATGTAAGAAAATGACTAACCCAACTCTGCAGAAATTGCAGCTAGATGAATGAGGACTTGAAAGAATGAACCACTTTCCTCCTCATTTTTCTAAGAACCAAGAGGACTGAAAATGTCAGTTTTGCTAAGTTGATTTAAGAGAAATCTTGAATCCTTTGTCTGACAAATAAGAAGCAAACTGAGATAAAGTCAGAGAGCAGGTAGGGAATGTGTAACAGAACGCATTACAGAAATGCAGGAACAAACAGTGATTTACTGAAGGCTGTTACAACGAAGTGACTTACCAATTCATAAATTCACAGTGAGCTTGCTTTTGTATTATCTCTGCTATCACCAGTCCTTAGGACTGATAAGGCACAGCACAAGTAATCTCCAGTCCTTTCAATCTTTGTCACCTGAGTCGCAGAGTTCCCTTCTTTATGCTCATGCTTCACTTTTCCCCTTCTGCAGATGTTTGCTGCCTTTCTGTCCATCCTTGCAGCACTGAGCTGAGCACAAGAGGAACAGGAAAGGCCTACAAGCTGTTCCTGTAGCTCAGTGTAGCCCCCAGCCCCTCTTTCCTCACCTGACGGCTCTGGCTGAAGGTAGCACCATGCACACAGCTGGGGACAGGCACATTTGCCCTCCAGATCATGCTGAAAGAGAAGTGCTGCCAAGACAATGCCTTCCCTCTGATTTTACCTCTCAGGCCTTGCAAGCACTCCTGAGCCACAAAATGCAGTATGAACTTCCTTTGCTGTTTCACACAAAATCAATTTTTTAAAGCAGACCAATTACAGGAATGTTTACAGCATTTCTCCACTGCAGCTAACATCAAACATTTAAAAGCTCTCCTCATGAGCCAGACTGGAATCCAGTCCTATACCTGCTGGGAGGGGTCACAGACACATGTCGAAGTGCTCCTTCAGGAATCAGTGTAGAGCAAGCAGTGGGAATGCAGCTGGCTGGAAGCCCTGCCAGGAGCTACAGCCTGCTGAGCAAGGGAGCCTTGCCATCCCATGGACAGGACTCCCTGAGGATGCACAAGAGAGTGCAAAAATTCATTAAGAACCCAAGCCATGTTCCGGCTTCCTCCTCTGCCTGCAATGATGTGGGGAGAGAGGCATGGGCATTTGCTTAGCACAATAAAATAGCAAGCAGCCTGCCATTGTGTGAACTGTCTTGTACTCTCCTCTTGTGTGGCTGGGAATGAATGTGTGATATGCTGAGGACTTCTGCATCGTTTTTTATGTGTTGGTCATGGCAGAGGGTGGCTGTAACATGAGGCTTAAAAGCAAAGTGTCCGTGCTGCTTTATCTTGTGGAAAAGGGAGCAGTGCTGCTCAGTGTCCCTGTGGCTGGAACTGGATAGAAGCTGTACCCATTCAGCACCTATGACACCTTAGACCTTTCCTGGGTAAAGTTTAGCACCTGAAATGCTGAGTCACCAGAGGAGGGAATGAATTAGGGCCAAAGGAATGAAAGTCACATCTGCTTTGCTGTCCCCGGTGTCACCATGAATCTGCAGGCTAATTTATCTTCAAGCTTGTTAACTTGCTTGGAGAATACTCACAGTGCAGCTGTACTGACCCAGGGCCAAGGAGAAGAGGGGCTGGGAAGGTGCTGTGTGCAGGCAGCCCCATCTCAGCTCCGGGCTGCTGCAGCTCTGCAGGGCTGCCTGGCTGGATGCAGGCTGAGGACCCAGGGTGAGCTGGTGCCAGTGACGCTGGGACAAAGATCTGAGTCAGAGCTCTCCAAGGTATTTAGCTGATTCCCCTTGAACATCAGGAGTGAGGCTGGGAAGAATCATTACTGAGGCACAGTTTGGCTTTTTCTTGGTGGCAAACCCAAATCTGAGGGATGAGTATAGGACAGTGTTCAGCTCCTACAATGTTAAAAGTGTTACGCTGCTCTGGTTTCACAGACACTGAAATAATTGCTAAAATTATAAATCAACCCTTTTTATAACACCAAGCTGATTATTTACACTGTGCCAAGACAAGTCTTTCTCTTAAATTCTCATGCTGCTTTTGAGTAAGATGAATCTTTCCTGCTGTTTGCATGAGATGGCAAAAGCAAACACATCATCACCTTTAATTCAGGACAGACAGGTTTAGTCATAGCTGAATTTTACAGCAGTGCAATTTTATAAATTTCCATCCAGTTACTGAAGATTTGTACCTGCTGAAATGGAAAAATGCCTGCTTGATGTGTAGATTAAGGCTTGGGAGCAAGGAGCACAGAATTGTGAAGCAGAAGCTGTTCCATGGGAAAGGAATAGAAATGAGAAAGAAGAAGAATTATCCTGCTTTAACCTAATGTTGTTAATCTCTATTGCCCATTATAATCTCGAGTGTCCTGCTTAGTGAAGTATGCAATCTGTAGTGCTGGTTCCTGCATAAGCAGTGTATCTACTATAAAGGACTGGCTCAACATCCATCATAATAATTACTGTGTCATAATTTTCTGCCCTTCCTACCTCTGCTGCAAAGAGATAGAAGAGGCCTTTCAAGTGTTCGAGAATTTTTGCTAAAAATTTCTCATTTCTTTTTTTAATATGGAAATCTGTATTTCTGCCCTATTTATTTTGCAGGTTTGACCTGAAATAATGAAATATACTTCACTATGGGATGTAGAAATTTAATTTGAATATCTGAAACCATGTCTATTTAATTTAATATCTGAATTTGCTCTGCTGCACTGAATGGGAGCACTAGGCATATTAGAGGTTTCATTTGAAAAATGCTTCCCCCCAAAAAATCCTTAATTCAATGATCCACAAGTTCAGAGACTGCGTGGCTCTAAAATTATATATGAAGAGGTTACACATGATCATTGCAGCTCAGAGTGGTTAAAGTTTGATCTCTCTTTAAGTGTTTTGGGTCAAAGGAGATGAAGCAATGAGCACTCCCCCACCTGTGAGACAGCACCACTCAAAGCTGGTGTTTTGGGCCCAAACTCGTGCATGTGTGCTTGCACCACCTTCTTGGCTTGATATTTTAGTTTACACTGTTAATTCTCATAGCTGTGAAGTAGAGCTTGGAAGTGTAATGTGCATGAAACCAGCCTGATCAAGATGCACGGGTCTGCAGCTGCACTCGGCGGGCGCTTGCTGGAGCAGGAAGGGCTGAGCAGCAGCTCCTGCCCAGCACATCCACCCTCGAGGCATTGCACCCAGGCAAGCCGTGTCTGTGGGCAGCACAGTGCCTGAACAGGGCTGTCCCTGTTTCTGCAGGAGCAGCTGATGCCCAGGGCTCTCTGCCCTGGACCCTCAGTGCATCGGTGCTTTGTTGTTTGTGTGTTTTTCTACAGCAGCCCCCAGGCACATTTTTAATGTCGCTGATAAGGGACATTAGTGATAAGCGGTACTTCGCTCTGGTTTCTCTGTTGTTTAGGGGCATCATCACAATTAATGAGTGTTGTTACAGGAAAGACACTGCAGCCTGTGTGTGTCTTTGGGATGCCTTGGTGAAGCCCAAAACCAACTGGTGGGAGCTGAGCCAGGACACAGGAGAGCACATTCGAAAGCCCTAAACTCTATCAAAATCGAGTGATACCTTTTGGAGATTAAAAAGGCTTGCACTTTTACTTTAGTACTTCAGTAAGGGAAGCCCACATAAAGGCTTTTATTACAGAAAAATATAATTCCATCACTGAGGAGCAATAAAGATTTCTTTGTAAATGTACCGTAGTACGTGTTACTGAAGAAAATACAAAGTCTCAGTTCCACAAAAGGATCCACTTGACAGAAAATGTAATTGGGATCAAGACCTGAACTGACCTGTTCTGTACTCTGGTTGTGTGGTTGGTTTTGTTTGTACATTTTGGTTTTATTTTTAATTATAGAAACATTTTCTGCCTCTAGGTGTTTTTAAATTTGCAGCTTTTTGATGTGTGGGTGCAGAAGAAACAAAGAATAGCTTTGGACTGTGCTTAGGAAACACAGCTAACATGCTCAGCTGCTGAAAGAAAATATAATAGTGGAGAGTGATATAAGCACCAAATCTTTCCATTAGGTCTGTGCAGTTTACTGATAATTTCTTTAGTTTTAAGAATTGTCATCTTTTGCTTGTTGTGAACCATTTTTTTCTCATGTGCTGTTGTATGCAAGAGCTCTGGAAACTATGCCTGTGTACCCACCTTTACACATGTGAGTTGTCTTACCAAGAGCTGAGTAGAGTGTGAATACAGTTCCATTTTTCTCTTAACTCTTTAAATGTTGGGTGGTTGTGTTGGGACCATGTGCCTGCCCAGGCAGAATTCTATCACTGCACAAAATGTGGTTTCTGTGAAACACATAAAAATAGTATTATCTTTCATTTCTCTCAGCTACACTAACCTTAACAAGTAAAAAAAAAATCAAACAGGCATGTGATGTTTAAATTGATGACATCTCTCTTAAAGATATAAAAACTGATAAGCCTGGATATGAGCCCTGAAGATCCCACTGTGGGATGAGCTGCCATCCCCCAACACAACCTGGGAGAGGTTTTTCTACCACAGAGGAAAATTCAGCAATCTCTCTATTAAACATTGAGCTCAGCTGCAGCTGTCATTAAGACTAAATTTTTGTACATCTGAATATTGAAAACCTTTTAAACTCACCTAATATTATTCTATTACTGGAACACATCTAACAGTAAATTGGAAAAAAAAATTGGTACCTTCTAAAAAATATGCCTTCCCCATCCATTTTCAGCTTCAGCATTATGTAAAGATGACAGTTATCAGCTATGTAGAAGAGCAGCTATATTAAATGTTAAATAACCTTTAACAGCACCAAATATTTAATCATAAAAATTAAATTGACAGTGGTGTGGTTCACCTAGTATCCCCTCGAAAGCCTGACAGCATCATTTCTCATATATATTGATAAGTACAAGACATCCATAAAGTCGTAGGCTCTGTAGCTGCCTATTTATGAGAGGCTATCTAAAACTCATTCATTGCAGGTAATATCAGTAAGTCAATTCAGCTTAGTCTGATAGCTCATAACTTTTCAGACTGTTGTATTTACTGAGCCATGGACTATCCTTTCTTCAAGTGTACTTGAGAAAATGACTTGTACTATAAGACTATTTCTTCTCCAAGTGTAATTAAGTGCTTTAAAATGAACTCCCAAACAGTATTAGACCTAGGTAATAATATAAAAAATGTTGCTTTAATAATGCTTTGAAAGTTGCGCTGAGTATTGGCAGTATTTTTCTATCTGTAGTAACCCACCCAGAAAATCATCGGTGGGAGCTTGGTGCCAGGCAGGTTTCACAGGGTGGCAGAAGTCCCTGTAACAGAGCTAATAAAGCTCCATTTATCAATGGAAGATTCCTCATAAGGTGACATAAATGACTGTGGATGGAGAACCAGCTTTACAGGGAGCAGCAGCAGGGACAGACCACTCCATTTGGTGGATGTGAAAATTCCTGGCCAAATTCAGGCCTCCCAAGCAGTGAAAGCATGTCTGTTGATGGTGTCAACTCCCTGTATCAGCTGCTGACTTGTAGGGTTTGTTGTAGAGTTTGGTCCTGGTCCTGTCAAAGTAGAAGTAATGTGTTGTGTTTCTAGAGCAATCCCTTACTATGGGGAACTCTCATTTCATGTCTGATGTCCTGTCAGCACAGCAGAGATGTACACAATAGAAATTCTCAAGTAAAACTGTCCTGTAAATGTTCTGGTGGTGCTTTATTGAAGTTGGCTCTGACAGATTGTTTTTATTTGCAATTAGGGAATAAGATTAAAAGTCCATGGAAAAACTCCCATTGACTTTAATAATATTTTCACTTAGGATAAGAGCTATGTGTAGAATTTACCAATAAATAAACAGAATCAACAGGAGACTTGTAAATATTAGCAATTATTAAAGTGAGTCAAAATCACAAATGCCCAGAAGTGAAGCTTAAAACCAAGGCAGAATTTGGGCAATGATGTTCCTAGCTGGGGGATCTTCCCTTTGCTCTCCTGTATTGCTTTTCCCCCTTGTTCACCTGAATTTTCTGGTGCTGTCAGGGGCTGAGGGTAAAACCAGGGAGAGCCTTTATTTCCCTTTCTTTTAGCAGTGGTCAGATTTGCTCAGCAATCACTTCTGTCCATAATTCAAGCGGTGAATTGCTGTTTTGGAGGACTTCAGGGTGGAGAATTGTGTTACCAAGCTGTTTCATTATTTTTAAATTTCTGTTTCACTGCTTTCTGGCTTCTGATGTTTAGACAGAATTAGGTTTTAGTAGTGAAAACATTTCCCCTGGAGCCTGAGCTGCAAAGGAGAAGCTGCCTGTCCCTGCTCCATGTGCAGGGAGAGGAGAAGCCTCCAGCTATGGGGGGCCAGGCTCTCTTTTGGGCTGTGTGAGTGAGTGGCAGAACGTGTGTCACTGGTGTCCCTGACAACTGAAGGGCTGCTGAATTCCCTGCTCCCAAGGGACCGAGAGCTGGGGCTGGGGACAGAAGCTCTTTACAAACATAGGAAAAATAGCAGGAGGTAAGTTGGGGGAATAGAGAGGGAGAGAGAGATGGTGAAGAATATCTGAGAGAATACTTGTGATTCTACCCAGAGCAGGAAGAGTGTGCAGTCTGGAAGAGGGGTACCAGTCTGCCCAGGAAATTTTAAGTAATTCAGATGTGAGAGCAGCAATCAGAAGATGCAGCAGTGCTTTTAGCCATGAAACTACAGCCCAGCAGTCTCCTTCAGAGATGTGTTGGACTGCAGAGGAATGACTCACTTCTCTTGCAAGAAGGAGAGGATTTGGAGTGTGGATGGGTTTTCAGGTTTTTTGGTTTTTTTTGTCCCTGACATAGAGGTACTGGGCAGCAAACCTGTTATCTGAGAACAAAGGTATTTACGGCAGCACATCAATCTCGGCTGGCTCGGCGTGTCTGGAGCCACAGCCCTGCCTGCCTGGCAGAACCAGCATCTGAGAGGTAAGAACCAGCCGTGGCTGACCTGCCAGAGATCAGTGATGGGGCTCAGACCTAAGGCCTCTGTCAGCCTGATAAGTACCAGGACTGAAGGGTGGCATCATCTGCTGCATCCCATAAAATTCTAGCAGGAGTAATTGCCAACCCAACAAGCAGGGGAAAAAAAAGGAGATGTCCTGGACTTGAAGGTCAGAGAAAGGCAGAAAAATACATGAAATTTGGATGCCCAGATGTGTACGGGGGCTGTGACAGCTTGGACCAGAGCAGATGAAAGGTATTCTGTACACTGGTTCCTCACTGGAAGTGGTCAAAGGGGAATATCAGGTTTTCTGCTGGGAAAGTTCAATGTGAATTGGTTTCAAGTCAGGCAAATTTGACAAAGACATTTTATTTTTTTCTGGCCATCACTCCGTGGGCTGTCACAGGGTCCCACAGCTGGAGCTGGAGCCCCCATAGGTGTCCCTTTGCCCAGACACGTTGTTGTGGCTGTGACTGCTGGAGGGATTTGCTGCTGTGTGGTACAGGAACCCACAGACAGAACCTGTGCTGTGGAGCCCAAGAGGGGAAGTGGATTCCCACATTTGATATATTGTTTTGTCTTGATTGAGTACAAACTTGTGATTTCTGAAATTTTTCACAGCACTACTGCCTTCATTTGGAGTTAGAGTTGTACCATAACATAACTGCCACTGTATAATAAACTTGAGTTCTCCTATCGTGCTTATCATGATCCCAAAATGCTTTGCTGAAGAGGAAGGCTACTGATTCTATCCCCATTTTCTAGATGTAGAAATGATGACAAAAAGAGATGAATCGATTTAAACTGCAGATAAATTGATTTAGTGAGACTGAGCTAAAAATGGTCACAATCCCATCGTCTCTGCAAACTTGAAAGCACAATACACCAGAGGAGAAAGAGCCAGATCTTTGCCTAACACGTCTACCAAACACTTGATGTTTGTCTTTCTCTGGGGCAGGGATGTCACTTGCTGACACTGCTGGCCACACACACAGGTGTCTCTCATAGCTCTGTGCTGGGTCTGCGGCAGCTTGTCCTGGGTATTGCTGTACAACAGCCTCCCCTCCTCAGTTTGATGGCTCTCGTGCTTTGTGCACAGATTTTATCTTCCAAAGCAAGCTGTCTTTCAGGTTGCAGGTGCCCTGTGTAGCGTGTGGCTGGTGGGTGGTCAGCTCTCTGGCAGCAGTGTGGAACTCGGCCAGGGCACGCTGCTAATGCTGCTGCCCGAGTGCAAAGTGCTCAGGGGTCTCTCCTGGCCCCGGGGGTTCAGATCTTGTTTATGTCCTCTGAAAGGCAGTAGCTGTGGCAGCACCAACATGCTCGGTCAGGGTGAGCTCAGGCAGACCTATGTCATCCAGATTGTCACACTGAGACCTGTCTTCATCTCCACATACAGAACAACCTTTTTCTGTTAACAGATCAGTGCAAGTGAGAGACACTTGGATTCAAAATGACTGAGTTTGGAAAAAAATACTGCTGTTGACAACTGTAGATGTGTTAGAATGATAATGGGCAGCAGGAATGTGCTCAGTTCAGGGAGGGCTTCTCCAGGGAGAGGATATTGGAGCTCCTGCTTGTAGCTGATGGTCTGGCAGGTGAGTGCAACCCAAATACGTCATGTTTTGTGTGAACATCCAAACTTTGGGAAGTCAAAATATCTGCAACAGTGCTGTGCATGAGATGAAATATTTCCACATCCCGGAACTAATTTTTTTTTATTTGAGTCCTTCTGCATAGTTAACCTTGGTGCTGTTACTGCTTCTGCAGCATGCGTGTTCCAAACAGTAATAGGATTAATTGTTTTCTAAGCTGGTAGCACGTCTCTTAACATATGCAGTATGCAGGAGGCAGGCAATAAATAACTAAAAGAAGCCTATGGAGCAGTGGCTCCCGCTGAGGATTTTACTGAGCACATAGAGAAATTGATTCTGTTAAACTTCGCTTGCTGAAGTGGAAAGTTAAAGAAGAGAGAAAAAATGCTAAGAAATAGAGTAGTGCACAAGACTGTCATGTTCATTTTAGGATTCTCTCTATAAAATATGCACATCAGAGGCTTGGAAAGGCTTCCTAAGGAAAAGGAGTTTTGGTACAATGTCTCAGGGGCAGAGGGAACCACAGCACTTGACATGCTGCTTAAGAGGCTGGGGGAAATGCTTTAAAAAAAAATTGCTGTCTGTTCCAGATTCTGGTTCAGGGTCCACGTGCAGTCTTTTCTCAGTTAACACTTCTGATGAAATCAGCAGGATGCCAAATGGAAAATGAAATGTCTGCAGGCTGTGAAATTTGGCCCTCGCTAGACTGAGGCACTGATCTGGAGACTGGCAGAGCTTGGGCAGATGGTTGTCCCCACAGACACCTCATCATCTCCAGCAGAGCCCTGGCAATCTCAGGGAAAATCCCCTGACTTTTCACACAGGAGAATGAGTGAGAGGACCAGAATGGTCCTTAATGGCCTGAAAATCAATTAATCAAAGAATTAATCTTTCAGTTGCTTCTTTCCAAGGGTGCTCCCTTCTCCTTTTCTAATGAGAGCTGTTATGAACAGGTTTTTATCCAATATTACTTCATGATCTTCGTGTGCCTCTTGACTCTCTAAAGGGGAGACCTCTGCAAGGCACAAGCTTTGATGCATGGAGTGTGTGCCAAAATCATGGCTGGACATTTGCAGGTGCATTTTAAGGATGTATACTAAATTGATCTCAACCTGAGCCATCCTAAATAGAGAGAAATATGTTGTTGTTTATTTTTTCTTACTGTTTTGAAAGTGGGCAATAATAGCAGTCATTCACAGCTATGATATGTTCCTGGAGCTGCCAGAAGGGCTTTTCTACTAAAATGAAAAGCAGTGAAATGGAAGATCCCCTGCTGCAAATATGTGCATAATTTGCTGTGCTCCAATGGCTGATCCCCTTGATTTCCTGGGCCCTGTTCCCAACTCTGGGGTGGAAGGAGCACCCTTTAAAGGTTCTCTCTTCCTCCTCTTCCCTGAGGTATTGCCTTGCAGTTAGTGTGCCTAATTTGTAGCTTATCAGATGAAGGATAGGAACAATCATGGAATCACAGAATATGCTGGGTTGGAAGGGACCCATCGGGATCATCGAGTCCAACCCCTGGCTCTGCACAGGACCATGCCCAAGGATCCCACCAAGTGCCTGAGAGCATTGTCCAAATGCTTCTTGAACTCTGTCAGACTTGGAGCTGCAACCACTTCCCTGAGGAGCTTGTTCCAGGGCCCAACCACTCTTGATGTGAAGAACCTTTTTCTATTATCTAACCTAAACCTCCTCTGACGCAAATTCAGACCATTCCCTCAAGTTCAGCATGGAGAAGATTTTGCAAATTGGCTACTCATGCTCCAGTGTAGTTCACACCTCCACTGCTAATGGCTGGGTGCCCTTGATCAGGGCATGTCCCTGATCAGGATCCATGTCCCAGCCACGGCTGGCTGCAGACAGGCCTGTGCCGTCAGTCTGTCCATGTCCTGTAAATGCGTCCCCAGGGCTGGCTGCAGACAGACCGGTGCCATTGGTCAGTCCATGTCCCTGCAAACGGGTCCCCACGGCTGGCTGCAGACAGGCCTGTGCCGTCAGTCTGTCCATGTCCTGTAAATGCGTCCCCAGGGCTGGCTGCAGACAGACCGGTGCCATTGGTCAGTCCATGTCCCTGCAAACGGGTCCCCACGGCTGGCTGCAGACAGGCCTGTGCCGTCAGTCTGTCCATGTCCTGTAAATGCGTCCCCAGGGCTGGCTGCAGACAGACCTGTGCCGTCAGTCTGTCCATGTCCTGCAAACGTGTCCCCACGGCTGGCTGCAGACAGACCTGTGCCCTCTGCATGCTGGCTGGCTGCTCATGAGACAGCTCCTGCCTGGGAGCCATTGGCACGGTGCTGTGCCAGGAAAGGGCTCTGCTGAGCAGCTGAGCATGGCCCAAGCACAGCAGCCTGTTCGTGGCTTCCAGGCCCAAACAGATCCACATCCAGCCAGCACAGGCAGGGGAGCATGTGCCTGCCTGCACCTACCCAAGTAGGCTAGACCCTTAATCTCCCTGTGTCTCAGTTCTGTCAAAGGGGTCTAATAGCCCACTGCATCATGGAGGTAGTATGGGATAAAAACCTATTAATCATTGCACTGTGCTGAGACAGATGGGTTTCATTCCCAGAAGAAGTACATATATAGACCATGATCACATAAAGCTAACCTTAACACATTGGTGTCTGTGATTTACATAAACTGGTCCCTGAAACCGCTGTTGGATGGTGGTACAGAAGAGTTTCTGGGCTATTAAGTGTTTAATTTGGCAGATACAATTCAGTCATGAAATGATCTGCTCTCCAGAAGTGGCAAAATTGGAGAGTTTGCAGTGCTTGGTGTGTAGTACAGGAACAGGAAGGGTTACTGTTAAAAATAAATGGGGTCTCTGAGTGGAGAGGTGTCTGGAAGGTCTCCTAAATGCAGAAAGCTTTGGCTGCTTTAATCTAAGATCTGGCTAATTTCTAGGAAAATCCTCTGCTTACTACAGAACATACTGGAAAATTGTGTCTCACATTGTAAAGGAAGAGATTTATCTTGGAAAGGTATTAAAAGCTTCTGTTCCCCAGTTGTCATCTGGGAAGATACAGTATTGATTGACCCTGGAGTTGGGTTTGATAGGTTGCATTGGTGATTACAGTATTGATTTGTTTCACATGCTGTGTTTGCTCTGTGCACAGCTCTCTTGCAGCAAGAATTAGTCTGACTTGCCACTTGCTGCATGTTTTTCAGGAGAGGAATCAGGCAGGATTCATTTTTCACCAGACAGTCTCACAGAGTAATTAACTGAAAGGAGGCTGGCGAGAATTCCTGAATTACCCAGGGAACACGGCAGTCAGAGTTTTTTTTCAGGCATGTGTAAATAAAGAAATTTGCATTTTCCAAATATTTAAATGAAATACTGTATTTGAAGGGAAATGTGTAATTTCAAAAAGCGCAGAAATATAATGGCAGCTGCAAGCAGTTTCAAAGACTGGCTGCCACAGCTAAGGCAAAAGGGAAATCTGCAGAGTAGCTGCTGAGCTGCCCCTTGGAACACGGTGAGGGAGGAAGAGGAGGTTGACTGTAACTTCCCATGTCAATTCACACCCTGGCCTGAGATTCACAAATTGCCTGTCTTGCCTTGTCTTGATTTGCCTTTATCAGCACTATTGCCTGGGGCCTGAAGAGCTGGTGTTCGATGCAGGATGTGCAAAGGAGCTGGTCTAAACCATGCGTCCCCAGGGTTCAAGTTGTGCCATGAATTCAAGTTGCGCATGGAATGCAGAATCCAAGTGAAGGCTCCCCTGCTGGAAGGTGAGGGCCATGAAGATGATCACAGGGCTGGAGCACCGCTCCTGTGCAGACAGTTTGAGAGGGTTGGGAGTGTTCGCCATGGAGAAGAGAAGGCTTCAGGGAGACCTCATAGCACCCCCCAGTACCTAAAAGGGCTACAGGAGAGCCAGAGGGACTTTTAAAAATCATATGGAGTAACAGGACAAGGGGTAATGGCTTTAGTGGATTTAGATTAGATATGAGGAAGAAATCATTGCGGGGGTGATGAGGCTGGAACTGGTTGCCCAGGGAAGTTGTGGATGCCCTATTCCTGGAACTGTTCAAGGCCAGGCTGGATGGGAGATCCTTGAGCAACTTGGTCTATTGAATGGCATCCCTGCCCAAGGCAGGGGGTTGGGACTGATGATCTTTAAAAATCCCTTGTAACCCAAACCATTCTATGACGTTATGATGATTCTGTGAAGGTCCTGAACATTGCCTGGAGGTCACAAGAGTTGTTTCTGTAGAGACCATTTATGTCCTGGAAGGGACGACTGCTGTCCCATGATTGGGGCGGGGCTTGTGTCACTAAATGACATCATAGGCTTCTGCAGAAGAGAAGTTTTGCCCATGAATTTTAAACTCAGGCTCTTAGTCATCCCATCTGGTATGATGCTAATTAAAAAAGTGAGACATTTCTAGGCCTACATGTGTAATTTGGGAAGAAATAAACGTATGCAGAATGTGAGGCAGTGTCGCATGGTGTTGCTGTTGCACTGAACCAAATTTTCATTGGTAGAGGATACCATAATTAATTGCTATGCTAATTGTTATACTCCAGAGCACGTCTAGAGTCCTTGGGTTTTCTCCCACTGCAGAACTAAAGGTGAAAATGACTTATCCTCACTTGCTTGACTTTTTCCTGCCTGTAAATAATTAAGAAAAAGAAATGAGAACCTCAGAGGTGAAAGTCTCACTTTGAACAATGTTATGTAGAAAGACGTAAAGAAAGTAGTAAAAGCAAGTGCTGCTTTTCAGTGCCTAAAGTGTATGGTGTGTGCATGTGTATGTAGACATAATCTGGGGAGCTGGAAGACATTAAAAATGCCTAAAGTTTAGCAAAATGAAGAAAGAACCCCTTCAGTTTTAAAGAACTTTCTCCCCTTTAACAGCTGACAAGATGAATGGGACAGGATAATAATTCAGTTGCTAACTTTCAGCACAAATATTTCTATCCTTAAATAAAAACAATTGTGCCTTTCATGCAGGGGTTAGTCTTAAATTTAACATATAATTTATAATTATCGATCCATTGCAATGTAATTTTTGACTTCAGTGTTCAAAGTAAAATGCTTTCTGAGAATTTTTAAAGCAGTCATACTGTAAATTCATAACGAAGATTGTTAACATCAATAAAGGGCCACTTTTCTCTCTGTTTTGCTAATTCCAGTTAGAAGCAGACTGGGATTAAGGAGACCCCTAATGCTGAAGGTGTTGCCGGAGGGTCATGAGCAATTTGCTTCTGTGCCAGATGGATCTGTACATATTGGGAAATAGAACTCATTATTGGTGT
Source organism: Melanocharis versteri (assembly GCA_013397845.1). Taxonomy (NCBI): domain Eukaryota; kingdom Metazoa; phylum Chordata; class Aves; order Passeriformes; family Melanocharitidae; genus Melanocharis; species Melanocharis versteri. Next base: position 1,993,557 of record VZTG01010061.1, on the reverse strand, counting down.
CTAGTTTTTCCCATGGAAATTTCTACTTTTTTAATAAGAAATATTCTACACTTTGCTGAAACAGTAAAACTGCAAATAGACATCTGAAATCTGGAGGTTTATATTTTTCTGCAAAGATTGAGTGTTCTCAAGTCAGCTGGGGAAAAAAAACCCCAAACTGAAAAAACAAAGTTGTGATTGGATACCTGAGAAAAATAAGGACAAATTCATTAAAGAAGGAGAAACCATCACTAAAAATTTTAATGTCAAAGCCGCTACTTCTTTCTAAACAAAATCTTGCTGACTATCATGAAATGCAGCGTGGCTGAGACAGCAGCATTGTCTCATTGCAGGGAGCTCAGCATGTGAGTGAAGGCTGTCCTGGTGTCCAGTGGGGATGGGGGTGTAGGTCATGTCCACTTTTCCAGAGAGATTCTGTACTTCCCAGTGTCCATAAAAGAATCCTACTCCCAAGATACAAATGTTCCCGGTGCAGGAGGTATCTATCTTCCTATACAAACCTATACAGATTGTTTTCCTGTAGAAAACTTGTATAGAAGAAGGGAAATGGCTCGCAATTTTTACATAAACCTATTTGTGACAGCACAGCCTTTGGGTACCTCAGTGCACCTCTGCTCTCAATATTTTGACCATGTGCCCAGTTAGGTGTTCAGTCACCCAGCTGCCAGGACAAATGCCCGATTTATGGACAGACACAGGTATTGCATCTCGCTATCCATGACAATATGCTTCATAGGAGAGAGCTTTTATTGTACTGACAAAGGAACTGTATTTTAATGAAGGTCACCCCTATGCAAGGAGAAACTGCTGTGCAGCATCACTCCAACCCAGAAATCAATTCATACTGCTGCTTTCCAGGTAAGTAGCAACTTTGGCTTGAAATTCATTCTCCAGATCTTTCAATCAGGCTTTTCTGATCATTCTAATACACAGATATCAGCTGTGTCATGGCTGCATGATCATTAAATTGGGGGAAAAACCACTACTGCACGTATGTTGACAAGCAATTTATTAATTGCAAAATAGTGAAGCATTGAATATCCATTCCGTGTCAGTTGGAGGGCACTGTGCTATATTTGTTGCCATCATCATTATAAAGGTTACAAATGATCTACCTGGAGCTCAGCATATATCTTCTAGGAGCAAGTGTCAACACAAAGATAATGGGGGTGAATTTAGAGTACAGCTTTAGGTACGCTTGCTGCTTTTCTCTGTAAGTCAATAGGTGTTGGTTGGAAACTGCACAAAAAGAAAGTAGTGGAAGCAAAGTCTGTGTCAGTAATATCTCTTTGAGCATTTTTTCTTTGGAGGCTGATTGTTTGCCCTGCCTGACGCTGACAGCAGCTAAGTACAGTAAAAGCGATTTTTTTTTTTATACAAGAATTTTTTTTGGTCCAAATCTTCTTTTGTGTTGTTGTCATGAGGAAGTACATGGAAGGAATAATCAGGAGACCAGATGGCATTTTCAATAGGAGGCCTATTCAGATGTTTTCAAATCTCTAATTGGTCATTGGTTTTAAATGTTAATATGCTTCACTAGTAAATCATTTATATTCTCTTTTTTCTTCATGTTTGCAAAGAATTATGAAAGAATTAGATATATTATAAAGAATGGTACCAAAAAAATCAGCATTCAAGCAACGGTGCTGAGTAGTGTCTGTGAGCTCCAGCAAATCTGAATAGGATGATTGTCATTCAAACTGATTAAAAAGTGACAGGCTGAAAAGAAATGCAGGGATGTATTTTGTGTTGTTATAAACTGGCAAAACTATGGGTGAAACTATGCTGATTAACACCAGCAGAGAATGAAGTTTGATATCTGTCATCATAGCCTTGCTTCGTATGGCATCGCTTGCGTGGAGGAGAATCCATCTGGAGCGTCCCCTGCAGCACAGCACGAGGGAACTTGGACAAAAGGGTTTGGGTCAAAATGAATACATCTGAACTTTCAAAAGACGTGCGTGGTATTAGATGGTAGATGAAATGCTGTGATTTTTTACCCAGTGAACATGCTGAGTTCAGTAGGAAGGCACAGTGAGAAGGCCAGCCAGGATATATTCCCAAGAGGTGCTCCCTTGGTGTGGTACCTGATCATGGATTATGTGGTGGCAGCCATCTGGTTCATCCTCGTTTAAGATGTTACAGGCTCTGGAGGAGGAGGTGGTGCCACAGAGCAGGACACTGGCCTTGCTGAAATACATTTCTGTTGGAAAGAAAGTGGCAGACATGAAGCTGTGCTCCACTGGAAAGACAAAAGTGAGGAAGAAAAATAAGCCAACCAAAGGATGACAAGGGAAGTCAATCTGACATCACTGAGGAAAATAGCTCAAAGTTGATGTTTCTTTCCAGGAATATACTGGGGAACTTTTCAGTTAAATGCTGTCTCTGTACCATGCTGAAGACTTCTGTTAAGAAACATTTAGTAATGTTTCTGTCTATGGCCATTACAAGACCCAAAAGAAGGAATTAAAGAAACTGAGAGAAAAAAGGCCTTGGAAAAGAAACAGGGACAGGTGCTAAACCAAGGTACAGAGTGCAGTAGGGTCTGAGTTGGTGACTGGGCAAGACATGCTTTCTGACCATAGGAAGGCTTCTTGACTGCATGTGGCACTTGGTGCTATGGATTGGTTGGCACAACAGTGTTTGATCAAAGGTTGGACTTGATGGTCTTGGAGGTCTTTTCCAACCTTAATGCTTCTATGATGCTGAGTCAAGTAAAATACTGAATGTCAAATTGGAAACTATGTTTAAAGTAGACACCCACGTCCCTATTTGAATGTGGTGAGAAATACCTGCAGTACCTCTGAGAAGGATGGTGGGTGCTGACATTGCCCTAAACAGAGCAGGTTAGTGGAAATAGCATTAATGCAGCTCTGAGGAGATGCAACAGATCCAGGCTTAAGTTACAGTTTACAGCTGAGGAAAAGTGAAGGAGGGGAAGACCAGGCAGGAGCTTGTCAAACTTACCCTGCCAGGGCTCTGTCTTTGAATTTGGTATGTGTCCATCACTGAGGCCTCTGACTGCTGGCTATTCCAGATGTGTTTGGACAGCAAGGTCCTCAGTGGGCTTTAGGAAAGCTTTGGCACTGGGTAGGTGTACATGAGGGCAGTGCTTGGGATGGGCTCTCTTGGAGGGGTGTAGGTGGTGGATATGTAGTAAAGGGGAGACGGCCAGCGAGGAGGTGCTGTCTGCACAGCAAGGAAAATAAAGCTTTGTGAGCACTCACATTTTTCAGCTTTTCTGCATCAAGAAAGACTCATCTTGTGCTGGCCACAGCAACCTCCAGTCAGTCACTGCCAAGGTGTATGGAGCACTTTGGTGTCCAGGTTGAACATTTCTACACATTTAAATATTACTAAGTATGTGAGTCAACAATATAGTTGCCTTAAAGAAGCAGAAATATGTTGTATGCTCTTGTTAAAGCAGCTTGTTCTGAGACATTTGGATCCACAGGGGCTCTTTGCACTTTTCATGATGCGGTTGACAAAATAAGATCAAGCTATACTAAGAAACAGCACCAACTCCGAAAAAAACATCATCACTATATGTGAAGCACAGATGGTGCTTTTGGTACTTGGTATTATAGCTGTTTTTAAGTTTATTGGAGAAAAATATGGATTTTTAAATCTTACACCTGCATGCTGAGAGGAAGCATATGTAGAGACTCACTGAATCCCTTGGTGTATTCTGAGTGGGTCGTTACATACTTGGAGATGGAGTTTTCTGTTCTCCCTCACCATGAGCAGTATTTAATTCTGCAATGGTTCTGCTGAAGTCAGTTAGGCACAGTGGAGGATGAAGAGGACATTTGTTTTCTGTCCTGTGTTAGTGGTCTGGTTGCAAAGATAAAAGATATGTAGAGGTTTTTTCTTTCAATGTGCCCTGTGCATATCCTTGTGCATGCACAGACATACCTGCACCCAAATGTGCACGGCTGTATTTGATGCATTTTTTGTACAGAGATGTCAGCAGGGTAAACAGAGCAGCTTACAGGGATTAGATCAGAAAGACTCCTAAGAACAGCTTCTTTGCAAGAGTAGCAGATCAAAGCTTGCTGGGTGTTTAAATACAGCTTCATGCAAATATCAGGGAGTTACTGTCCTATCACTGCCTCTGTGCCTTCTGTTAGTATTTTCCATGCTGCTGAGCCAGACTGCTACCTTACTTCATCTTCTACAACCATGTATGTTTTCCTTTGATATATATTTCTAGGGAAGCTGTGCCCCTAATTTGTTGTTGGTCCTCTCAGACACTTTTGGAATTATAATGTTGCTTTTTTTTCATCCATTTTGTTGTATTTCTTTGCCTGTTTCCATGTTTCTTTCCAAACCTTGGTGTGTTCTGGAATGCCCTTATGCTTCACAGAAGGGAAGCTCAGAGCTGTACTCTGCACCCTAAAAGTTACATCTTCTTAGGCAGGGCCTCACTTTTTGCATGCAGAGGTGTGTGCTTTTGTACTGTAATTTAGATGTGAAATTATCCCTTGGTCCAAGAGGCTGGGTGGGTGTGAACACGTGACTTTGTCAGGGCACTCTCTTCTCTCTTTCTACTCCTACCAGGCTTCCTCTAGGATGCTTGGATAGCTGAGCTAACTCAGAGCTGGGGTCAGCTCTCTGATCCACCAAAAGCTTCTTGGGCCTCCCTCTGTCTTCGCTCCCAGCTGGAGAATAAGTCACTTCTCTAACTCCTCGGAGTGCTGTAAGAATAAACTCACTGAATCTCATGCCCCTGTGTTGGGGAGAGCCCCGTGAGTACAGTCATACGGGCAGGTTGCTCACTGGAGTCCTGTCTGCATGGAAGCTGCTTTCCTGTTCCTTGATATCCTTGCTGCGATCGTGCCAGAGCCTGTGAAGAAAATCTGTGATTCTCTCTCACAGCTGGTCCTCCTCAGCCTTGCTTGCAGTGTGAAAGGTGCATTTTGGAAATTTGATTTTATCTACATTAAGGAAAAAAAATCTTATTTTGAGGCACAGCAAATACTCTGGCTTCACTCACCACCAGGATAACACAAGAGAATGGAAGATTCTCCTTTCACCATCAAGTACCTGCTCCTGGTGAGATGTGCAGTTTTCAGTTTCCCTTCTCAAGAATGCAGTGGGAGGCCAAAGCAGATTTTTCTTTTCAGATTTTTACCTGTTTTGTGAGCTCTTAGATGTCTTTTTAACACCATGAACTAAAGGGCAGAAATATCAAATAGTAGTTCTTCCCCCATGCTAGAATGTCACATTCTTTCCTCCTTGGGCTATGTGTGATCTGCAGGCAGGGTGTTTGCATAGCAAGTGCCATGTCAAGTCAAGGTTAAAACAGTATTATTTATTCCTTTTTCCAACTCAGGATCAAAGTACAGTGCACATTGTATGGAAATCACATTTGAAACAGCTGAGTTCAATTACCTTCTCAAATAATTGTCAGAAACATGCAGCTGCTTTTGAGGTGGAGGGTATTACTTACAGTAAAACCTGACCTTGGACATACTCCCATGGCCATCTGATTTCAATGCATGGCTCTTCAGGCAGAATGTAAATCCTGCTGAGGGTCAAATCCAAGCTGCTGAATAGTAGCATCAGTCAGTCATGGACCAGATACTACCAGCTAATCAGACAACATGCCACTAAGATCTTGGGAAAAAGGATTTGTGCCAAGCATGCCTGAGTGCAGTTTGCTGCTGTATTTTGGCTTATATGTGCTGGCCAGAATACATCCTGGGTATGGCAGTCCAGCTCTGCTGGTTCCCAAATCCAAGCTCCTTGTGAGGGCAGTGAATATTTTCAAGCTTCGGGTGGCTTTGGCCGTGGTGCTGACATCGAGGGGAGCAGGCCTGTGGGACCCCTGCTAGCACTGCTGAAGATGCATTGCTGGTGCCTCTGGGTTTATATCTCAGTTCCAGAATTGCACTTCTCTATTTGTTCCTGCCAGTGACAACTTTTAAACTTCTCTGATGCCAGTTCCAAGTGGGTGGAGAGGTGGCAAAAGAACCTGCTTTGATTTAAGTGAGTGAGGGGGCAGTGCTACTCTGTCTGCCTGATTATTTATCTCCCTAGTTACACACAGCACTTGCTTTCTCTGGAGTGATTCAAGCATATCATAACCTCTTGCTTTAGCTCTTTTATCATGCTGGTTTGCTGCTACAGTGTAGTCAGAAATCTGTCTTGGCCTCTGCAGAGCAGAGGATGTCATCTCATTTTATTGCACTTTGATGTGCCTCCCCCATGTTTTTTTAAGTTTCCCGTTTATCAAGCGGAAGGTTCTAAGAGCTGCACTGGATGCTTCTGGGCTGGGCAGAATAGGCTCTGTCAGTAGTAAAAGCCTCCCACCAATGTCATGTGGAGATAAATGGGTACGAGGACAGGTGCTCAGCAAGGCTTGCTGCGCCCTGGAGAGTGCTGTCTCTGTGAATGCAAAGAGCATCTCACTGTGCTCAGGGATCCTCAGAGAGGTTTTAACCAAAACACCCATGGATTTCAGCATGAAGAGTAGCAGACTCCTGCTTTTTCTCCAGTCTCCTGCTATGCAATGGATGCATTCACACATACAAATGTGAGAAGTGATGCACGTGAGATCTGAGCTCAGATTCTGGGCCGGTGGGACTCCAGGAGTCAGTTGCAATATGAATTTTGCATTGTAATAATGAAGCCCATTTACTTCTCTCCTTCTCAGGCACAATTACATTTCCATACCTAGTACCACTTGTTACTCTCCAACACAATTTACCATGTGTAGGAGATTGCCTCACTACCTCCTGTAAGTATATTTGGAATTGCCTGAAGGAATGGGGAATACAGAATCTCCTGGAAGGTCCTTTTTGGAGATGATGCCTAATGAGAGTGTATGACGTACAAAGTAAAAGAAAGAACGTGTGGGTTAGGCTGTGGTTGAATTTTTGGGAATAAATCAAGAGCATAAAGAGGGGAGGATCCCCCGAGTGTCTAGTCAACGGGAGTTTAGGCAGCATTTATGTGTGTGTGGAGAGGAACAGCCAGCAGAGGTGGTAGGTGCTCACATAGGTGAGTAGGTGTGGCAATTTCACCCAGAGACAATGCACCCAGAGCTGGAGTTTCACTATAGCTCCCGAACTGAGGGTTGGGAACAGTTGTTTTCTCTCTCTTTGTGCATCTCAAACTTTAAGGAGAAGAATTGATTTAATTTCATCTCATCTGATCCTGATTAATGAAAAGTCATTTCCTCTAGTTGTGGGCAGAAAAAATAATCTTTGACTATTTTGTAACTTTGCAGATATATGTAGGTGTGTGGCTGGAAGTTCTATAATTCTAGAAATTATGACAAGGCATCCATAAAGATGAGGCTGAAACCCTATGCAGCAGCATTGTAGCTTAAAGGAGTGTTATTTAATACCTATTAATGGAACTGCTGAAGCATAAATACTCTCAGCTCAAACAGATTTTGTTAACTCCTTTGTGCTGGCAGTTTTGGAGTGGGATGGCAGATGATTCACCACTGGCAGGGTGGTTTTCCCTCCATTCAGGACAAGAATTGGTGCCGTGGGGGCAAGAGCCAGACTGCTAGGAGAAGGAGGAATTGCAGGAGAACATGGGCAGGCAGGAATCTTTTACAGGCTGTCCTGGTGTCCCTGGGGCTGCAGACAAACTGCACTTGCAGCTGTGATTGCAACACAGATCTTCCCAGAGCAGTCTTTGTTCATCACATTTTAGGGAAGGACTTCAGCCTTCCTGTGAGGGATGCTGGGGGTGTGGGCCCTGCAGTCCCTGCCCTGGCTCCTCCTTTGGCTGAGGGAGCAGGGCAGGATCACTCCTGTGCGTGCACAGAGGCTGAATTTGTCCTGCCCGATGGCCAGCCTCTGACAGGGCACTCCTGGGATTTTCAGGGAGACTCTGGAGGGAGAGGTACCACCAAGGGGGGTTCAGTATGGTCGAGATCAGGATCACTTCTTGGGGTTCCTGAATCTTCTTTTGGAAGATTATAGAGCCAACAGCTCAATCAGCTGTCTCAGTTAAGTGTCTCTGAAGTACTTTTATTTTAGTTTCATTCTGTTTACTCATGGGTTCAAAGGAGTACAGCTCCTGCACAGCATGGGACTGGCATATAAATAACTGCTATTTAAAAGGAAGAACAATGCATATCGGATAATTTGCATGCAAATTTTTAAGTAGTTTTGGGACACAAGGATATCTTTTCATGTCATCCTTTGAAACACAGGATTAAAAGAAATATGTAAGTTGAATTTCCTAGACAATAACACAACTCCAGAAGTTAAGACTTGAAGAACAATTGTTAACATGAAATCGATAATAAATGAGAGTGAGAAATTTTATAATCCATTTGCTTCTGGGTTATGCCTACACAAGGAAAGTAGTCAAATTGTTCTGGAGACTGATTTAATTAAAATTGGTAGAAAATCCCTGTGTGGACTCTAAGATGGGTTAAGTTTGCATTGTGCTGTGAAATGTGATTCTTTATTATGTATAGACAGGGCACAGATTGCTAATTATAATAAGTGATGAAGCTGCAGTAGATCAGGTTTCTGCCATGCAGTGTTGATGCCCAAGCTCATAAGGCATGCACCAAAATCTGTGCTCTGTCCTCTGCTGCCAAACCAGCCACTTGAATGTAAGAGTCACACTTCAATGATCTTTAAGAATCACTGAAATAAAAACAGTGGCAAAGAACAGCTAAAATATGTTCATGATGGAATTAGGGCTTGCTGCAGGACCAGACCTTCAGCTTTGTCAGTGGCAGCTTGCCGCTGACCGTTGGCTTGCTCGGAGCCCGGCTGGCAAGCCAAAGCGCGACTGGTTGCTGCGCACCTTGAGCCCAAGCTCCAAGGGGTGAGCCCCCTAGCTCGGAAGGTCGCCCAGTCTGGCTTATTCAGCCAACCGTAGGAGGCTCGCACAGGCTCTGCGGCGTTCCAAATAGAAGCACAGGCAAAGGGACGAGGGAGGACTCTCACTCCACTGCAATTCCAAACTCCTTTATTGTCCCGACAGGGTAGACGGAGCAACGCAGGGCAGGAGGGAAGTGGAGCAAAGAGCCGGGGAACACAAAATGCAGGGGTTCTTAAAGGCTCACACGGAGGGCGGAGGGAAACACAATCCAATGGGGTAAGGTTACATCATAACTACAGTCCAATGAGAGAACACGGCAACAGGGTAACCAATCAACTAGCAAGAAGAACTGAACTTTCCAGTACAACATACATATTCAAAAGGGGCGTAACAAAGGCGGGGAAAGGGGAGTAACCAAGGCGGAGATCTGTCCAAGACGGACAGTCAAGGGGCGGGGTGCCCTTCAGCGTCCTCCTCAAGGTCGCTAGCATGAGGACTATAGTCCTTCCACGCTATCTCATTGATTTTCATGGAGAAAGGCCGCTGGGCCACCCCAACAGCAGCTCAGCAGAGTTTTCACATCCTGCTGCAGCCAAATAGGAACTTTGTTTATCTCTCACGTCTATTCATTCACACTTCTAATTAGTTACCAGCTCTCCTCATGGTGAGAACTTGGTGCCTGATGTTACTGAGGTTCTTATTAGAGCGTTCATGTTTATGCACATGCGTTCTTTTTATATTGGGTTTCAAGCAGTCACGAGTCATAGTAAGGAATTTAATGTAATATAAAGAAGAAATGTGACCCATTGATCAAGAGGTGCTGTCCCACCAGGCTATCCTGGCTCTGGGTCTGAACCCCAGACAGGTGAGGATGTGTCCTGTTATACTGAAAAAAAAAATATTTAGCAAATCCTCAATGCACAGAAGCACTCAGCAACTTCCTACCTGCTCCCTCACTGCAGCAGTGCTGCAGCTGGCTCTGCCATCATTCCACACCCATGGCAGAGGACAGGGCAGGACCAGAGAATAACAAACAAGTTTAAAATTCTTCTTGATATAATCAAGGAATATATTTTAAACTGAAGACTCGGGACAAAGATAAGGAACAAGCAAGACACAATCTATTTCCCCCTTTAAACTTGTCCCACACAAGGGAGCAGATCTTCCCACGATGTAAATCAGCACAGCTCCACTGACTGGAGAGAACAGTTGTAATTTATCCTGCCTGAAGGTCTGCACAGAAAGTGCTTGAAGTTTCTTGCAATTCATTGGAAACTTGTGACATTGAGAGCAGGCGTTTGACTCCACTGTCCTCTGAAGCAAGTGGCAGCACAGGCAACTTATAATTACAGATACTTGATAAATCTCCTTCAGAGAAACTGAGGAGCTTGGTAAGATGTTTGAGTCAATGATGGCTGATTTCACTTCTTGTGAGAAAGCCGTATAACTGCGATTTCAATCTCAGCACAAAGGCACCATGCAGCAACACTGTGGAAGAGGTTCTTGGGGTTCAGCCATGCATTCAAGTATTTTCAAGGATCATCTCTACCTTGTGGAGATCAGTGGGTTCCTTTCCAGAGAGCACAAAAGCCTGGGGGAAACAAAAGGAATCTATTTCAAGCCATTTTTGTGAGAACAGTGCCTCTCTACAACACCTGACACCTCATACAGCTGGTAAATACCATTCCCTATCAGCTACCTAATCTTTTTTTATGGGTATTTGGCCACCTACACCTGACCACCAAATTTCCACTCTGTTTGCCTCTGCTGACATTTATATAACAAAGAGCTTCTAACTGTTCATTTGTCAGCACAAGAAAGTTGAGCACAGGAGGAGACAAATATGATGGGCACCATAGAGCAGCACTCAGAGCACTGCTGCTACCTGTGTATCCAGGATCTGTAATAGTTATGTTGAGCCATTGCTCAGAAAAAAAATGCTGCCAGGTGCTTGGAATGATTTAACTCTCTTGTTCCTGGACAAAAGTGGATGCCGTTGTATACTAACTCCTTTCTCTGCTGGATGTCTCATTATTGTTAAAGATTTCATAGTACTGTGATGTAAAGGAAACACAGAGCTTTGGGTATGGTCTTTTCTGTAAGGCATACCTAGGGATCACTCGCATTCTCCTGTAATTAGCAACCAGTGAGCACAGGAATGGAGCTGACAGTCTCTTCTTTCTCATCTTTTTGCCTCCAGTCCATGGGTAGGGATTTCAGAACAGGAGCAGGAGAGAGGAAGAGGAGAAGGTCCTGCCTGCAAAGCTCAGCATGAGTAGAGCTTTCTGGACTTTTCCCTGTTCATCCTTCTGCTCTCCAGAGTCCGAGTTTCCCAGGCAGCAGCTGTGTACGTGCACATCCTGCTGCTTGGTGTGCTCCACCGGGAACGGCGTTCGATTGAGGTCTTCAGTCGCTCTGTGATGGGTCTGTGTGGAGCCTTGCATCAGCACTCACACAGACCTGGTCCTCCTGTGTACCTGAGAGTCACCCTGAGGAAAAGCGCCGTGGTAATTTCCCACTTGATGTCTCCTAGCACTGGAATGTGGCTTTTGGTTGGAGTTCCTGCCAGCTTCAAGTAGCTAAAGAATTGAAGGTATTTGAACAAAGACTTGGGGACAGAGCTGCCTGAGAGCCAGCTGACACTGAAGGATTCAATCTTGATTTCAATATCTACAGAATTGGGGTGTCTTTCTGAGTTTCTGAATCCGGAAAGTGGTCAACAGGATTACCTTACCTTTTTCACTTGTGATGGAAAGCAAGGCTTTGTGATGATACATCCATGCCTAGTTAGAGCTGATGTTTATTAAAGATGAATATAATTTGGGTAAGAGGTGGTTAGTGCAAAATGCATAAGAAAAAATATTTGCTGCAAACAATAACAAGGTTCCTGAACTGTCTTGAACTGTGCAATTGAGATTCTTAAGTACTGTCAAATCACGTCTGCATAAGGCTGAACTTCTGACATTTGTTTAATTACAATATATTTAGGAACTGGAGCAACATTCCTAATTGTTTGTGTATGCCCGCATTACATCTTTTGTACAATATCTTTACTCAATTTGAATAAATTTTCATTAAAATGGTGAGAAAACTATTTATTTTGCAACAATTGGACACAGAGATTGCATTGTGCTTATGCCTTACACAGGATTTTGGAGTATTTGCTGCTCACCTTTTCGTAGTAAAAAAAGTGTTGCTGAGAAGAAGCTATTTTTCTGGTAATAGAAGACCTGCAGAAACACCCTGAAATTGTGGTTGAGCTAAGATAATGCATTTCAGTAACCTCAAGGCTTCCCTCGCTGTAGCAAATCAACTTATCCAGGCACTGATGTTTGAAGGTTGTGTTAGGATTTCCTGTATTGTTTTCAGGGTGTTTTTCTGGTTATCCACGATTAAAAATTTAGCAGACTTGCCTAGCTGTGGGTTAGTGAAGTATGAACTTTTTATACAGCTTTTTTAGCTGAGGTGTACAAAAAATTCTGTCTAGTTTCTCTGTGCTCCTGAAGCAGGAGTATGGAACAGAGGAAAGCCTGTCCTGTTCTGGAACTTTTGGAGAATTCCAGTTTCCTAAGGGTGTGGCACAGTTTCTCAGGTATGACAGGCAAAGTGAGACAGGTGTAAGTGAAGTAATTTCAGCATCGTTGCAGTCATTGATCGCTCTGCAAACCCTCAGGAGAGAGGGGGAACGGGATGTGGAATCTGCTGGTGAGTGAGTGGCAGAGTGTGGCTGTGCCTCTGTAGGAAACAAAGATCAGAACAAGCAGTGAAAGCTAATCCATAAGATGATTCATGCGATAAGAACTTATCAGGATGATGAAGTATGTGAGGTCTGTGTGGTCTGTTGCAATTAAGGCTCTCTGAATAAGCACAGCAGATTGTGTGTGTTGGTATTCACACCGTGCTCTGTGGCACACGTGTGTCAGAACTACTGGCAGCCTGGAGATTTCAGCGATAATCAATCGCTTCCAACTGATTGGCCCTAAGCATTAGCACTTGGTGAGCCAGAATGCCTTCTAAATAATTAAAAGGGTTTGAAAACAGGCATCATAGAACCACGAGATTTGTTCTTCAGGATCACAACGTTGTTACATGTCTGGATAGTTCATCAGGTTGTGGACATTGGATTTTACATGCTTGTACCACCCTTTACATTCCTTACTGGAAGTCTTGCCCATTTTAACACACTTGCCATCAGACTGGAGGAAACAAACCCAAGGCCATTTCAGGCAGACCTCTGAGATACTATAATTTGAAATTGTGGCTCAGAGCTGGGAAAGAGCAACGAGTTTTGCAGTAAAATACTGATTCTGCAGAGAATTCTAAAAGCAGGGTTTGGAAACTGCAGCAGCTAAGAGGATTTTTTTTTTTTTCAAACAGCAATAAAGTACTTGGAGTATCTGTGTAACTTTTGTGAGGAAAATCTGTCCCTGGAAGCTGCTGCAGTTGTCTTTGAATGAGTTATTGTCTCTTAGCAAGCTTTAGGGTGTTGTTGAGATCCTTCCTTGCAAGGCTCGAGGGATGAAGACAACAGTTTTAAAGATTGCACTGCAGTCATCCTTACAAGACCTGGCACTGGGGAACAGGAGGGCAGTGACAGCCAGTGTTTTTTGGGTCCAGAACTGTTGTCCTCGTTTCCTATAATTTCAAACATAATGAGCATCTTAGTGTCAGGTAAGTTTTAAAAAGAGATGCTCTATTAAAAACAAATAGTCACTGCCAGCAGGAATGCAAGCGGGGACTACTAAAAGATGATCTGATGAGGATAGTTAACTGCAAATGGGATGTGGATTTCACTCTAATAGTTTATCAACAGGAGCTTTCCGAAAAGCTCTTAAGAGTGCTGCCAAATCCAGCTTCCAAAGCAAGGAAAGTAATACAAGTACAACGTTGTTAATTTCAGCGGTTTCTAGTTAATTATATGTTACCTGAAAAAGTCACTAGAAAGTACAAAGCATTATTTAGGCCTTTCTTTCGTCTCTTTATTCAGATGCTCCTTTGTTATAAATATATTTTCCTCCTCAAAGCCCTCAAGCTCTTGTAACAGACTACGTAGGATGCATTATTCTCTTCATACATCCAGGAGATACTTCTGCTGTTAAAAGAAAAATACAATTTCAAAAATGTGTATATGTGCCTGGGTTTGTACATCCTGAAAGAAGAGAAAAACCTATAAGGAAAACAATAATCGCTTATGTTGCTTAAGCAATTATTTTGTCTGCCTTCTATTTTATTTTGAACTCCCTTTTAAGCAGCCCTATAAGTCTTCTAGCACTGATATCTACTCTTTGGTCATAATGTTTCCCTGCTGCCTAGTTAAAGTAAGGAGAAAAGAAGCCTCGTGTTCCATATGTTTATTGAGGGAATTTTTTGTGTGTGCAGTTCACATAAAATTGCATCCATTTGGCTCGGGATCCACAGTGTAATTCCATTAACAAAGCAGCGCTGTACCTTTTGTGTATGCTGTTATCCTTAAAGCCCATTCCTGTCATTGCGTCTCCCATAAAAATAGAACTTTTGCAGGTGATTTAATTCAGTTCATTTCCAGTTCTGTTCTATTTTCTTTCTTTGTAGACCAAATAACTTTTCAGAAAGTATTCGATAGAATCATTTTCATTTTTCCATTCAAGATAAAACTTGTACTGAAAGTAAAAGCATTTATTTGGTCAAAATTTTCCCTTATATAAAGCGTGAAGTTGTTTTTTTTTCTGCTTTATTTCACTGTGTTCCTCCCTCCACCTCTGAGGGCTGAGATACTCTTTTCTGTAAAATGTGGGATTGTGTGCCATTTCTGTACAGCACTGAGGGCTCCCTGTGCATCCAGGGTGCATAAAGCTCTTGATTTAGCCTGAAATTGCGTATTCTTCCAAAAGAGGGACATAATATGAACTAGCTCAAAACTTGTAAGACAGGAGCACAGTTTTCCTAAGTGCCTCAGGATCAGCAGCTCTTCTAAAGCCAGTGGCTGCTGCTCCTGGCTGAGCTTGTTGAGTTTAATGTGGTGACACTGTGTTTTTGCTTCACAAGGACATCCCCGAGGAAGCCCTCCACAATTTGGGATATCTAGAAATCACATATTCGAGGTAAATCATTCCTCCTTAGCAGATGTACCCCAGCGAGTCTCCTCCAAGGACACTCTACAGGACTGTTGAGGTTTTAAAAATGGAGTAAGGCAAACTTGTTTGCCCTCTGGTTTACAAAAAGCCTGTCAGGAGCAAGGCTGTTTATTGCCTGATGTACTGGTAAAAATGGTCTTGTGGTTTCCACATACTCTCCAGCCATCTGCCCACAGCCCTCTGGCATCTCTCTCATGGCACAGGCCATCCTTTCTTCTTGTGCTTTCCACAGCACCTCGCACGGTGAGGTCTCCAGCCATGGAAAAGCAAGAGTCACATAAACAATAGCAACAAGCTACCTCACTGAACCTGCCTGCTTGTGCCTTCCACCATAAAGCTTGTGGGTTTTTAGGGGCAAGGAAGAAACTGGAGGGAAACAAAGGGAGATTGGAAAAAAAAATATTTACTGCCCTGAAGTGTGGGCTGAGAATCTGCCTGAAATATGAGAATATATGCATGGAAGCACATGCAGACATCTAGATGAGACTCTTTAGTGTGATGAAAGCAGCTCACCAGCGCTCATGAATTGCACATACACTTGTTTCTTCGAGTGAAACTGGAAATGAGTGACTGCTTTTTCCCCTCCAAGTTAAACAGACTGCTGGGCTTGTGCTTCACTGCTGGCCCGGGAAGGTCATGAGAGACTTTCTTTGTTCACCCTTTCCATGTGCTGCTGTATTACTCACTCCGGCATGGTGGAGAGAGTGCCCCTTTTTAGAAACTGCATCACTGGACATTTGCTAAGGCATACTGCCAGATTTAATAATTGATGGGCAGGAGAAGATCCTGCGTCCCTGTCTTCTGACCTCACGGAGCATTGAAATATGGCAAATAACAATGCACACATGACCCCGTGGAGGTGATTGGTGCAATTTTCCATTTTCTCCCTCTCTCTTCCCCTTTTCCTCTTTGTCTAACCTTTCCATGCCCACTTTTTCTGTTCAGGATGTTTGCGCATCTCTTCACCTGGCTTTTAGAGTATATAACCTCAGTTTTAGGATAAATTCATATTTCCAGGTACAAAATTAAGATAATGCTAAGTGTCATCAGAGATAATGATATAATAGTAGGTCTCTTTGTCTGAAATGTGCTTTTAGGTATTACCTTGGTCAGTAATTTAATTGAATTGGATAGTGACAACACACTGACATTGTTAAGGTTAATGACCCAATGATTTACAAGACAAGGCACATTTACCGGCAAATGGATTTTAGTAATTGTTCTACTGAACAATGAGTATAACAATTTGTACATTGATCCACAAAGTCCTACAGCAAAGCCTCTGTTCCAACTTTGCCAGTGCCCCTGTCCATAAATTCAGTGTTGCTCAGAGAATGTTTTCTTGGCCGTGCTGTATTTTAACTGCATTGACCTGGATATCAGATAATTTCCTTTAATGTGATCCCCAGCTTTTGTGTCTGTGTGGGGCAGTGCTGGGTGTGCAGGTGGTAAGAACGGGAGAATGTGACCTGTCCTGGCAGGGCAGTGTTTGTGTTGGCTGGGTTGGCCCAAGAGTTTCTGCAGTCAGTGGTTGCATCTCTTTCACACATGCTTAATGTCTGTTTCAGTAAATTTGGATAGTTCAGTTTTCTCTGCCAAAATGCTGTGGAAGGCCATGCCAAATGGGGTAGGAGAAATCTGGTTTAGTCAGAGCTATAATCTGCATTAAATAACTCTGCAATCTTATGCAATACAAAGCAAAAGTGTTTGTTCTTTTTAACTTCTGCTTAGAGCTTGCTCAAAATACTTTCTATTAATTCTTTGTTAGCTAAATTGCAGATTTCTTTTTTCTTTCTTTATTTTTTTTTGGTGAATTTTGGTTTCTTGCTTTGAAACCAACAACCAATTCATTAATTCTGCTTAAATATTTTAAACACTGTGACAAGTGTAATTTACTGGAGCCTGGAATTTTGTGAATGTTCAAGATCAACTGGAAAAGGTCATAAGAAGTCTTCAGCCAGAGGCTTTAAGCTCCTTGATATTAATTGTCTGTATTGCTAATTAAAGATGATGATTGTAAGAGATTATGCTTAACATCTTTTTTAATTAATTATTACTGGAAAATGCAGTATTTAATCATCATTGATCTGTTGTACGGTTTCATCACTGGCATTAGCTGAAACACAGAACAGAAGTGTTTATTGAACATGGTTGTCTTTCTTGCAGTATTATTGACAATGTTATCATTTCCATAGTGGTAACGGACCAGTAGCTGTTGGTTAGATACTCTTTGTTACAACACAGTTTATAAACTTCATTTTATTGTCCTTAGTTTTATTGACCATTGATTTCTTCAGTTGTCCTTTTTCTTCCCGTATTAATTTTGTGTCATTCCTGGCTTCTAGTGTATTGCTGCCAACTTCTTCTCTTTTGCATTTGTCATTTATTGGCATTTCCCCCATTTTTAACTACTTTCACTCCCCCATCACATCAGAATGAGATGGTTTGTTCAAGGTATTATTGCAATTATCAGCCCTGCGTTCTTCAGTGCACTGCATGGGGTACTCCCAAGTAAGATTGCAAGACTTCTGACCTTCAGCACAATATTCAGTAGTGCTTAGGTCTCAGGCCTCTCTCTGTTGGGTCTTAGCAATGTTTTCAAATAAGTAGATACCTCTGGTTCTATCATCAATCGAAAAATGGGAAAATGAAGAAGAAAACGTCACTTTAAAATTATCCCGTGATAGCATGAACTAAATGGAAATAACTGGATTCTTTTAGTTGAAGGAACAATGTGCCTCTTTCAGTTATCCAGTACAGTTACAGTGGTGCTGTGTTGGTGAGTTTTTTGACAGGTCCATAGGTTATTTCTTTCTCTCAGTGGGCCCACAGCCTGCAGTTCAGGAGATGGGAGGGTTGCAAAGGTTGGATGGGGATTATTTCCTTGGTTGCTAAACTGCTGTCTGTAATTTCAAACAGATCATAGAGACCTTTAGAGGTACCCAAAGGAGTGGGAAGAATGCCACAGTGGAAAACACATTCTGTCCCTTGTCAAACTGATACTTTTGGGTTTAGTCCTTAGTAAAATAAAGAAACAAATAGTATGAAAGAACCAGCTGTAGATATTAAGAGAGTAATGAATAAGGACTTTGGCCTTCTAAAGAACCATAGGAAGTCATAGAGAGGTCAATGAAGACTTTGAAAAAAAATTAAAACGTTGAAACTGTGTTTGCAAACTAGAAAAGGAAATGACACAAAAATAAGCTTAAGAAGATAATAAACTGTGAAAAGAGAAGCTGGAAGGATATCTTAACGTGTGTGTCAAGTGCTTGGCTTACTTTGCAATAAGAAGCTGCACTGTATGTAAAACTCCTACAGATTTCCTCATTTTCTGTGGCACAGGCAGGTGAAATATTCAATGAAACCATCTATAACTTTTCTGATTGCATTTTAAACATTTATGTTGCTAGCCTCTATATCTAATAAGCCTGAGACTTTAAAAGAAGCATGGCTTATTAAATCATATCTTTTCCATCAGTCTCATCAGTGGAGGGGTACTGATAATATTAACATTGAATGGGACCCAACCAGCATTGCATTCCTTTTTGTGCTGAACCCCAGTCCTTCTGCCTCCATGGATGGTTATTTGGGATCTCCTGTTTCCAGTTGGTTTCATGCATAAATTATATGGTCATTAGTTCCCACTCTTGTTTTTCCAACAGTCTTACTGAAAACCGTGGGTTAAAGGCCTTATCCAGAGGTGCAAACAATAAGCTGTACACATGGCTATTGCTATAATTACCTGCCCAAACTATTATAAAAGGATGTGTTTCAATCTGAACCTTAGATTGAAGGGTACGGTGAGCATTTGACAAAGCCTGGTTGCCAACCTAAAATAAAACAATTGGGAAAAAACCAAAAAATGCTATAAAATAAAGGAAAGAATGAAAGGTGTATAATTTAATATAAATTTTCATAATTGATGGGCACTAAAAAACTTGAAGGAACACAGGAATAATGACGCAGATTCTTTTCAATTCAAAATCTTCATACTAGTTATCAAATCACTATAAGCAAATAGTTGTCTTCACAGAATCACAGGGAAATGAAAACTGGGCTAAGTGTAACGGCAACAATGTAAAAGAGGAATTTAATCAACGATGTTAATTTACTTGCAGCTGGGTTGTTTACATTTCTGGATTTCAGGCTGTTTTAATGTAAAACTAGGCATAGCATAGAAGGTGAAGCAAGTTCAACTTGGTCCTAGGTCTGGATTGTGAGCAATCCTGCTGGCTTGCAGTGATCCCCCCTGGAGAGCCAAACAAACTCACCCCTTTTCTTCCTCTGAAATTCTGCATAAAATTTTTAGCCAATAGGGACTGTCTTGTGAAGATCTGATACAAAACCATGCATGGTATCATGTTTTTTCTCAAACTATATTTACGTTCCTTTCAGGTTCAGAAACAGTGTTGCTTTGCTCCTCCCTGGAGCACCGGTGTCAGAGAACACCACACAAGCCCAGGGGTTGTTTTCAGCCGGTGGGATATGGCAGATATGAGGCATTTGGATCTGCATTTCTTTAAGGACTTTTTACAAAGTGTCAGGAAGGATGAAGTGATAAGGCCTCAACACAGCCTGTCCAGGGCTGTAGCAGGGGCTAATAGCTAAATAAGAAAGTGGAATATCTGTGTAGAAGGCAAGTGCAGGCTATAGCATCAGAGCAGCAGAATGCTTCAGGAAGCTGCAGATGGAGAGCAAATCCCCAGGTCTGGTCAGCAGAGATTTCAGAGAGGGTGATTTCAGGGGAGTTTGTGTTTGGTTTGGATAAGGAGAGGAGGAAGATAAGGTCAAATCTGAGAGAGAGCACTGAGGCAGTCCCTGAAGGAGAAAGCAAAAAGGTTAGAGAGCAGCATCACCACTGGCTCTGCTTAGTAGGAAATGATGTGCCCATGGGATAAACGAGGCAGAGGCACTGTGGGAAGGGTGGGAAGTGAGGGAAGAAATGGTGTTGACACCTTTTGCCTTTTTGCTTCATAGAAATTTGTCAGCAAGAACAGGTGAGCTACATGCAGTGCATGGGCTGGAGCTTTACTGCTGGTGGTCTGTTGAGCAAAATGATGTTGCTGTTAATGCAGCTGTGTGTGCTGGTGGGAAACAGGCTGGAGAAGGATGCAGGGCAGCTCTGGCAGGTTTTGTGGACACGACACTGCACTCAGGAGTGCAGGAGCAGGCCTGGATTTTGTGCGAGTCTTACAGAACCTGAGTGCAATGGAGGGGCTGCTGCTGCTGTTCTTGGAGTCTGCTGAGTTCTCCCTTCACAGACACAAACCAGCTTCATTCTTCCTGCTTGATAATTTTCTCTCTTTGCCCCAATAATCAGTTCACTGTTTCCATTGCTGCTTTCCTGATGTTGTCAGCAAGCAGTGCAAATCAAGAGGTCTGCACTAGGTCGATTTTGAATTAGTGAGTTTGACAAATGTTTTCATTTGAGAAGACATGCTGCCTCATTGGGCTTGATTTACCAGGAAAGCATTAGAGTGACAATGCTGGATTTAACTTCAGTTATCAACACTTTCAGCCTACATTGGTCTAAGTAATAGTCCTGTTTATACGCTGACAGGGTAAAATAATGTATTCTAGAATGAGAGTGCTTCCACAGAAGATGAAAAGCAGCCTAAGAGGGTTATCAACTGCTACTATCTGTGACAAGCAGGGTGAGCTGGATGTATGGATAAATTGCTATTGCTCCAGAGGTTATTCCTATTATCAGGAGACATATAAGAACCCCTAACACGGCATTAATACAGTACAGCTACTAAAAAAGCTCATCTGTCCTACCCAAGCCCTGAACTAATGGCACATTCCAGTGTTTTCTTGATGCTGCACTCACACTTGGTGATAGACCTTTAAATAAAACAAAAAACCTACTAGGCTTTTGGAAAGTCAGGCAACTGTGAGGATTTAAAAGCTAATCTTTAAGAAAATAAATAAATAAACATCTTTATCTGAGATCTAAGCACTGTTAGGAATGATGCTTCTGGAATCCTCTTTATTAAGAATCAAATAATGTTGTGCAGATGGGATCTTGGCAAAGTAGGTAACTGCTGATAAAATTTTCTGTCCAGAGAAAAGAGGTTTGTTTTTTATTTTTTCAGTAAGTGTTCTTGGAATGAAGTAAAACGATTATTTAAATATGAATTGTTAAGTTTCTTTTCCATCTGGAAGGTGGTACTGAATTACTGAGAAACAGAACTCAGTGGAACTTGAAGGAATTGAGCAGCTGCTGTGGGCTTGGTGCAAGGGGGCTTCCACAGACTTTGGACTCTTCATGTCATTTGGTGGGTTACTTAACTTGTGTCGATGCAGTTTGCTAGGAAATTTTTAGGAGGGGTTAGCTCGCTCATAGGCTAGCTCATCTATAAAAGAAATAGAGTAGAAATGTCTTTAGCAGCAGAAACTCCATGCTTCTCTGGAGTCATGCAGAGGAATTGTAATTGCATGTGCAGAAAAGATGGGAAATTTTTCTGTTATTTTCTAGGAGATGCTATGTAGGACTTTATTTACCTTACCTGTGCTTGTGCTTGTTCCACGACATCATAGGCATCATTTTCAGCAGCGCTCAGTGGGAGCAAGCAAACAAGGGATGGGAGTGTGCATTTTCCATACCAGATGCAATGATGGAAGTTAAATATTGATGGGCTAATTTCAAATGGGAGTTGTGTGTGATAATAAGAGAGCTAAAGCTGAAGGAAAGATTGCTGCAGGATGCTTGGTTCTTCCAGAGGGAACTGGGATTGAGAACTGAAAAGCTCTGCCAAGTAGAAGAGGGCAGTGCTGTGTTAACAGCAGAAACACAAGCTGGAAACTTCACAAAGGCTCATAACAGGCACAGAATGACTGGAGGTTTGAGAAGGAAAGGGGAAAGAGGAGATTATGTAAATACGACAACAACTATGGCTCATAAACAAAAGAGAAAACAGTCCCAAAATGGGGAATAATGCTGAATAGCCACATGAGTAGAAAGTATGGAACTGCACCTTTTGGGAGCAGTGCTGTAGCTTTATCCAGTTGGTGAACCAGTCCCTTAAAGTACAGAAAAAAATCTCCACAGCAGCTCCTATACTCATCTCCCAGAAGAGAAAACCTATTTAGTTTGATTATTGCTGGAGTTCTCCTTTGCAGCAGTTAGAATACAAAGCTCTTTCCCTGCTGTAAACTGTCTGCCTTTCTGACACCCTTTACAACAAAGGAACCTTATGCATGTAATTGTGTGATTATTTTGACATCTTTGCAAATGGCCTTGCTGTAGGTGAAGTCATAGGGAAGAGAGGGGCCTTGGGCAGAAGCAGAGCTGATGCACCTGTTTCCCACGGCATGAGGCAGTCCTAACCTGCAGAAGAATAAAAATGGTAAATGATGAAAATAACATCAGTAGATATCATAGTCTTGCTTTCTTCCTTTGTTCCTTCTTTTAAACTTGAAATAAAAATGTGAAAGAGAGTAAAATCTTTGCTTTGGGGAGGAAGGGTTACTGCTGGCCAGGGCTGCTCAGCAGCTTTGCCTCATCTGGGAAGCTGAGTGGTGAAAAAACACCCGGAAAGCTGAGAGTGCCGGGGGTTTGAACGCACGTTCACTAAGACAGCGATGTGCTCAGGCCATGGTGGTTAGAGGAGTGCCTTCCCCTTCAAATTAGAGCCTCCACGCTGAAGGAATCAACCTGCAAAGGCTGGGAGGAAAGAAGGATACCACACCAGTACTTGCTCACACACTGAATTGGGAGCTGGGAGAGGTGGGATGTGTTTACCAAGGCTTACAGACAATGTGTTCATTTTATTTGTGCATTTTTAATATGTGGCTTGGATTGTAACATTTTGCAATGCAAGGCTTGGCCTTGTTTGTTATATACTGCCAAGATGGGCCTACTTAAGTATGTTTTCTGGCAAACATAAAAAACGTGGGTCAGGTACCAGGATCAGTGTTGATTTTAAATGGCTATCATGGGGAGCCAGGTATTGGAGAGGGGAAGGAGTGTGAATAGGTCAGCTGCACCCTGCATTCTTCTTGGGACTGCTCGCTGTTAGCCTAGTGTTTATTCATGAGGAGACCAGCATTTCTAGGAGGCACAGGTTATAAATATTTAGCACTGTCAGTGGAGAAGGAAAATATTGTTGAAACAATGTCTTCATTTGTCAGAGGAAAAACAGGGACTAATTTTTTTGAGAGAGATCATAGTTAACTGCTCTCTGTGAACTGTTTCTCTAAAGATTTTGGACAGATGGATGCTCATGCAGACAGAGGACTGAATGCCAATTGAGAGGAACATGCTTCCATTTATAAAGGCAGGGAAATCATTCTGTCAGGCAGGATATAGGTACACAAATTAAGCAGGTATCAAAATTATATCTTGTCTTCAATGGCAACTGACTCTCAAAAATAGACTATGGACAGGAATAGCTGAAGATCTCACAGGCTATAATTTAACTCTGACAGGCAGCTACAGTAGTAGTTACCTGCTAATAATAATGGCAGGCAGATTTGCCCTACTGCCCTTCAAATTCCCTTCCGTGCTGTCACTGGAAAATTCCAGCCTGCAATTCCTCTGCAGAGAAACCTGCCACAGAATCCCTGAACCATTGATGAGAAGACAGGGGAATGGCTGCAGGGCTCTGCCACATGGAAGAGGCTCCTTGGCCCACAAAAAATCACCTTATTTCAAAGTAAACGCCAGGATGGACTCTTTGAAGTGAAGTCTGCAATTGCCAAAAGAAATTCTCGTGCAGAGAAGAGCATATAACATAAATACTCCAGACAGAAGAGCACAGAGGATGGGAGGCAGTGGTGAACACGTGGTCATACTCGCTTTGGAGCACATCCAGGAGGATGCTGCTCTTTGCCCCCAGCCTGATGCCCTCCTTGGTGCC
This sequence comes from Melanocharis versteri, assembly GCA_013397845.1. NCBI lineage: Eukaryota > Metazoa > Chordata > Aves > Passeriformes > Melanocharitidae > Melanocharis > Melanocharis versteri. Next base: position 1,969,781 of record VZTG01010061.1, on the reverse strand, counting down.
CACCCAGGGGTGTCACAGTGCAGCCCTGAGCTACTGAGCCTCCTGCTTTGCTCTGAAGATTCCTACACCCTCTATAATCAAAAACATTGTGTTATTTCCAAAGGAAATGGGATTGGACTTAAAAGCATAATAAATGAAAAATAGTCCTCAAAATATTTTGAAGTCAAAAGCTTGATACTGAGTAATATCAAAAATTGTGATCGTAAGCATTTGCTTTCTTTCAAAATTCTTAGTTTCACATTGGAAGATGAAAAGTCTGTCCTCAAAAACCATTTTGTACTTAGTATTCCTAGCCCTGGTTTTTGGCTTTTGACCTTTGGAAGTAAAGTTGAAAGTCGCTGATGAAAATTTAAGTTATTGCCCTCTAACTTTTGACGGCATTTTCCACAGACCCTGCTATGCCCAAACTATTTTCTACTCAGCCTGTTCTTTGAAATTCAGTCACTTTTGCTTTTTCCTCATAAACATGTATGAGTCTATGTCTGGCCTTTGGTAAAATAAGAGTAAGACCTATTCCCAGCTTAAATCTTCCTAACATCCAAATTTCTTACTAAGCTTCTACTGCTGCTGAATTTAATCTACTGTGAATTATCAGAGTTCAGCTTCTAGTATAAAGTAGGTTTGACCTCTGGCTGTGCAGTTTTCTTTATTATAATTTTCACGTGTTTGTTCATGGACATTTTATTGTCCAAAAATTCTTGATGGCTGGATCAGGATCTCTCGCCTTATAAGCAACGGTTGCTGGCAATTGAAAGGTCTGAACAGATTATTACTTTTCAATTAAATAAAATAAGTTTCATTTTAATCCTTGTTATTTGCTTCTTTATGAAATTTTCATCTTTCTGGAAAATGCTGGAGCTGTAGGGAGTTTAGGAAATGGGTTGGAAGTTTATGTTCTTGCATTGTCCTTTCTTTAACCTCTGCTGAACTGCTGCTTTGTAACTTTTAACAAGTACAGTAAATGACAAATGATGTCCCTCGAGGTTTATTCATTCCTATTCTCATATACCACCATTTAACTTGACTGATTTCAGCGGAGTCTTCAGCTCCTGGAAATGCTGCCCCCTGATTCCTCAAGGGAAACAGCCACCCTGCAGGATTTTTCAGTGCCACAGTTCACAAGGCAGGCCCCACCACCAGGGCTTCAGGCACAGGTTAAGCAGGCAGCTGCCTAAGGTGGGGACCTGCCTGGGAAATAAAATGGGGATCAAGTGGTGGCTGTGGCTGGGCATCTTTATGCTCAGCTGGGTTTCTGTTCCTGTCCCTGCCTTCTCCCTGCTTGGTGAGTGCAGATCCCCCCTCTCACAGCCCCTTCCTCAGATGCCTTCTTACTCCATCCCCTCTGTAGCAGAACCATCCCTTCGAGGATGATTTCTAACGGTGCAACTGTGGCAACACAGAGAATAGGGAATACTGGAGCAAGCGCTGGGTTTTCCATGGGAAGGTGTACAGTGGGACTACCCACATGGCAGTTTCCCATCCCAGCCAGGTCTCATCAGGCTCCCACACCCATGATGCCTACTGCACTCCTGCAGGAAGTCCTCCCTTCTTGCCATTCCCCCAGCTCCTGAGAAGTAGCACAGGTCCCACTGCACCCCTGGAACTGCCTCTGGTTTAAGACGATGGTGGTAAAATTGCCTGCAGGATGCATAAAAAAAGATTGAGTTTGAAAGGAACCCTTTTGTAGCTGCAATATCCTGGACCATAATAGGAGAATGTTTTATGGACACTGCTGGTGTGGGTTATATGGCTGTAGGATGGGAATGGTGCTTTTTTTAAGAGGGGTGAGCCTTGGACTTCCATCTTTTTATAGACTGATGTGCTGCTTTGAAAAAAGCCCTTGCATCTTCAATGGGATACAAAAAGCAAATGTGAATTTTTTATCTTAGAGTTATATTGTTCAGTAGACCCTCTGTGGTTTCTTGTTCTGTCACTCTTCAATCCCAGTGTTTGCAGTATTTCTGCAGTCACCCTAAGCGTGCTCAGGGAAGGATTTGGAGGGAGTTGCTGGAGGGGTAATGTTTGCTTTGGAAGAAACATGTATTTTCCAAATAAGTTTCTCTCCCAGATTTTAAGACTTCTAGATAATTATTTTCTTTCACACCTACCCACCCACACATCCTCCACTCCCTGTAGCATTCCTGCTTGAATTTATTTTCTGTGAAAGAGAGAGAGAGACTTTCCAGGTCCAAGAATATTGCCTTGGAAATTGGTACATTTGCAGTTAGGACTAAAGAGATTATTGTGATTTTCAATACCTCATTCTCAGGAAAATTCTGTCCTTTGCAGAGATGGAGCTGCTATGGCTCATTGTGACACCATCCCCCTCTGTAGGGAAGCCTTCAGGTTTTGGAACCCATCCAGCCTAACCTTTGAAACTTGGATTTGAAGTGAAGGTCCCAGCATGAGGCTGATGCCTGTCTCCAGACAGATTTCAGCCCCTACTCTCTTTGCAGTAATCAGAGTTTCCGTGGTGCACTGTGGGTCTGAGTGCAGGAAATCTTCCAACAGCAATGCCACAACCATCTCTCTTCCCTGCCTTTCCAAACGTAAGTTGCTCTCTTTTGGCACTAAGAGAGAAAGAATTTAAGAAGAGAGATGAAATCAGAAGACAGATTCCTAGCAGGTGCCTCATCAGATAACCAAGCTGCAGTGAGGTCTCTTTTATGAAAGCTGGAAAACACATTGAAAATACTTTATCACCCCAACTGTTACCTCTGAATGCAGGGATTGACGTGGTGAGAGTTTGCCAAGAAGCGGCTATCCTTCACCATGTCTCACCCTGTATTCCTGAGAGGCAGCAGGCTACTGGATAATCCAAGTACTTAAAAGACTGTTGGGATGTTCCAAAGGCTTTGAAAAGCTGTGCAAATGAACAATACCCTTCCATGCCCTCCTAAGTGCATGTGATATTAAAAAAAAAAAAAAAAAAAATCTCATAATGTATAAAACTGTATTGAATTAATGGAAACTGTGATCACTGTTCCAATGTTTGTTCTTTAAAAGATGTTCAGAGAGCAATTTTAAAAAAAATAATTTGTGCCTTAAAAAATTTCACTTACCCGGTTAGTAGACTGAGTCTTATTTCACAGTGGAGAATAGAAAAAGGTGTCAAAGTTTGCATTGGAAATAAGATTCATTTTTTAAACTATGAGTGTAATTAATAATTGAAACACCTTGAAGGAAGATGTGGCAGATTTTCCACCAGTGGGTTGTTTGAATCAATAGGGGATGTCTCCTAAAGACTCACAAAGTGAAATTCCAGTCCTTGTTCTGTTAGAAAGAAAATCAGAGAAAAAAAATTGGGTATTTCTTTTGTCCTTGATCCTCTATAAGGTCTATAAGCATCTGCTTCCTCAATCTGCATAAATTTGCAGAACTGTGAAAACTTCTTGTAAAACAAAATATTGTAAAATATTATAGTTCTGTGTTAACCCAAAGATTCCAGAGTTTCAAAAGCATTTTCTTTAGTTCTCTGCATCTTTCCTATTTATGTATATTTTCCCCTTACACAAAATTCTTTTTAGAACTAAGTCTTTTATATTGTTCTTTTGTGCCCTTTCTACACTGTAATCATTTCTTCATCATCATTCTTTCGTTGCTATGTGATGTTCCATTTCCCATGTGTTTTTCTTTGCTGTAGCTGTTAGCATCATTTTAACTCTTCATTTTCTGCACTTGCCAGTGCTTTTTCAGTAAATATGTATCAGCGAAAATAGACTGGAGTTTCTGAAATAACAAGAAGGATTCATTGGTAAATACTGAATGAATTGTAATTGCACTTAGAGCTGCAAAGAACAACTGAGGTCACAGGAACAATTTAATTTCGTTTAACTTAGTCATTCCCTGAAACAGCTGCTTTCCTCTCAAATGGCTGCAGTGCTCTGTGCCATCAGAATCAGAGAGGGAATTACTTGGGTCAGCTTAGACAAGGCTGGTGATGGCACACTGGCAGCAGGGCTTTGACTTTGCATTTCAGAATTCTCTCTGTGAAATGCATTCAGCAAAATATGATGTTATCAGAAGCTTATTACTTGGAAAAACCAATGAAGTGGTAAATTTTCAGCTGCATGGCTTGATCTGTGAGTTGCAACTGGGTTAAACCCCTTATTCCTGAGAAACTCAATTTGAATTTCCTAATCATTGAAGAATTTGCAGAGGAAGCAGCCCTCCTAGCAGGCTCTGGGTGGCTGCAGCTGTGGGGTGCCCACAGGCAGAACCTTTCACTGCACAGTCCTCAGCACGTCTGGGATCACTATTTCCCTTAGGGAGCCAGGGACTTCCATCACATCCCTTACCAATGCCCCTGCAGCTATCCAGCCAAAGCTGATTTAACAGCCACAAAGCACATTAAGTAGCTTGCATGTATTCCTTCCCTATTTGTCTCCCTGGAATAGCCTCATTGTTTTCTACACCAGTTGGGAGCATGGAGCAGGCCAGACTTGCTCTCAGCTCTGTGCTTGTCCCCTTCCTTGTTTGGAAAAGGATGCCACCCTAGTGCCTCACAGTTTTAGCCCTCTGCTCTACGCTCCTGAGTACTCCCAAGTGTTTTCAATTTGCACAGGCCAGGTAGAGCTTACAAAATCAAACCTGCAGTCAGAGAAGCCTGCAAAGGAATATAATTCAAAATGTGGGGGCTACTTAAGATATAGTTGAATTCTTAAAGAAAAAATCAAATGCCAGCATCAGCCTATGCATCTCTGAAAGCCTGCTCACCACGTGTCTTTTCCTGGTAGATTTCCTAGCTCAGAAAACTCTCCAGAGTTGCAATTGTGACAGACAAACTGCCTGTCCTTAAGAGCATCCTCCAAACTTCCACTCTATCAGCTTCGCACTAATTGCTTTACTGATGCCCACTTCGGCTAATGAATGCTAAATATTGCAAAGCAGTCCTGGTGCACTCAGAAGATTGGTTTGAATAACTGTGCCTTGGAAATGGAGTGCAGCATCCACCTGCCTTGCCTGCAGGAACAGAGCACCAGCTGTGCTCAGGAGGTATCTGAGGCTTCTTGTGTCCTGCCAAGGCATTGGAGGCACTGGAGAGTTTTAGAAACCCTAAAACACTTGTGGCATTGCACTCCACTGGAAACACGGCCTAGAAAAGGCACTGCTGAGGACATGAAGAAAGTGGAGCACTTGGGACACTCCCAAGGGGACCTGCACTGACCAGCAACTCTGTGACCAGTCTGGCAATAAGGAATCAAATGGTCTGTGATGCTGAGAGCCATTTTATCAGCTGTGTTTGGGGAAGGGCAGATCACACCCCACTCACCTATGGCAAATATTTTATTGTGAAAAACAGCCCTGTGCTCAGCTCCTGCTGAGTCAGGAGGGGCCCTATTCAGAGTATTATCCGTTTCATTTAGTTGTTTAAAGGGGGACCTAAGCTCTTCTAACAGCATGGGTCATCCCTATTCAAACAGCACCTCTTTGACTTGCTAGTCCTTTTTTAACTCTCCCCCTGCAGGGCTTCCTTTTTCTTGGAGTCTTTTTTCCTAGTTTGCTTTTTCCAGGGCTTGCTTTTTATATGTGGGAGAGCAGCCTAGCAGATGCTGTTTTATAACTGCCTGTGGTCTGTCTCTTCAGCTGGTGAGTGCTGCTGAGCTTCATTCTTACTGTTACAGGGAGGCAATGCAAGCTTTGAGCAGTTGCTTTTGCTTGGAAAACAGAGAATACCGCATTACTTTTACAAGCAGAAGAACACTTCAGTGTTCCTCTATAATCCCATCATCTTGCAGCCCATCTTCTGTGTACAGAGACTGCATGTTCCTTACTGGAGTGGGTGACCTCAGACCTGTGTGTCTGCTTCTGATAATGTGCCTTCACTTTGCTTGCTTAGTGTGAATTACCAGGGAATAATTGGCCCGGCGGTTGCTTGGCAGTGAAAGTCCCTGTTGTTGCAGGACTTCTTTATCAAACTCTGACAGCACCAGAGCTGCAGTCCAAATCATTCCACTGCCACTGAATTTCTTCCTGCACATAAAATGCATGAATGCTCTGTGTTCTGCATTGCTCTGGTCTGTTAACATAGCTGCAGAAGTGTGCTCTGGCTTTGTCCATCTCTCTGAGTCCATTCTTTCCGTGCATTCATTCACAGAGAGGCTTCTGAAAGTGCTGGATGTGAGACTCATGGGTCAGGCCATATGTCCCAGACAGCTGCTTCATGCTCCCCTTACAAAGGTCACAGTAGTTCTGAGCACTTCTGAACAGCTTAATCAATGTACACATGAGCCTGCATGGGAAGCATTTTGCATTTAATTGATGAGCAGGTTCTGGGAGCCACACGTGGCTCTTTATTGTTATTTCTTTGTAAGCTAATTTTGTTTAAAAAATTATTTTAAATTTCAGGTTCCTGGAAATGTTTGTTTGTGGTAAGTTCCTGTAAACATATGTTGTCCCAGCCCCGATTGCATTTCTTTTGTTCAGAAACACTGCTGAAAGTGAGGATGTGAACACTGAGATAGAGCAGGGCAGTACAGAGAGATGGCTGGGGCTAACAGAGGGTCCCAGTGTATGGTGACAGCTAATGTACCAGAACAGGCCAAATTAGGCCTCCTTCTCTGTGTTTAAATACAACTAGCAATATTTACCCACCACTTTAAGGCATTATTAGCACTTGCTGTATAAAGTATTAAACAAGCGCTCTCCATTTATCCACATTAATGATTCAGTGCAAACTCCTGCTTTCCCATTAATATCCACTAACCTCATTCAGTGATAAAACTTGATTTAGTCTCCAAATTACCTCAGCACAAAATTTCTTGGAGCAGCAATGCCTAATAGTTCAGGGCTACGTGAGCTGTTGTGATAGCCAAATAACAACAGTGGCAGCATCTTTTTTTGAGACTTGGCGGAAAAAAGAATCAATCCAGAACATAAAGAGAGACACAAATAAATTGCTAAACAGTATAATCCAATGATACCATACATCTCAGAAATGAGGGCCTCAAAAATCAATAAAAACTGAAAAGGGAAGAATTGTAGCTGTCTACATGCAGGTATGTCAAAGAAGTTGCAGGTGAAGGTGCCAGCAAGGCAAGTGCCAGGCTCTGGGAATGGGGAGGGAGATTGGCTCTGGAGAAAAGGGGACGCACCGCCAGGGCATACTACAGCAAGGAAAAGGTGACACTATCTGCACTGGAGGGGGTTGTGGATAGAATAAGAGAGGGAATTAAGTTCTCTGGGATTCGAGGGGCACCACTGCACCACTGATTTTGTATTTTGATGGCCTTCTTCCACTTGGATGCAGAGGTGGGAACAGCACAGGCTGCTCAGTGCCTGGGCTCTTGTCTGGGCTCTGCTTGGATGGGAGGGTGAGGTTGGGTTTGGGGCATCTCTAACTACAAAAAGTCATGTTGCTGTGCCTTGGCTCCAGCTGTGGTGCTGTGGATCCTTTGCCTCCAGAGATATTCCTTGGACGCTGCTTCCATGTGCCTGTGCTGGAGTCAGCATGGGGCTGGGTGTGAGCTTTAGGTGATGTAGGTGATGCTGAAGGTCGCTGCTTTATGGGCTTGTTGTGAAGAGCCTGACTTTCCTGCCTTGCACGATGCACTGATCCAGCTCCCCAAGGACAAGCTAATATAATGTGGATTTTGTTTTTCTCCCTTGACTGCTCTTCCCTGGACTTTCCTGTGGCTGGTGGGTGCAGGTTTTGGTGCTATGACTGCTGAGTGGTGGGCGCTCAGGGATCCATCAGACTTTAACTTTGTTCTGGTTTTGCATTTTTAAAAAAACGCCATTAAATTCCCAGTCTTTCTACAGAGCAGGAGCAGATCCAAGCTGCTCTGCTTGCTTGCTCAGATCTGTTTTCTACCCTGCATGCTCCTCTTATTGCTCCCTTTGGAGTCTGCTGGCAGCAGATCAAACATGGCCTGTCCCCTTGGTTTGCAGCAGCCTGCTGTCTCCACAGGTTTGTGAGAACAGTGGGGCCCTTGCCTCACTCTGGTAGGCATTACTCTGTGTATCCTGTTAGAGCTGCATGTATTTTAAAAGAATCATGGAAAGGAAAGAGAATAAGGAAAAGAGAGAAAAAGGCAGAAATAAGCAGAAAAAGAAAGGCAAGGTAGACACATGCCAGTCACCTGGCAAGGGAAGGAAGAACCAAATAATCCAGGGAGCGACTTCGACAGTCTGAGCCCAGTGATCCTGCTGAATTGAGTCTGCTGTCTCCCAAATGGCATAATTTAAAATCATTTGCTGCAGTTTTAGGCAAGAATTATTAAATGAATATTAATCAGTCATTAAATTCTGTGAAACTGCTCCTTCATTCTGGGCTGAATGAGGCCATTTAGCCGAGGTGTATTCAGCATGTTAATGTCTCTGTGAGAGGGTTCCTTCCCCCAGAGCTGGCGCTGCTCTCAGCCCTGCAGTTTCTTGCACCAGGTGGGTGCCTCTGGGGCTGGACACTGGCTGTTTTCACAGTTCCTACAAGCAATGAATGACTGAATGAAATATCAGCCCAATCTCAACTCCAAGTCTGTCCCTACCTGCACTGAAACCAGTACATTCCCTTCTAATTAGGAAGATCTGATCGAAATATTTTCCTTCCTCCCTTTCTGTATGCCCCAGTCCAGTGTGTATCTCACCTTGCTCCTGGTGCATTCAGTTCCCAGTCTTGATTCCTGTGGCAGGAAAAAAACCTTTCCTGGCTCCTGAGACATGCAGAAGTTGAGATATTGAGGGGGAAACTGCAGACATCTTAATGGTGGCTGTATGTTTGCTGCCAAGATCCCAAAGCCATTGATCAGCCGACGCTAATGGTTGTTTGGAAAATAATCCCTTTAGAAGAAGAGCATCTCTCTGGCATGACCCATGCCCTCTGCATTTGATCCATCCAGCACCATGACTCCTCTCTCCTTTTGCAGGAGGCAGGAGGTCACGTGTGAGTGGCACAGGGTGGGTAGTGCTGGCTGTGACCCCACGTCAACAGGCTGCCCACCTAAAGCCCTCTGACCTCTCCCTTTGCAACTTCTGGTGATTTCTTGGCCCTGGAGAAACAAAAGAGGCCTCAGCTATTTAGAGAACAGCATTGATTGACTTGTGACAACCAAATTCATCACCTTTCTAGAGCTGCTGCAATCCTCTAATTCTTCTTTTTTTGTGCATAACATCTCCTTTTACCATATATAACAGCAAAGTTAGGGGGAAAAGGAAAATCTTGGATGAATTCTTCCAACCCTCATTGTCTCTCCAGGCTCTGGAAATTGTGGGTAAGCAACAAATACTAGTTAAAATCCAGTGAGGTGTGCAGATCTAGAACAAGCTATGGAAGAGCCTCAGTGGACAGATCATTACAGAACTCACCCAGTGCTCCCTGGTTACTCAGAAGTTGTGTGTTGGTGGTATTGGGTGGCTTGTTTTTCTCCTTGCTCTTTTACAATAAGCAGGAGAAGGAAGAAGGCTCAAAACTTTCTAGCACATGTCAAATGCATATGTGTGCATGTGAATTTTATCTAAGTGTCCAGTGGGGAGTTTTCACTAGCCTAATATTCCTAGCTCTCCAGGAATCTTCAGGTGTTTTGCATGGAGAACTGTTACCCTTGTAACTGTCTGCAGGTTATAAAAGGTAGAATGCTTATAGTATTTTTTTAAACTAAAGAAGTCTCTTTTAGGTATATGTCACTGAGGTTTTTTTCCTTATTTTTCTTATTTCTAATGATACAACAGAAGGAAATCACTGAGCCCATGCAGGCAAAAAAATTAACACATTGTCTTGCTCTCGGGTCTAGAAAATAATGAATCATTAAATCTTGAAGTCACATTGACATTACCAAATGGGTTTGAAATCAGCTTGGACCTAAGAAGCTGTAGAAAACCTGCCAAGTGACAAACGGCTACTGATGGTGATGCAAGAAATTGGAAACATTTATTAAACAGGTGCAGATTTCCATTTCCTAAAAGTTATTGGTTGGAGCAGTGCAGCGCTTCCCCTGCCTGGCACCTGCTTCGGGGGGAATGGCCACAGGCAAAACCTACTTGACTGGAAATATCACAGTCAGTGAAAGCACCATGGTTTCCATTGCTCCCGGTTTTTTGACCTTTATTTTGTTGCAGCAGCAGAAGGTATTGGTTCAGTACCAATTCACCTTCTGGGTGGGGAAAGGGATACAGGTACCAGCTTTGAATGTGTGCTGAAGTTTGTGACAATGCTCAGCTCACTTCAGCTTGGACCAAGTGCTGTGTGGTGCCGTACTGGGCACTGACCAACCCTGTGGTCAGTACCTGGGCAAAGCAGACATTGCTTTTTATTGTGCTTTCTAGCCAGGAACAAGGAAGGGGTTATTTCCAATTTAGTCCTTGATCCTGACAAATTGCTGAGTACCAGCATTTCTTACTTAGGGGCTTTGTTGAAGCTCAGCCTCTGGTACAGGGGTGCCTTATTCGTTGGAGGAGTGCTCCAAGCCAAGGGAGGACTGTCACGTCTGTGTCTTTCAGGCAGATGAGGTGGAGTTTTTAACCTGGCTTGAGTGCCCCTGTGCTCTGGTGTGGTTTGTGCCTGGTGCTGTTCAGTGCCATTGTGTGCACTTCTCTGGGGCCCTTCAGCTGTGGGAGTCCTGCGAGCAGGTTCAGGGACAGGTGGCCTCAGTGCCTGCCAAGCAGGTGCCTCTGGGTGGTTGTTCTGCTCCGTGGTGTAGTTTTAAGAAAAACACCTGGAGGTGATGTGTTTGCATGAGATTCACCTGGAGGTGATGTGTTTGCATGAGATTCTGTGCATCACTTAAGTCAGCAAAGTAGAACCACCCTGGGGCTGGACCTGACAGAGGACGATTTCACTGATGTGCTTTCCATGCTCCATCCCCTGGGATGGTCTGCCCGGGTGCGAGCTCCTCCGGTGAGCGCGTTAAACGTGCTGCTCTGCTGGCTGCAGCGATTATGGCCTTCTCGTGGCAGCCGCCAGCTCTTCATGTGAGATAGTCCAGTCTGACCTTCTCTTTTGGGAAGCTGATTGCCAGGTTAGTTGTCCTTTTCTGCCCATTTGAGAGGGTAATGTGAGAAATGAGAACTGACAGTGCATTTTAAGTGCAAGCCCTGACAGGAATTGGGTATCCACACATCTTTGTGGAACAGTTCCAGCTCGGAGCAGAAAGAGGAGCTCTGCCGTAATACTGACCTGGCTCTTGGGCTCTGCTTCTCAGAGGGAAATATACTGCACCAGAAAGTTAAGTCAGCAAAGCTTCTTATGACCCAAATTCTAAAGGGAAAACCTGAGGCAAATGATTGCTGGGAAAAGAAGTTCATCAAAGGCAGAGAAATACAATATTCTCTGTAAGAAAACCTACGTAAAATATAATAGAGGAAACATTTTGCTGATTCTGATCCCTGGGCAGTGGAGCATTAGCTGCCAGGCTCCAGCTCATGTGCTCCTGCTGTGCTGGAAGAATGTTCCCTTGAGTAAGGCAATAAATGATCCCTTTCAGAGGAGAGTGCTGTCTGGCCATATCCTGCTGGATCCTGGAATCCAGGTGCTGAAGTGTCTTGAAAGGCATTAAAAATACATGAAATAGTCTCCTTTATGCTCTTTTTCTCCACATAATTCCAATGGCTGTTGCAGAGATGCTATGTGATACTAAATGCACTAAGAAATAGGAGAGGGTACATGTGTGCAACTTATTTTTTCTTTTGGAATTGAAAATTGACTCCAATTGCAAAATGGATTGACTTGGAAAACTCAGCAATACCCTCATAACTTATGAACACAGGGTATAATATGTGCTCATAAGGTTTTAGAAAACATCTCTTGCTGAAAGGTCTTTGCTGAAGGCTGCCAGAACTTTTTTTCACTGATCTAGATATGATTTCATTTGTTTTCTTCCCTGACCTCTGCTGGCTGCCAATCCAATAATTGATCACCGTTTTCCTTTCTTTTTCACTGTTCTTGTGTGGCCTGGAGTGGAGTAAATTTTCTTCATAGCAGCTGGTATGGGGCTGTGCTGGAAGCAGTGTTGGTAACACAGGGATGTTTTTGTCACTGCTGGGCAGACCTTACACAGCACCAATGCCTTTTCTGCTCCTCACCCGACCTGTGAGGAGGTTGAGGAGTGAGTGGCTGGGGGTAAACCATGACAGGCCCTAAGGCAATATCAGACATGATATTGTCCTGCTGGTTGGTTACATCCTATTTAAGCTGTTTAAGTACCATGTGTTTCGTGCTTATGAGTAGACTTGGCCGATGGCATTTTTCCCATCTGGTCCAACCTGTCACTTCAGATTTTTCTTCTTGCCCTTTTGTTGTGCTAGAGGACAGAAACAGGTGAATTATGGACTATGAGCTGTAGATACACTCGCTTTTGGGGAAATTTGAAGACATTAACATTCTTTTCATGACCACACTGCCCCCCCTGCCCCCCACTTTTAAAATGAAAGCCAGGTGTTTTTCCCTAAAATATTTTTCTTTCTGGTGAAACAATGTTGTTCAGAGAAATTGGTCTTTTCTTATGTAAAACTTCTTCTTTGATAATGCCACCCATTGTTTTTGTGCAGTATTTATGACTGACTACTGTGTTTTCTGAGGACATTCTCTTGAACTCCTTTATCACCTCTGCTTATGCTGCACTAAGACACACAGGAGGGTGAAGGGCAGAAGCATTTATCAGGTTTTTCTTTATAACTTTGCAAGATTTATTGATTTAATACAAAAATAGGCTTTGATCATTATCTTTCTAAAGCAATTGAACTTGCTTTATCCCAGCTTGGGAATATGGTTTAAATTTACTTGTCTTTCTCATATCATACACCGTGTGTCTTCTGGTGCATTCTTTCAAGTTTTCAAGTTTTAAAGTTTGATTTATTGTAATTTATTACCAAGAAGGTGTTCTTAAATTACTGCTGCAATAATATAATCTACTAAAAGCTGTGTGGTTTTATCTTATCATACCTGTGTTTGACAGCAAATTGATTTGACAGTATTATTACATGTTTTTGACGGGCTTATTTGAGATCCTTAAATCCCAGTTCCCTCTTTGTTTCATTACTGTAACATCAGTGGCATAGCCTTGTGATCAATTATCCACTTAGGAAGACCCAAACGTCTGCCAGTTTGGTTTCCAGAGAGGTATTCACTTCAACATCTGTTAAATATGCTCATTTTTTCACAGTTTAAAAGAAGATTTCCTGCCCTGTTCTTGCTGGTGAGTGTCACAGCGATGCTCTGGCAGGCTTTTGCTGGGACCCACCCTCTGGGCAGGTCTGGTGGCAGTGGGAACCCTGCAAGGGACACAGAGGTCTCTCCTCATGCCAGAGTATTACTTTTTTTAAAATGGAAACTGCAGAAAGGTCCACTTTCCCAGCACTGCTCTGGCTTCTGGAGAAAGCAGCAGAGGTTAGCTTGCATTTAGTTCTGACTAGACTCAGTTTGGAAAAGGACTTGTTCCTCCCCTTGCAAGCTGGGTGCCATGGTGTGGCCGATGTCCCTGCAGGAAGGGGCTGAACTCTGTGTCTGTGGGATCTCTCTGTCCCAGGAATGAGGAGCACCTCCAGCCATCTGCCAGGGTGCCCATGTCTCGTTTTCTGCCTGGCCAGGCCGGGGCTTGGTCTCTCCCTGCCTCTGGAGCTTCTCCCTGTCTGCCTTCTGCCCATCACTCACTGCGGTAGGAGCTGGGATAAAACTGGAATATCTGGATGTCTGTTTTGGTGAAGCACAGGTGAGGCTTCAGAGACAAGCTCTGCCCTGTTGCAGTCAGTGCTTACACCAGGCTGAAGCACCTTGTGGTGTTGTTTCTCCACATGGATTACACAGGCAGGACTTCGTTGGCAAGGATGTGCTCATTGTTATTAATAATTCATTTTTAGGGTATGAAAAATGTAAATTTTTCACAAATAGCTACCCTACAAAAGGGATAATAAGCTATTTTATCACTGCTAGGTAGTCTCAGGGGCTATATAACTATTTTGATAGTTGAACTTTTCTCCTGGTGTTTTTGCCTATGTCATTAATTTGCACAGATAGCTTGTGTACAGGGTTATGCTCTTGTTCATGATGCTCACATTGTTGGATCATTATTATACACTTTTAATGTAATAAGGAAAAGTTTTTCAGCCATAAAAGAAAAAATCTTATGAAGTGAGTTGCCTTCCAGTGAGAAACATGCTGTTGGCAACATATTTAATGTAGCACCTAGAGAGTTTGATAATCACTGTGTGTCTGTGATATTAGCATTCACATTGCTTATGGCATTTGGATCAACAACAGGGAAAAAACTATCTTTTCTCAGACTAAAAGTTTAAAAACTTAGAGTTTTACTTAAAACAATCAAGTCAGGACCCTCTTGTTATGTTGCAGCGTTCTCTGAGTTTTCAAGCTCCATGTTGGCCTTTTAGCTCCTGAAGCAGCATGTGTGACATGTTGTATTTGGATTTATACCACACAGCTAAGTCTGGCAAATGGCCGGGTGGATTAACAAATGGAGGAGCAAAGCCTCCAGAGGAGGAGAGTAACCAGTGTATTCTGTAAAGAGGAGAAAGTTGCTTTAACAAACAGGGATGCTTCTCTACTGATGCAATGTTAGCACAGCTCTTGGCTGTGAAGTCATCCAGAGATCAACTGTATCCAGAGTAAGCTGCTTTAAATAAAATGAGGATCTGACCCAAGAAACATGGCATGTTTTTTACCAGCCCTACTGTGCTGTATTGGGTTGGATTAGTCAGTATTCTTCCTAGTAGCTAGCATGGAGTTGGGTTTTAGATTTTTGCTGGGAAGAGTGATGATAATTTGGGGTGTTCACTGGGCAGTGCTTACACAGAATCGAGGCCTTTGCTGCTCCTCTCCCCACCCCAGCAGCGAGAAGGCTGGGGGTGCACAAGGAGCTGGGAGGGGACACAGCTGGAACAGCTGATCCCAGCTGACCCGAGGGATGTTCCAGGCTACATGGCATCCTCAGCATGTAGAGCTGGGGGAAGAAAAAGTAGGTGATGTGAGGTTCAGAGCAATGGTTCTTGTCTTCCCTAATCACCATTTCACATTGGAGCCCTGCTTTCCCAGGGCTGGATGAGCACCTACCTGACCACAGGAAGTGGATAATGAACGCCTTGTTTTGCTTTGCTCTTGTGCAGCTTTTGTTTGGCCCATTAAACTGTCTTTATTTCAACACAAGAAATTTCTTTTAACCTTCTGATTCTCTCCCTGTCCCACTAAGGAGGAGTGAGTGAGCAGCTGTGTGCGGCTGAGCTCCTGGCTGGTGTTAAACCACGATACCTGTTAATGTGTAAGATGAAACACATTTTATTTTAGTTTGAAGCTAAAATCCAGCTTCACATCCTAAAGGGTGCTTCCATCAGGTTGCATTTCCCAGCAGAGCCTGACTTGAAGGTTAGTGTGAAGAGAGTGGTGAGCACCACACATCCGACAACTTGGTATAATGACATGTGACTTCAGCTTGTGCTCCTCTTTAGGGGATGACTAATGAGTCTTTGTCTCATAGAAGACATTAAAATGCAATTACATTATGTTAGATCAGCTCTCACAACTGCTAAATTACAGAGTGGTAGGCAGTGGATTTTCTGCAGTGGATTCCAGTCAAACTCCTCCTGACACAAATGTATGTGATAATTCACTGTGTGGACAGAAATGTATGCACTATTGTATTTTACAAGGCAGATTTTTCTTATGTTTTTACAGGTTTTTCTAGCTCTGGTAAAGCCTCTAATGAAATTCCAGTCCGGTAGTTGACTCATTAAGCTTTCCCTCAATCCATCACTGTAAAACTGATTATCAAGATGTTGTCTTTTGGTGTTATCAATCTTGAGTGACTTTTTTGGAGATTGATGCACATCCGTTCTTATGACTGGCTCAGATGATATCTGCTATTTATCTTGATCTCCTTTTATTTAGTGTTTTAACTTAGAAGGTTATACTGCCTTTTTTGATTGAATTTTAATGATGAGGTCTTGACTACAAGACAGACCTTCCACAGCTTTCAGACACATTTTACAAAATAGTGTCCTCAGGCTTTCCTTGCTGACACATTTCCAGATTGTCTTTTTCATGCAGTCCCAAAGGGGGTTTGCTCCACTCTGTGTGTGCTTCTACTCAGGTGGATGTGCTGCAGCGGTACAGCCAGCTTTAAAGAAAACTGGGGATAGGGAATTACTCCACAGTATAAAACAATTATTTGCCAGCTTCCCTGTGGCTGTTAACGGGTCTGCAAGGGGCAAATTCCAGTTAAAACAGAAAGTAGAAGAAGCAAGACACGGTTCTGTCAGCAATATAATTGTAAATAGTCCAACATGTCAGTGAAATGCCAGGTCAGTTGCGGCCAGGAAAGTCATGCTCTGGTTAAGCACAGACAAAACCAAGCAAAGAAAAGTGAGGAGAAAGAGAAATAAGGGAGGAAAAAACCCCATTGGAATGGTATTGGCAGGAGCATCAGACTCTGGTGATGGGATAGTTTAGGACACAGCTGAAGCCAGACCAGTCGGGGGGTGTTTTGGAGGATGGTCTCTGAAAATCTTTTGAGGGGCAGGACAGAAACACTTGGCATTAAGCGATGGAAGTGGCTTGTCCCTTAGTGTGTTCTTCACCACATGTATCTGACCTGTTACACATCCCTTTCAAGTCCATTCATTTTTTAGGACCTATAGCTCTTGTATTTGAAAGGACTGTAATCCAGTCTCTGTGTTACAGGACTTAAGGACAGTTTTCTAATTGGAATAATTAAAACTTTAAATTTACCTCTTTCTATGTCGTAGTCAGACACAGCCTGGGGAGAAAAGAGGCAGCCGAACTCAGGAAGAACATGATAGAAATGCCTTTATTTATTTATATATAGATGGGTTTTATACCCTACGTGGTTGGGATGGTGTAAAGTCATCGGATCCTTGGCTATCCACCCCCCAGGTTTATTGGCCAGATCCTAAAACACTCATTTCCCAAACAATCCCTCAGACTAACAACAACAAGGTGCAAAACATCTCACAGGTGCAAGATAGAAGAATTATTTACGAAAGCTCTCTAGCTGTTTTTCAGCTAGCTTTGTGAGAAAGTGAGGATGCACACTGACAAGCAGAAAACTGGAAAATCTCTTTGCCACCAAGCTTTCAGTGTCCACATTTCTATTTTTTTTCCTTCCTTTCCCCAGCAGTACCTTGCACCTTGGGTAGCTTTTGCTGAGGATGTTGCTGTGGACCGCAGTCCTGGAATAGAGCTGCCATTCTCTTTCAGGAGACACATACTGATGCAATCCTGGACTTCATGGTGGCTGTCTAGTTGCTGCTAGTATGGGGTCAGATAGCTGCCTTTGGTGCAGGGGAGCTGTGTCTAGCATACAGCAATCTTGGGAGGTGATATTTTCGTGTGCATCATTTATTCTCTTGCTGGGGTTCATCCTCAGGGAGTCAAACTACTCCATGGAGGGCTTGGGAAGTGGTCACTGCTTATTTGTGCTACAGGACACCATGAGGATTGTATCTCCATAAATGGAACCATCTGCATTTATTCAGGCTCATTGCAGAGCTCTTACAATGGGCAGAAAATGAGGTGTGTTTAGGTCAATGTTTGACAAGCACTTAAAGCATGTGCCCATATTTGCCCCCTGCCCCCCACTGGACACAGCCACGCGTGCAGTCATTTGTAACTTGCTTTCATGGTGCTGTATTCAGAGCTTCTGCCTGTTCCCAGCTGTACTTCAGTATCCAACAGGGACTGTAAATCAGATGATGCATTTTAATGTAGTATAATAGATTTCTGGTGAAGAAAGAGCTTTCTTCTCTGTGCCTCCTTGGTGGAATTATTTGCATTTTTTCACCGTGTCTGCATGTGCGCCAGTAGTTCTGGAGATTAACCTTAATCTCTGATTGAAAGCAAAGCAAAGTGACATTAGCTTGTAAAATGGATTCTGTGAGAGATACATTTAATGATTTTCTTTTTTTTCCCTCAGTAGTCAAAGGTAAACTGCTGCTAGCAATGTTATTGGACCTGGATTTCCTTCTTTTTTCCTTTTTTTTCCTTCCCTCTTAAAGGCTTTACCATTCAAAGACATGGAGTTTTAGAGAGCTTTTGGATCTAATTCACAGATGGTGCGTAGTTCCCAAGTGCATCCTTTACGGTAAGGAATCAGTTGTTTGAAAGTTTTTTCTCAATAAGCAGGTTCAATTGATTCTCTGTGGCTGCTGCCTGAGCTGAGAAACTACTTCTTGTTGGAGATGAGGAAGAAGAAAATATGTAATAGAGAAGCTGAGTACTTGGTGACATCTGTTTGTCCAGAGATAGCATGTTTCTTGGAAAGCCTCACATCTTGCCAGGTCACACAATCGTGTAGCTCTTTTGGGTGATTCGTAAGTTCTAAATGTGTCTTTAGCTCTCAAAACAAGAATCTTATGATTTCTCCTACTTTTTTCTTCTTTCAATTGCTATGTGGGTGGATATACAGCATCCTGCCCTCTGTTAGTCTCCCTCCTTGGAGATGACTCCATCAGACCTCTGAGACAAACTGCAATTGTGCTATAATGTTTAATTCCAGAGCATTAAAGGCAGCCTCTGTATCACACAAACTGTGCTCTGCTCTCATGATGGCCATCCCTGCAGGGCAGCTGGAGCACTGGATCTCAGCTCCTGGTTTTGCAGTGCCATGGGAGCAGGAGACAGTTCTGATGGGTCAGAGGGATCCCTTGCCAGGTGCAGGTGTGCTCCAGAGCAGACCCTCAGTGGGCAGGCAGTCACTCTGCAAGCCACCACAAAATGCTAATTCCGGTGGAAGTTACTTTTTCATAACTCTGCTGAAGAAACAAAGCTCAAGGCAATGCTTAATCTGTCAAATACTTACTGGAGGACTGTTAGTTCATGTTTCTGTTATACCCTGGCAGTGCCCAGCTACTGGCAAAAGGCATCTACTCGAGCAGAGGTGGGGAGGGGATGTTGTCACCAGAGCCTGTCCACTTCTGCTGCGTGTTACCAAAGCACTAAAGGGGAGTGTTTGTAGGTTTTAGTGTAAATGGAAGGCCCTACTAAATTGTCTTAGTGGAAGGATTATCACTGGCCAGCCAGGAACTCCTTCTCCTCGGAGGATATTGGCAGTGCCTGGTCCCGAGACACAGCGCAGCCATAAAGCTACTGAAGCAATTTGAGGAAAACTAGTTTTAGTTGCCCGATGATACTGGCCCCATAGTTGGGTAAATGCTTTTGGTGGCTGGACTTGGTAGGACTGTGCTGTGTTTCTGTTCCCAGTGCTGGTCTTTTTGGGATGGTCCAGTTCTATTAACATCCGCAGCTCAGACTGCACCGCTACAGTGGAATTGTCCTCTTACACCCACTCTGCTCTCTGTATCTGGCTTTTCCAGCTCTTTTTCAGAGGGCAGCTGTTTCTTCTTGGCTTGCAACAATGTTCAGAACATGCAGAAATTCCACCTTTAAGTTTTGCAGCCAGTCTGGTATCTGTATTTTATAATTTCCTCTTTGTATTGTTGCCTACTTCCAAATGTCATTGGAAACAGCCTTTAGTGCCTCTTTCCATAGCCTATCCTTATAAAGATCTCCCATTAAATTTTGTGTCAGTTCAAGAGGAGGAAGGAATGTGGCCTTACCGTAGCCATGTGCTATAAACATTTGTTATGTGCCTGCTGCAGTTCACCTCCTTGGCCAGCCTGTGCTTTCCTTGGCTTTCCAGTTACTTAAATGAGTGTGGTTTGGGGACCTTGTGCTGCCCCATGTCTGTTACTGTCATGGTGAATTACACTGGCTGCTTGTGCACTCCCAATGACAGCCTCTGACAGCCATCCTGGAGGTACCATTTGTCAGAGGCTGTGGTGATGTGTCTCAGGAAAGGGCCTGGCACTCCACAGAACAGTTGCCTCTCTCTCTCTCTAGCACAAATACTTTGGAGCCCCAGAGCTGTCTGCAGCAGGCTGTGGCAGTGCCAGCTCCTGCCTGTTTTTGGGGACGTCTTCACTGCTGGAGTAGACATTATTTCATACCATTCCTTGTAAGGGTCTTCAGCTTTTTAGGGCAGAGTCCTATTTTCTAAAGTTCTTTGAATCATGAATTCACTGCTTTGTTTGTATTATCTCACTGTTGCCTTTCATCCTGCCTCCAATCCTCTCCCCCTTTTTCTCTTCTCCTCTTTCCCTCCCTCTTTAACTTCACTCTATCTAAAGAAGTTCAGTGAGAAATTTGTATCAGCTGTTTAATATTGCTTACAAGCTGACAGCATTAGGAAGCTCCTTCTGCCCTACTCACCCCAATACTTTCAGGACCCCCTGCACCCATGGTGCAATGTTGCCTCTGTGCTGCAGAGGAGGTGATCCAAACCCCACGAGCACAATCTCAGCTTCCTTCTGCTCAGCGTCTGGGTGCAGCAAGTATTGTGGTTTACTAGACACTGTTATGTGCAGAGAAACTTCAAGTGCTCCAACTTTCCCTAGACTTGCAGTTTCGAGAGCATTCTCAAAACTTCCCATGCGGGTCAGTTTGATCTTGAAGGAGAGAGATGAATGCTGTTCGTCTGGGTTTACTTCCCCTAACGAATGGTTCATTGATCCATGCTGGAAACAGTCAGCCTTGTTGACTACAGGGAGCAGAGTACAGATGGGAGCTGTGTTTCCCTTTCTCTGTAAGCCGAATGGCATTGATTGCCTCAGAACCAGTACATTTTCAGTAGGCTCATTTTATTTCTCAGATTTTTGTCATTCACAGTGTTTATGAAAGGAAGAAATTAATGGCCCTTGCTAAATAGTGCAGAGAAGAACTGGGAAGGCTTCCCAGGGTCTTGGTCTGATCCTTACTTTCTTGCATTACATCCTTGGGCTTTTGCATGGGTTGTTCTGGTAGCAAAGGCTGAGGACTGGTGTCACTCAGAGCCTGACTGCGGGGCTCCCACACTCCCTCTGTGTCACCTCCTCTGCTCCTGTGTGTGCTGGAGGTGGGGAAGGTCTTCAGGGCACAGAAATACATGAATTTTCTCCTTATAGGCACGGTGCAGACAGGGATGTTTGGGCTGTTGACAGGAGTGGTCCCAGAGGGGATCCCAGGGCAATGCTGCCCTTTCCTGCTCTGATGCTGCTCTCTGCAATGCCTGAAGCTGCAAGGCTGAGATCAAAGGGTGCCTCTGCTCCCAGCTAGAGTGGGGAGGCTGCCTGGGTCCTGTCCTGTCCTGCATGGAGCTCTGTACTGTCTGAGGGGGCAGGAAACCTTCAAATTGCAGAGAAAGCAGGGGCTGGCTAGGGTCTGTCTTGTGGTGTTCCAGGATACCAGTGGTCGTGCCTGTCCAAGTCCTGTCTGAGACCCCGACTCTGGTCAGGGTCTTGTGAGGACTGAAAGCTGGAGAAAGCAAAACAGACCCCAACAAGGTAATGCCTGTGCCCATGGGCTGGGAACACGAGGCCTGCCTGGCTGCAGCACGCTGTGCTCACGTGTGCCTGCTGCAGAGCACGCGAGCCCTTGGTCCTACACCATGGGAATCCCTGCTGGCCTCAGTTTCTTTCCTATTGTATTTCACTCACCATCTGCCAGCAGCAGCTTTCCTCAGCAGCCCTTCTCCCTCCTGCCTCTCGCACCCATCAGCCCCAGAGGGAAGCCAGCACCTCCTATGGCACCCAGGGCACGGGGCTGCTGCCATGGCAGGGCGTGATGTCAGTGACCACTGCTTGGATCCATCCCCTCTGCCCTCGGGCTTTGCAGCCAAGCAGAGGCTTAAAACCAAGAAACAAAACAAATCTGTCAGAAAATCTGGTATTTGTGTTGTTTCCCTGAAGGCAGGGTGCCATAGCAGGCAGCTGGGTAGCGGCGGTCGCTTTGGAGAGCTGGATAGAGGCTGTTTCTCTTGTAGGGGTCTGGATTTTATCATGTGCTTCTTATTCTGCAGGTTTGCTAGTCTAGGTGTATTTACTACATGGTTTCTTGGCTAATTATTTCTAGCATGGCACTGATTGAGCTGTTAATAAAGTGTGAAGGTGCCTCGCAGGCACTTTTTGAGTCTTAAAGAAATGATCTACATCTAAATTGCAAATAGTAAAATTTCCTTACCCACCAATATTAAGGTGATAGCATCTCCACTATTGTAAAATTAATCAAACTTCTCTTGGTGACAGAAATGTTAATTTAAATTTTTCGTCACAATTACAGAGAGAGTTATTGCAGCCTCTGACTTGTAATTAATTTCTCTTTCTTTTCATCACTGTGTTACAGCCCTTTGTAATAGTGATAAATGGAGTATCTACCTGACCTTTTTTTTTCTTATATAATATAAATTTCTTTTAGGTTTAAATAAAAATACTTCTGGGTAATGAGTGCTTTTCCATAAATAGGAGGATAGGAGAGAATATCTTGGGGTTGTTTCAAATAAGCATCCCTGCAGTTAATATGATATGCAGCAAGAGATGAGATCGGAGTAGCAGGGACCAAAAACAATGTTAGACACTGTCCCCACGTTATGTGTTGCCCCAGTGGAACCACATGTGCAGGAAACAGACAATGAGGAGAGATTTGCTGCTGCTGAGGAAGGATTGAAAATAGGATTGGCAGAGGATAGTGGTGCATCAAACCACTGGCACGAGCAAGAACTTGGGGAGGTTGAGGGATAATTGTCACAAGGAGAAAATTAATGGGTCAATCAGCCAAACGTCTTAGGTATGTCAGCACCAGGAACACAAAGGAGGAACTTCAGGTCTTGTGTGTAATCAGTGTTATAATTTAAACGCTGTGGTAGAGGCTGGGTAGAAAATGCCCATGGATAGAGTTCTGATAGAAGAGTTACAACTCATTCAAGGAGGACTTGGCTGTGGGGGAGTGGCTGATACTCAGACTGAAGTTGTGGTGTGTCTGCTGCAAGGCTCCTGGTGTGGGTGTTTGGAGCAGGAATTCTGTCAGGCACAGTCGGCTGTGGACCACCAAAGAGGTGGGGCCAATGAGGCTGCAGCTGAGCATCTGGCAGATCAGTTCCCTGCCAGGCTGGGGGCGAGGTGAGGAGCTGAAGGAGAGCTGTAGGGAGCCTTGCAGGGCAGGTGGGCATTGCTGTGGGGAGAGATGGGGAAGATGGACTTGCTTAAGGTAATGGGAATCAGAGTGGGACCAAGTGGTAGCTTTGAAACTCTGCAAATGACTGCAGCAAGAGAGAAAGTAAGTGAACTATTCCCAGATCCTGGTGTGGCTTGGAAAAGGGAGGTTGACTGTTCAAATGGATTTTTTTGAGGCTTTTCCAGGGATATGGTAAACTGTTTTAGTAAAATCACCTGGGTATCATACATCACAAGTGGCTGTGAGTCCAGCAGTTGATAGCATTAATCCCTAATTACAGGCTATCTCATCTGAATTACTCTATGACATTCAGTGATCTGTGTTACAGGGGAGAATAGAATAAATTATGAGAATACTGCCTCAGGCAGTACAACCTCATAGATCAGTAAATATCAAATTTTGTGTATATCTTTGAGAGGCATCTACTTTTTCTGATGCTTATTTGAAACATGTTTCCTTTATGGTTAAGTTTCCCACCTGTAAAATTTGTGCCTGTGGTCTCTGGGTTTCACCCAGGCAAGTCTCCTGTTAGATGCATTTGGCCACCAACCAATTTGCCAGGCAAACTACATTTTTCACTCAAATGTAGTTAATGACCCAAACGAAATGAAATGCTTGTTAAGGGTTGATTTAAACAATGTGGTCTAATGACAATGTTCTCTCTGCCCACTCTCAATTACAATTCCACTTTATTTCAACTAGGCAAAAAGAAAACGAGCTTTTTAAACAAGGCTCAGGAATGTGTCTGTTGGCTGGAGGGAAGCAAGGAGGGGGGGACCATTTAGCTGGAGATTTTTACTTTGAAATTTCCTGACAAAAATTAATTAGAAGAATCATGTAATTACAATAAATGTGTCTCATTGGTCCCCAGTGGCTTGTTTCTAAACACTGAAGGATTATTTAGGCATTCGTGACAGCAACAAAAAGTAACAAATAAATGTAATGGGTTCTTTTTATATACAATAAAAATGACATAGAGTAGCTGCCTGTTTTACTAATTTAGCTACAGGATCTTAAAGAGGTGGGATGGTTGTGCAATTGGTTTAATTTTCGCTGTGGATGCAGAGGTTAGATTTGGGATGAGATGCTGACCGGTGTTCCTGCTGGTGTCCCACAAGATACTTGGGAAGAGGGGTAGCCCAGCACCCAGAAATGGGGATATGTTGCCCTCTGCTATGAAGGCAAGGCGACCTGGTTTCAAAGCGTCAGCACGGCAGCACGGCCTCTCCCGTGCCACTCGGTCCACGACATACAGACACCAATGTGGTGGATAGTCAAATGGCGTTTATTATCTTATCTTATGGGGTTATATAGTCTAGGGGCTTCTCTGGTCGGGAACGGGGGATTGTGGGTTAGCAAGGAGTGGAAAAGTACTGGGGTTAGTAAGACTACATTCCTAGGGTGATGCTTATCTGTGGGATGAGGGGGGAAGGGGATTCTATGCTGTCCCTGGTTTCCGTCACATCGCGTGTCTCTTCCGTTCGCCTGTCCCTTACAGGGATATCTCTACTTGCTGGGTTGCCCGAATTGCATGTTCCTCCCATGAGATGGGAGGTGTAAATATTCCCCAAAGCTGAGCTCAGCGGCTGTTGTGGGACACAGTGGCTTGATTTTCATCATGCCTGTGATGAGCTCTCTGTTACTGGTGAAAATGGGTAAACCCTTCCTGGGGCACTTTCACCCCAAAGCTCAGCGAGGCAGGAGTGGTGTACCTGTGGAGTTGGAGAATACTGGGATTAATCCACCTCTGCTGCTTTTCTCTGCTTGTTACGGGGCTTGCATCTGCAGAAACCCGAGAATTGCGATGTGATTTAGCCTTACAAATGCTCTGAGTTCAGGTCTTTTCACTTATTCTTGTTTCACTGTGTTTCCAGTGTGAGTGAAGCTTGAAGGGAAAATCTCACTAATACATCATGCAAGTTGGATTTAACCAGTTATAAACGTATAGATAAGGTGGACATGTATCATCTTAATACACCCCCTCCCCTTCTACATCATGTTGCTTACAGGACAGAGGCTCCTCTAGTCTGTCCTGTCCTGTCCTGCTGAACATCTACAGCTTTGTCAGATAAGTATGTGACTTCATCCTGTCTTAGATTCATCAAGCAGATGGTTGAGCTATGTGGAAAGACTTATGATCTGGACATGCCTCTTCTTTTTTTGTTTTCTGTAGAAGAACAACCCCTGTAGCCAAGCTGGCCTGGCTTTGGGATGTTGGTTAGGTGAGGTGAATCCCATCCTCTAACAGTGTTTGGATCTTAAAGGTTGCGCGTTAGAGCCATTGGTGGAGACATATGAACACTATAAATCTTTTTACTGCATGTACCAACCATAAAGAGAAGTGATCTTCAAATGACATCATCAACACAAAGGGCACTAGGAGAAGTTCCAATTTATGACACAGTAAATCATCAAGCAGTCTAGTAATGAACATTGAGCCTGGACGTTTTTGCAAAGTGAGTTCCCATATAGAATGGTATTGTGCATTGAAATGTGGGCTCCAAACCTGCTTAGCTGGTACCACTTAAGCTGCTTTAGTGAGACCATTTTGGATTTCCACAGTCGACCAATCTTCCCAAATTGCTCGGTGTCTAATGTAATCCCAGATGTATTTACCATACTTCATTGTATTTATAGAGGTGACTAGGCCATGAAGACATGGCTTATTTCCAGGGACAAGAAGTCCGGGTTCTTCAGAGTATTTTCCTCTAAAAGCAATGCTGTGGCGCTCTTGCAGTGTGCGGTGAA
Source organism: Melanocharis versteri (assembly GCA_013397845.1). NCBI lineage: Eukaryota > Metazoa > Chordata > Aves > Passeriformes > Melanocharitidae > Melanocharis > Melanocharis versteri. The sequence goes on along the minus strand of VZTG01010061.1, from coordinate 1,944,094 downwards.
CACATTTGTCTTTGCTCAGTGACGATGGCTGATCATTAGCAAAATGTATTTCAGTATTTATGGTTACAGGCGTATTGACCTTAATGCTCCACACAGCAGTGATGGGATCACAGCCAGCCACCATGGGGGAGGTGCCATGTTCCTGAGCACGGCTCTCCCTGAGCAGAGAAAACGCCCCCCAGGCACTGCAGCTGGGAAGGGCAGCATGGAAGAGGAGCAGGTCGTCGGTTCAAGTATGATAAACTGGCTGCTACAGCCCTGTTCCTTTTCCTCTCCGCTGGTTCTTGCCCTCACTTAGCACACAGGCTGTTAAACCACATGCTCCTCTGGGGCTCTTCTGCAGAGCTGCCCTGCAGTAAAGGGATTACACTAATCGGTACCAGTGTGAGGATGTGGCCCACGGACATGTCTGCTGGTGATGCTGCCAGAACCCGTGCTTGAGGGATGTTCTGCTCCAGCAGAACTGTAGCTTTGTCATGTCACTACCAGTGGATGTACATCTGCATATTCCTTTATTCTTGGAAGTGCCTGAAGTCAAGTTATGTTTGCAAGACAAATATATGATGTCCTGAAGCATAATTTATATTTTGCTATAGGTTTAGTGTGATTCCAGGCCAGGCAAAAGGCAGGCTTTTCTGTTGAGTAACATGACAGCCTTGTGACATAATGAATTACACACAGCTGGTTTTTCTCTGGCTTAGGAAATTTGTTTCATTATTACTGTATCTGTGCAATTTCTTAATATTCTTGAATCTGGACTTTGCTTACAGGCATATCAGATTATTCATATGCTAGAGTGAAATATGATATGGAGAGGAGCATAGAATGTGCTTTATTTGTGGGTAGCTGCATATGTAATTGTGTATAAAGACTCAGGAGCAGCTACTTAGATGCAATGTCTCTTCTGCTTTCTCATTCATCATGATCATTTGTAAGCTTCCTCTCCTAGCACTGCTTCTCTTCTTCACCTCACTTTCCTGAAGTTCTTTCTAAGCTAACAGCCTTTTAGACAGTTGACAGTGGTAATTAAATAAAATAGACTTCAAGGGGATGGCTGACGTGCCTTGTGTTCAGCTACACAGTGTTAACAAGGCTGGGCTTTTGGGATTGGATCTACAACCTCCACAGGAGTTTGTGGGACATACTGAGCTCCCACTGACTTTACAAGAAACTGAGAAGGCATTTAGTACAGGAAAGGGCTTTGGGGAGTGCTTTCCCTGGCCTGCTCTGGGATAAAATGGAGGCTCTTGGAAGGGAAATCTTAGAGGACAGAGTACCAGTATTTACCACCCAAGCCAGCCAAGGACACAGGAGTTAGAGGCATACAGGGGACAGATTTAAGATCTCACTCTATGCCTCACATATCAGGTTTTTACATGTGAGGCTGGCTTACTCCTAAGTAGAATGTTAGTCTTATGGAAAAAAGGCTGAGCTGAAAGTCTCACTTACCTGTGGCAAAGTAGGGATGTATGATGGATGATATGAAATACCTTGTCAGAAAGTGTAAGTGGGTCTATTTTGTTAGTGTATTAGTAATGATCACTTCTGACTCTTCTTAATGAAAAGCATAAGGAGCAATGGCTTAACTCTTTGCGTGATTCCATTGGCCAATCACATTCCCTAACTGTATGCCCAACTGTACGAAATGTCAGTTTCCAATTGCCAATGCCCTTGAATTTTCTAAGTGTTATTTTGTTATGCAAATGCATCTTGCTTTACCTTAATGTTTTACTGCATCTTCAGCAGCAGTGACGAGAAACTCCCTTTTGTGTTTTGTGAGTGCTTCTGTCCATCTCCAGTGAAATACATCTTAATAAAATACTGTGTACTTTAATACCAAATCCAGAGTGCCTACAGGTTTCCATTTAGGTAATGGGGAATGCCCAGCTTGGCTGTGCACAGGGGGACTACTGGACTCTTGCTGTTACGGGCTCAGTCTGTGTCATGTTTCTCTGGAGAGCAGCTTTGTGATTTAATAGCTGGTCTGCAGTTCCATGAACTACATCCAGGGAATTGCTCAAGAGGGATGATGACACAAATGGCTTACCTGGGCTAACTCAAGCCACTCTCTTGAGCACACTGGGTCAGTTTCCTAATGGATCAAAGTGGGTGTGTTTTGGAAAACTGCTGGGATGGGTATGTACACTCACTCCCATGCTGCATCACATAGACAAAAACAGTTCCAAATTCTGTTCTATTTTAGTCTGTTCACATTTCATCTGTATTTGAGACTTTTGAAGTTGAATGAAGCGCTGGAGATTGTGCTAAATGGAGTGACCTAGGACTGGTGAGTGAGCAGACTAAATTTTCACTTCCTATCTCTTCAGTGTTGTGAAGTTTAAATTGTGGGGACAGGGAATACTGGTGAAACAGAGTCCACAGCTTGAATTGCAACTTTTGCTGCCCTCTAGCCTGGTGATAATACCAAACAATGGAAATGCATGCAGTTAGATGTCTGGATGTTTACCCTAAGCCTTTCTTCTTTAGGATACTTTTCCTCCACTTGATTCATCTAACTGGAAGAAAACCATAGCATAAATCCATAGCTTGCTATCAAATTAAGCTAAAGCAAAACCTCTCCTTACTGCATAAAATTCAGCAATTTTTTCATCCCTTTACTAAGTGCATCGTGCTCGTGTAAGCTCAAACATGCAGCTGAGACCTGGGGACACCCTGACATGTAGAGATGGAGCAGAGACAAAACCTAGGGAGTGACATTGGTTTTACATGTTTGTCCATTTAAGTGCACAAGAATCTGGTGGGTGTTTTGTGCCCCAAAGAGATGTAAAATGTTGTTATTAGGGCACCTCAGTTAAACACAAATTAATTTTTTTTTTCTTGGCTTTTGGTATTGCATTGTCTCCATTTTTTGTGGGTTTTTTTGGAATATGCATTACTTGCCCAATTAATGCGAAGATTTTTTTGTTTCCAGTAGTGGGACTTTTTTTGCCAGGTGAAAGTGGGGCTTATTAAATGAGTGTGATATAAAGTTAACTGTCTTTATGTTTGTGGCCAAAACTTGCAGTTTTATGTGTAAAGTGGTTTGTGAGAATGAATGTGGGTCTTAGCCAAGTATGCTGCTCCTCTGTCCAGGTTTGGGTTGTTGTGCAGACCCTTCACTCACCACTTGACATCAAAGAGAGGAGCAGCCATTAAAGGGTGCCCAGGCTCTGGCTATTCTGGGAAGATAGCTCTCAAAGTCTATTCCTCTCAAGAGCCAAGTATCAAAGGAAGTTGATAAAGTTGCTGGTGAATGCTTTCTAGTTTTTCAGGGTAATCATTGAAACGGGGGATACAAAGGAGGTGACATATCAGGGGCACTTATGTTTCAAGTGAAGTCTGGGGATGGAAGAGTGTCCTGGGTTGATTTCTGTGCAGCTTCAGGAGCGTTGAGTGACACTGGCTTACACATTTGATATGGCATGCTACTCTTTTTTCCTTATTATTATTTTGCATAACTAGTTTAGTTGACAGCAGACTGGTTTTGCTCCTTTGATCTCTGCTCGGTTTGACTGTATTTTCAATAACTACTTAGTATAAAAATAAAATGTGCAGGCCACATCAAATAAACTAATTAAAGATTAGAATGAAAAAGTGTCAAAATCCGAGACCTCGCTGAGGCAGATTAGTCACTGCATATGAGACACAATCGAATAACTAATGGGTTGCTGTAGTAACGGGGGAATCGATACCCCTTGGCTGGTCGGGGAGTTGACAGTAATTTCTGCTGGGTCATAGATTCTGGAAAATGAAGTGCCACCTACTGCAGCACAAGTAATCTCTGTGGACTTTTTGACAACAGAGCATCCTACAAAGTTTATATCGAAGAAAATGTTAATCCCTCAAGTCTGCTTGTTTACCTCTGAAGGGCTTATCTGATACTGTTACAGCCACAGACAATTAAGTTTAGCCTCCTATGTGGGCTTTTGATGGGTAAGCTCTGCAAACAAGCCTTTGGTTTTGCTTCCTAAGTGATGGGTTTGTAGGACACGGCAGTGCCAGGATGATGGCCTGTGGGAAAGGGAACCTGGAACAGTCCAGTCTGCTGTGCCAAATCAGCTCCTCTTACTTGAGGAAAAGTCCTCCTGAAGTCAAGAGAAGTTCAGCTTGAGTGGAGAGGAGGAGGTGCACTTGGGTACTTATCAAGGTGGTTTGTAACCCAACCGTAAAGCCAGGCTTGCTGTAGGCTGCATGTATTTGTGCCTCGGAACCCAGAATTTCCAAGATCTTTCCTTGTTTTCTCTGGACTGGGGAGGACTTCGGCAGGATTTCCCAGCTGCAGACAGGGAGGGAGAGCCCTGTGAAGCACAAGGAGTTAATGTTAGCCAGAGAGCTACACGGAGATAAGAAGTCCGTCTTCCAAACGTTTGGGAGAATGGCAGTGCTGGAGGGAAACTAGGCCACTCCCTAATGAGGGGAGTGGTGGTGTTAATTACGTTTGGAAATGGCCTGAGATCCTGAGCTCCTGAAATTCATCTTCAGCACGAAACGATCAGGAAAATAAGATCAGGCAATTAGGAAACGGGGGCGGGGGGAGATGTGTAAAAATAGCCTGGATAATTAAGAGCAGATAAGGGACCGTCTAAGTACTGTCGAGCAGTGCAGAGAGGCTCCTGCCTTTGCTGAGCTCCGCTGCCCTGATCTCAGGGGTGCGGGAGCCGGGAGCGCTGCCCGGCGCGGAGGATGGGCAGCAGGCTCCCAGCTCCAGCGCTGCCCGTGGCTCGGCGGTGCCAGGGCTGCCGGGGCACCGGGACGCTTCCCGTTCCCCGTACCTCGCTCACGGCAGTGCCGCCGCCACCCCTGTGCTCCAAAGCCGCTGGGAAGCTGGCTAGGCTGGGGTGCAAGGGGGGCATTCCCATGGAGCGATCGCAGCTGCACGGGGTCTGTGGGGAGCAAACGCAGCCCTGGCTCTTCCAGGGGGGCTGCGTTGTGGAAAGGCAGAGCTGTTTTCTCTGCCCGCAGCCTCCTGCTGTGGTGCCGGCTGTGAGGGTGGCTGTGTCCTGCTCGGCACAGGGTGGGAATGGGGAGCTGCTCCCCCTTCACCTGTTCCCCAGTTTATGGGACCCGTGTGGAGCGGGGAAAAGCCCAGCGCTGACTCTGATATTCAGCCACAGCTCTGCAGCTGCTGCTGGCGTTCGTGCTGGTTAGTACATAATGTTGGTGAATAATAATACCTGACCCAGTAGAACAAGAACTCTTTTATCAAACACATTTAAAGAAAAATGACAGTCCGTGTAGCATGTAATAGAATGGATGATAAATCACAAAATGGGGAAAAACAATTGTTACTCCTGTTGGTACGAGTTCCCGTTCAGAAGGTCCATAAGTTATGTTTTTGATGACATAAATTTAATGAAGTTCTCTGGAAATGCTGACCAGAAGTCAATATACCACTCAGTCCCAAGAAGTTTCCTAATACCTTTGTTTGTTTTAGGTAATAGATCTGTTCACGTGTATCTCTCCTATTAAGTGCTGTGATATGATACCATGATGAAGTTGCAATATGGAGCTCAGCTAAAACCACATTATCAGAAATGTCTCCCCCTAACAAATTAGCAGTTGTGATGTTTGCCCTCTGGTTACAAAACCTTGTTCCTTTTGTCTTTTGCTATAACTTACAATAACAAAGCCTGTGATGTAAATGTCTTCAGGGTATGTTTCCAGTAGTGAAGTGTGAAGCGTGTTTCTGTGGGGATATGGGGGGGGAACAGACGTCTTTAAAATTCAAGACAAAGGATTTTTTGCCTTGGGCATTCCAGCTGCAGCTGCTGTTGATACCCACATATCTGGTTATGTAATCCACAATCTTTAAAATGGACAAATAAAACAAAAAATCCCCCCCGAAATGTAGTTATTAATTTCTCTGGAGATTGATTTATGATGGAGAGGTTGCAGATTTCAAATGGGTGAGGTGCTGTTTGTATTTACAGCTTTAGAGCTCGGGGATCAAGCAAGAAAATGGAATGAGGTTTGGATTTTTTTTTTTTGTTAAACTGAAAATAGAAATTCACAAGTCTTACTCCTAAGCCAGCACAAAGACCTCCATTGGGTCCTATGTTTTCCCTTCAACAGGGCATAGGAAGTATTGCAAATTTTAAAAGAAATTTAGAAAAAAAACCCCAGGCCTCAGAGCCATGGCTAATCCCAGCCCTGCTTGCGTCGTAGCAGGTCAGGGGGGAGCTCCTGTCTGGCTCACCAGGGGAGGCGGATTGCTGAGACGCTGTCCCCAAGCCTCTGCCAGTGACAGCAGGGCAGGCATCGCTGTCCCCAAGCCTCTGCCAGTGACAGCAGGGCAGGCATCGTCCCACACGAAAGTCCACCTGGCTCCTGTTCCCTTGCCCTTGCTGGGCTGCTCCATGCAGGCAGGAGAAGATCTCGATGGGAACTTCTCCTCCCTGTGCTTTGCCAGTGGCAGTGTTCCCAGAGGAGCCAGTAAAGGGCCATGAGCCAGCCTGGGTGTGCAGGGCCTCGGGCAGGGACCTGCCTCCTGCGAGGTGCAGGGCAGGCAGGACACGGGAGGGCAGGAACCCTGGACATCAGGAGCAGGTGGGAACAAGAACAAGAGACGGGGGTTGTGGTGGGCGTGATGGGCCGTGATCAGCATGGGCATGAGTTTGTTTGTATGGCTGTGCAAGCCACCTGTGTGGAAGGGTTTGGGGCTGGGCTTCTCTGCCAGGGTTTTTTTTTACCAAGCCAGAACATTCATGGTTTATCTTTGCCATCACCCTTCCTGGGAATCAGAGAATGAGCTAACTTGTGCTCCTCAGGAGCAGTACCTGCCTTCATTTCAACAAAGGAAACAGAGACAGTGTTTGGTTAGATATAACTAAGCGTTGCTTTTTATTTTTAAGATGCCACAGAGAAAACTTAGAGTGTAGAAGCTTAATCCATAATGGTGACACTTCACTTATCCAGGCAACTGGGAAGTGCTTAAATAGTGAAGCCTGTGGCTTAATTATTTACCTGTGGCTTAATTGGGTGTAATTCTACTGAAGAGTCTGTTTATTTTCCTATGGAGAGGCTCTAAGATGCCTCTAAATGAAAATGTTACTGGTCTCTACCTGTGTGCCCCTTGACTTCAGTAGCACAGAGCTCATTTAAACACAGAGAAACCTGTAAAAAACATGTTTTCTCTGGCGCAATTAGCCTCTGTTTTCCTCTGGTTCTGCAGCTGGGAATGTGTACTGGGAGGTGAGAAAACCCCTCCCGTATTTCTGCACACATTGCTCTGCTCAAACCTGGCACAAGAGCTATTGCTGATGCAGTGCTGGGGAAGAGAGGATCCTCAGAGGGGAGAGAAAACATTGGAACCCCCTGGAGCTGTCTCTGGAGTGATTCCACACTGGCACTCTTCATCTGAGCCCAAAGGTCTTAGGACTAAGAGTCTAGGTGGGCTTAGGGAGGCTCATACTCTCCTCTTGTTGGAACTCCACATGGTTTTCATCCTCTGCAAATTCCATGTTGGTAATTTTTTCTGTCCCGGAGCTGGGAAGGATCCTTTTTGCAGGATCAGATACTCAAAGTTGTTCTCATATTAGCGTGTCTGTGGGTATTTGCTGTTTATATTCCAGGCAGAAATCCCTGGTGAGTAGGGGCAGACCAGGGGCTCTACCCTGGCTACTCATCCTTATTTAGATGGCCCTTTTGACTTCAGTGTGTTATTCCTGCATGCCTACGAATAGTTTTCCCACGTGAGAGAGAGGTTAGAAGATTGAAAACTGGGGCTTTCCATTTGCATATCCTGGTTAGAGGCTAAACTGTCGCTTGCATCCAAGTGCGTGGAAAATCTCTTCCTACTGTTCTGCCAGTGTAAAGTCCTAGGACAAGATTTTTTCTTGAATATCCATTTAATTCAATCTAAATGTGCTCATATACATTCTGGCTAGGTTTTCAGTTCAGAAAGCTGATTTTCCTTCTCTCCATTCCCCCTCCTTTGCACAGAGGCTCATACCAGGAACCTCCTTTTGAATATCTGTGAGCAATTTCCTTGTACTACTTGGACCTCCAAGCTTCATTGGACTTCTACAACAACAGAAGCTTTATATCATTGGTTTTTCACCCCCAAATGCTTAGTTTCTATTAACGACCTTACAAAAGGGCAGTGTATTACTACATGGAGATCCCAATGATAAATGAAGCACATTATATAGGAAGTAAAGGCTCTATTTATCCTTGCTTTTTTTTTTTTTCCCAAAGTCCCAGCAGGTTTAATGTGAGTAGCTTTCGATGACCTTCATAACAAATCAAGACTAAACCTCAGTGCATTCTCACAAAGGTGGGAAGCATTGCAGACATTTTTAAAATTGAAATAACAATAACAGCAACGAGGTCTATTAGTAGTATTTGATAATGCAAAAGAAGTTAATGTTCACTGAAAGCCAGGTGCCAGCACTGTTTGATTGTTTACCAACACAGTCATAAAGAAACAGAGTTATTAAAGGATCTGAAATCACTCAGTAATTCAGCTGCTGACGTTGATGGATGGAACTTGGCTGTTCCTCTTTGCTAAAGCTGCTGACTGGATAAATGTTTTATTCATGAAGCCCAGGGCAGGAAGGGATGCCAAAGGTTTAAGAATATTTTAAGAAACTCTTTGAGATGTCAAGCAAGTTAGCAGGTGTTGTTAAGCAAAGGAGCTGAAGTACTACATTTAAACATAACTGAGCTCTCAACATATACAACAACAATACATCAAAAGCCAGGATGCGATTCTTGTCTCAGCAGTATATGGAATGATGAGTTGGGAATACAAGTCCTTTTATTTCCTGCACCTTTGTACCTTCAGTCATCTCACAGCCTTGTCTCTTTGAGCATTGTTATACCAAAGGGAATTTTCACACATCACACTGTGAATTTAGGCTTGGAAACAAATAAATATTTAGATACTAAACCCCACAAGGTCACATATTTATATCAAAGACAAAATAAATTATATGATGACAATGTTCATGGAAATTGCAACCAGAAAAAACAATTTGGGTCAGAATTAGTGGACTCTGCCTGGGTGCTCAGTGGGAGAAGTTGTTCAAAATGGTAGTTATTGAACGAGGCTATTATCAAAATACAGGGTAATGAGGAATTTCCCTTTATCCTCTTCACCCTGCACCTGCTTCCTCTTTGTCCAAGGGCAATGTCTGTCAGCAGCAAGTCTAGAACTTCTCACCTTTTTGGTGGAGCTCTGCAGCAGTGAAGGACTGGCTTGTGATTTAAGTGATTCTTTCAGATGCCTTGATTTTGTTCCACAAGAATTCAGATCTGGATCCATTGTTGAATTTTGTAAAAAACATTATTTTAATTGAAAGATGTGTTTTGCATAAAGAATTTTAATGAAGAGATCCTTAGGCCCACAATCTCCTGCATGGGCAAGTGTTTGAATATTTCATAATCAATATTAATATCTTCTTTTAAGTTGCTGCAGTCTCATAAGAGCAGAACAGATGAGCTCTTGATGGAACTGAACTGTCAGTCCGAACACTGTGACATTAGGAAATAGCTCCATTTCCAAGTCTAGCTGTGTGAAATGTCCTTTCTTGCCAAGGGAGCAGCAAAGTATAGTTTAAATGTGCCTTATTATGACATCTCATGAGTATAAAAATTGGGAAGGGTATTAAAAATGAATAATTAAAACTGGAGACTGATAGATAATGGCAAATAGAAAGCAGGTAAGTACTGCACTTCCACTGCCCTTTTGATTTGCAGAGATTCAGTGCTGAAGACCAAAAGCATATTTCTCACTGGCCCCAGCTAAAATTCAAATCCAATAGATTGACAGTGAAAAATACTGTCAAAAAAAAGCTGTCAAGTTGTATCAAAATAAGTCACTGTATTACCTCCCTTTATCTGTCAAAGGCATTGATTATTTTCAATAGAGGAGCCCTCTGACAGTTGTTGAAACTGAAAAATCCTGTGTTGGAACGTTTTGGTTGACACATGTCACTATTTCTTAAACAGATAAGTCAAATATGTTATTTTTGACTCTCTGTAGGAGCAAGTGTATTTATGTAGTATTTTATGAAAGATAAATAATGCAGAAGGAAAGGAACATACATTAGCACTGCATTTTCTCAGCTATTTGTATCAGTGGGTTTTTTGGTTGCGTCTTGCAAAGATGTTCTTTGCATAAAATCATGTGTTCCTTTGGTGGCTGTGATACATTGCAGGGATTTGCTAAGATACCCTGAAGTAATTCAGATAATCAGTGAACCATATTGGTGCTATTCTTGATCGCAGCTGTCAGCTTACTGTTGACTGCGCTGAACTTCTGCTTCCCACCAGCCACACGTCCGTAGCAGTGATTCAGACACTCACGTCCTGCCAAATGCCCGCTTGTATTGCACATGGACAGACCGAGAAGGGCAAAATAAGGACTGCACCTGGGACTTGCTGCCAGTTTTTGGAGTGAAACTGGGGCTGAGCCTCTTCCCAAACTCTTTCTGCGCCTGTCAGTTTTCAAGTGGTGGATTTGGACAACCCCGGTGTACAGGTGTCGGCTTTGCAATCCTGCAGGGCCCGTTTGGCAGAAAGGAACGTCTGTTTCCCAGCTCAATTCTTATGTTTGGAAATAGGGACCCCTTTCCAGCTGAAACCTTAGCAAATGGAGAGTGTTTCAGTATGGTCCCTTGGGAGAGGGCTGTTGAGTGGCAGAGCCATTGTGACTTGCTAGCACTATTAGGAAGGTGAGAACTGGCTGAAGCAGCAGCAGCAGCCAGAGCCAGGCTAATACCCTTGCAGACAGTCTTTATTATTCATTAGCACATATTGTACTTCCTCCTGAATATAATTCAGGCTACACTTGTATCACATTAAGATAACACTAAATCTTTCTGTAATTTGAAGGAAATACTACTCCCAGCTGTTGTTGCAGAAGTGAACTAAACAAAATCCGAAGAGGTGCTAAAGGAACAACCATAAAACTCCAACTGCATTTGGCACACATCTCCTTTGGTGCTGTTTATCACAGAAGTGGCTGGAAGCGAAACTCTGCGCTTGTGCGCATGATGATTTTGTGCTCCTGGCATCTCACACCTTGGGAATTACTCTGTCAAAATGAAACAAGCTCTCAGACCCCTCAGGTACTTGAGCACTGTGCTGCTTGTGGGGGAGTGGGGTGACTGATGAACTGAGCAGTCAAGTTCCTGGAGCAGGTTGTCATGAGGGACACAACAGTCCGATAATTTGACTGCTGGTGAAAATGTGGTGCACAGGGACTGAACTTCAGAGACATCTGGGTGCCTAATTCTGTCTCAGTGTAACAGAAGTGGGGCCCTACACTCCAGGGGCGAGCTGGCCTGTGCAGCGTGCCTCTGCCTCCACCAACTCAACCTGAATGAAGGCCAGCATTTAAACAGCTTCTCTGTTGCAAGCTTGTCCTAAGGCTGTAAGCTCTTGTCATTTTGGTTTGCGTTTTTACAGCATTTAGTGGGATAAGGTCCTTACCCATGTGGCTGCTCAGGAGCTGTCAAGATGAATTACTATTAATGGTAACAATAATAAAAATAAACAAGTGTAAATAGGGATAGCGACAGGCTCAGAGTTCTGACAGACCTGGAAAGCTTTGATCTTGTGTTGGTAGAGATCAGGATGTGCTGCCTCCCCAGATGATAGGCTTGGATGGAGGAAAGAAAAAAGAGCTATAAACATCGCCTGTAAATTGTGCCTCCATCGTCCTCCTCAGACTCCCTCCCCCATTAGCTCTGATGATTTACTAAGAGTGTGTGTCTAAGTACCAGCAAAAAACCAACTCTGAAATTAACCTGAGCAAACTTACAATCTCACACCTGACCCCAGAAGTGTGCAGTGCTGGTCATCCAAGTGGTAATGGATGGCTCAGTGTAAAGCAGAGGAGAAATGTGCCATTAAAAGGGAAGCAGGGACTGAGCTGCTGAGTGGTGACAGCCGTGAAAAGAACCAATGTGGGGTTCTGACAGTGTGTTGTGTTCAGAAGGCAGAGAGGCAGAGAGAAGAAAAAGAAAACCAAAAGGGGTGTCTCTGTGCATATGGCCAAAAAGGAATTGCAGCATAAGCCAGAAATTACAGCGTGTGGATGGGCTGCCTGTCGGGGAGGGAAGCACCAGCCTTTGGGGGCTGGCACTGGCCAAGAGCCTCCTGGATAAAGGGAAAGTGCTGCAGGAGTTTGGGGGAGGATCTGTCCGGCAGCAGGTGCCACCCATTGTCCGTGGAAATGAACAGAGGACAGAGAAGGAGCCTAATTTACGGGGAAGTGGCAGACTGTGATTTTTGTCTAAGTGCAGATTTGGTTTCTGAGCAAATCAGATTTATGCTTCTTTCAGACAATTTTGCTAATAAGCCAATGACTCAGAGCCCACAGCAGATGGGATCCTTTAGCTGAGGTAGAAACTATTGCTTTTGTCCTAAAAAGAAGGTTGCTATTTTTCCTTTCTAGAAAACTGATCTCTGGAAAATGTGATGATTTTTCCTTCCCATCAGAAACACAGCTTTTTCGAATAACACCCAGCTATGCTTATGGACTCTTATCCAATATGCAGAAATTCTCATTAGAAAAAAGTTACTTGTGACAACGTAGTATGTCCTATGCAGGGGAAAATTTTTTTTAAAACCAATTCCTGTAATTAATAATATCCCAGAAACCACTGCCAACAGCCATGGCACTAACTGGTGATTTGTGGTGAGCTCTCCGGGTGTCTGAACAGCAAGATGCCTCCTGCAGGAGGCTGCTCCAAGAATTTGGGAATATTTCTCTGGTAGGAAGAGAGCTATCTATTTACTTCCATGTCTTTACTCACTTGATACCCAAGTGGAGACCAGTGACAAGTGGAATTCCTTGGAGGCTGATGTGGAGACCACTGCTGTTCAATATTCCTGGTGGCTGTACCTCTCCTACAAAGGCAAGCTGAGAGACCTGGGGTTGTTCAGCCTGGAGAAGAGAAGGTTTTGGGAAGATTTTATAGCACCTTCCAGTATCTGAAGGGTCTATGAGAGAGTGGAGGGGGACTTGTTACAAGGACATGTAGTGGTAGGACAAGAGGAAATGGATTTAAACTGAGAGTAGGTTTATATCAGACATTAAGAAGAAGTTCTTTACTGTGAGGGTGGTGAGGCATTGGCACAGGCTGCTCAGAGAAACTCTGGATGCTCCATCCCTGGAAGTGCTCACGACCAGACTGGATAGGTGAAAGGTGTCCCTGCCTGTGGCAGGGGGTTTAGGAATAGTGATCTTTCAGCTCCCTTCCAACCCAAATCATTCTATGACAAAATCCTTGGAAAGGGACATCTATCTAGATGAGAAACTGCTGAAGATTCCCTTCACTTCTCTTCTTCCTCCTGTAGATGTTCAAAAACTCGATTCCCTCTAAAGTAATTCAGCATCTCTTTTTTTTTTTGACAGAAAAGCATCCACTCTACAGGAAGTTTCTGATGGATGGCAGTGAGCATGAATATATCATTATAAAAAGACATTCTGAATTCAAAAGCCTTATGTGGTCTGAATTACACTGAGAGGGGTATTTCTTTTCACAGGCTATAGAAGAGTGTGGTGCGTGGGGTGGTGAAACCTTTCCTGACATTGTTTTGTTTAAATCCCTTTGAGGACTGTCATGTTCACCTTTCTTGAAAATTGTGTTACAGCAGCCAGAGGAGGAGGGTTTGTTTGGCTTGGTGATGTGCATGTGAATGCACCCTGGCAGGTGACAGAGGCCAGTTTACTACTTCCCTCTTTGTAGACTTGTGGTGCAGGTGCAGAAAGTCGATGTTTGAGATTTGAAAATGCTTTAAAAATAAATTAGGTTTTTATTTATGTTATGATACATGCGTTCTTTGAAAATCTTGTATCTGTGGGAAGTTTCAGTAATTACATATACAGACATTTGTATGGCAAGCACCCCTTGAGCCTGTACTCAGTATTTTATGATAATCTGAAAAAGTAAGTAGCAAATTGCTGAAATTTGATGCTCCAAAATTTAATCAAATCTAAGCATGACTAAGAATTTCCTTTGAATTTACCAAAGCTATATTAATCAAACTACTGATAATAAAATGCAATGTAAGTAAAAGGAAGTTACTATTAATTGGATTGAACAGTTGATTGTCTAATGGGGTGAGCTTCAAAACAAAAAAGTATCTCAGAGAGCTCAATGGAAAACATCTGCTGAGGTCTGAGCAGTGATCAGGAAAGCATAAATATAAAATGGCATGACATAAATTTGTTGAATAGAGGACAACTGAAAATATGACAGTGTTGTTCTAGAGATGGTGATGTGGCCTCACCTTGAGAAGCGTGTTTGGTTTGGTTACCCTAATTAAAAAATGATAGAGCAGGAAATAGAAGAGGTTCAGTGAAGGGCATCGAACCTAATCAGAAGAATAGAATATACTTTAGAGGGAAGATTTGCATGCAGCAGAGACTGCAAAGGTTAGGTCTGTTTATTTTAGGGAGAACAATACGTGGGAAGAAGTGCCACTGAGAGACAGGCCATGATGGATGTAAATAAAACACCAATACCATGGCTTTTTCCTCTCTTGGTTAAGAAAGAGACATGTAAAATTAAATTTGAAGTCAATGCATTGAACAGCTTTAATAGGAAGTACTCTTAACCTAAGTTTTAATTAGCCTGTGGGACTCATTGCCACGAGGTAGGATATTGAGACTGACAGATTGGCATTGTTTGTATGATTAGCAATATCATCTCCAGTTGGGTGGGATGCAGCTCCATCCTTTGGGTCGTATGCTACACACAGCTTATCCCTCAGGCACACTGGTGTACAATTCTCCTTTATGGGATTTTACAGGGCCTTTTGAAGCAGCTGGCACAGGTTGGTCTCTAGGCCGTTGCTTGACTCCAGCACTTTGAATTCTGTGTTAGTGAAAGGACTGGGTAATAATTCCTGGATAAAAAAAAACAACTGCAGAAGTTTGGATGGTTGTGGTTTCCCCCCACCCTGGCCTTTGGACTTCCCTGTGAGCTGACTGTGAGTACATCAGCTTTGAGGACAGGTTTTGGCTTCCCATGGAAGGTGTCCATTTGCCTACTCTGGATCAATTTATTTTGCTTTCTTTGTCCTCTTAATAGCTTTCATCCCTTACAGTCTTTAATTATTGCACATTTTGGACTTTTTCACTCCAAACCAGCTGCCATCAATAAACTGGTCCAGTAATTATTTCTCTGGCTTCAAAAAATGGTTGTCGTGAAGTCAGAGGCAGTAGGAACAGGTGGGCTGCAGAATGACTGTTTGATTTGGTAAACAGCATTAAAAAATTGGCACTTTGACTTCGTCCCTGTAACAGACCAGTTCTACAGCTTTTGTTAATCACATGCTGCATGTTTTCCAATGTCACAGCATACGTTCTTTGCCATTGCAAGACATTAATTTCTTTTTTTTTTGTTTTCTTTTGAAAATGAAGGAAGTTAAAAGCACATATGAAATATCCATGGGATGGAAATCATTCAAATGTACATTGGTGTTTGGTTGGGGAGAGCCCTTTGGGAAAAGGGGAGGGTACAGATGGATGGACCAAGTCAGAGCAGGCTGAGCCTGGGGTACAGCGCCGGCACAGATGCTCTGCTCTGTGCAGTTCCAACTCTGTGCCCAAAAATTGTGCTCTGAGGCACTTTATGCTTGTAGGACAGTTTAGCCTAATGTAGAGCTGGTAACTTGGCACGCAGGAGTCCTGTGGTCTGTTCTTGGCTCCGCTCAGGCCTCCTGGGTGAGCTTAGGGAAGTCACTGCAGCAAGCTCAGTTCTCTCCAGAATGGGGATTTTGAACCTCCAGTCCCACAAAAGGGCTCTGTGAGCTGCTGGGGAGCAGTGAGACTAAATTTGGGGTGAGCTGGTTCCTGCTCCTCCTGAGGATGGGGCTGTGCATGGGGCCATGTCAGGGTGCAGTCCCCCCCAGCAGCCCCCAGTGCTGTGAGCTGCCGGCTTTCCTGCCCCTCACGGCATCACAATGCAGCTTCAGTACCAAGGAACACATCTGGGCTTCTCTGTTCATCTGTTCTTCCCGTGCTCTCAGATTTTATCCCATGTTCCCTCAACAGTCCCATTTGGAAATGCTGTTTTCCACTGAGGCTGTCTGTAACGAGGTCTTTCAGGAAGGGCTTTGCAAGGCAGCCAATACTGAGGGGCTCAGAGGAGGCCATGAGCCATGAGAGAAACAGTCCTGTCCCTAAAAAAGATCTAGGGGACTTCAGTTCCCTTGCTATCCTCTTCACATTGCCTGGAGAGCAAACTTCATCCCTTTGGGAGAGGAGGCAGCAGCTGCTCCTCCTGAGAGCACTGTGCAAAATTCATTCTCCACTGCAGGTCACAAAGGAGCAAGTAAATAGATTCTTCTGTTTTTCTCCCCCAGGAGTGGCTGAAAAGTGGTGACAGTGGCTTTGTTCTTCCTGCCACTGCTAAGCATTAGGGCACATGTGTGGGGACCCTATGCCATGAAGGATAAGGAAGGGGGAGAGAAACTCTTGGGGGGCTCTCCTGGCCCCACAGATGAGGGATTTACTTCTCCCTAGCACAGCAGTAGTAGCTGCAGCTCTTCCCAGCACAGCAATATGGTGATTCTTCGTCTTAAGGGCAAGCTGGATGACTGAAGTGAGCCAACACCCGCTTTGTATGAAACCTGGTGGATTTTAAACAGAAGAGAGCGGTGTCCCTGCACTGCACAGACATCTAAAGATCCTGTTGTTCTGCTTCCCGTGCTAGCAGTGCAGCTGTTAAAGCTCTGGAACATTTTTGGACAAAGAGTACAATGTTCCTGTGAGACTTTAAAAATGAATTAATAGAACATTGATTTAACTTACTGGCTTTTTGAAATTCCTTTTTTTCCAGGCAATAAAAGTCTACTTGCCAGTTGTCCAGCCACAAGCCAGTATCTGGAGTTTGTGGAGGGCCTTAGTTAATTAAGATATGCATTATCATCTCTGCTTTGGGCTGCTTGTGAAAGGATGTGAAAAGCACAACTAGACAACTGTCTTTTCCTCCTGTTTTGAGACTCATTCTTGATCCCACTGTGATTGCCAGCAGCAGACAAGGAACCGAGCCAGAAGAGTGAAAATTAATAGTGGTGGCATCTGAAATCTCCATCCGTGAGCTTAAAAACATGCCTGCTTTAGATTGGGCCTTTATTTGCAGAGGGCAACAGCTCATTCCCCTAGTCTGAGTGCTGGAAAATTTAAAAATAGAGTGTGAAGACTCCTGCTGCCATTCTGCACAAGGCTTCAGACAGCACATGGACTTCTTCGTGATGAAAAGGGATATGTCTTGTTGTCTGTGTAACTGTGCCTGTTCAGGCATATGCACCTTACTGAGTGGCTCTGTTCTTAATAATCAAGGGTAAAATGGTATCCTGAGGAGTTTCTCCTCAAATATTACAGGTGTTTGGTTCTTGACATACAGTTTTAGTGAATGAGAAAGCAGCAGTGCTTTGTTCCCAGTCTCCATCTTCCCCTTTGCCACCTTTCTTCTCTCACAGGCACTCTGCTTCCCTCCCTCTGGCTGACTCTAGGGCATAAACCATCCTTGTCCTTCCCGTGGGGACTTTTCTGGCCTGCACACGTTTTCTGCTGCCTGCCCAAAACCACAGAGTGCCTAGGAAAGCCCCTGTGTGCATGTTTTACGTTCTTCATGGTGCAAAAGTGGTTGGGAGCCACCTGGCCTGGGAACACAGCAAGCTCCAAGCTTCAGCATATCAAGTGTACTCTTTTCTTTGGAGATGAATGTATCAGGAAAGGTCTCCTTGGTTATGGGCACGTGGTTCCAGTAAGGTGCTCACTACCTCTTTCCTAGACCATCAAAGTTGTCTGGTTTCTTCAGCCTGCTATGGTTGAGTTGTGTTTGACCTAAAAAAGGGGTTGGAGAGGGCTCTGAAGGCAGTCAGCAGCTTCCAGAGCCAACTGTTCCCCAGGGAGGAAGGAAAGCTCCTAAGCCCTAGATAAAACGCTCATCACTTAGACAAATGTGCCGAGATCCTCAAATCCTCCCTAGAAATAGGGGATTGCAATATTAAACATAATTATGAAATGTCTATAGAGCTCCAGCTACAGATGGAGCTTTACGAGTGGTTTGAAGTAATGCTGCACCAGCATCAATTATCCCCAGCAACTGCACAAAGATATTTTTAGGGTGATATTTTCATTTTAAAGCAGCATTCGGTCACTTGCAGCCACCAGCCAGGTGTCACCTCGCCATTTGCACCCCAAGCATGCAGTGATCTCTCAGCAAAGCATGGCCTGTCCTGTTCTCTTGCTTCAATAATCAACAGTTCAGATGAACATTTTCCCCTGTCTTGGTACCTCTGCTGTCAAAATTGCTGTGAATGAGGGAGCCTGCCTCTCTTTTCCTGCAGCTGTGAATATTAGCTACAGAGTAGCACTAAATCTTGTTTAAGCTACAGTAATTCCACCCAGTGATGAATGTCACTACCTGAATAATTTGGGTAATTTCCTGCAGCTCTAGTGTACTAGCAGAGAAATGAATGTTAATTTACTGCTAATTTAGTATACTAACCCTTAATTAGCAATGAGCAAGCTATGAAATATTTGATTCTGAAAGCTCATCAAACTTTTACCAGAAAAAAAAAAAATTCTCCCCTCCCAGCTGAACTCTTCACTCTATTTGAGGTTATTAGCAAAATGCTATGGGTGTGCCGTTCATTACCTCTCACTAGGATATATGTAGCTGGGAACACCCCCATTTTCCACTCTTGCTGCAGAAATCCATTAAGAAGATTCTGGCTCTTATGCAGTATATTCAGCTGTTGTAGGGTATTGCTGTGTGCAGAGATGCTGCAGCTTTACTGACAGGCAGGATTAATCATAGAATCATTTAGGTTGGAAAAGACCTTTAAGATCATTGAGTCCAACCGTAAGCCTTACACTAATTGCACAGATTATCAATGACTGGTGTCTAAAGAGGTGAGAGAAGGGCTGAGTGTGTCTAATGGGCTGGGCTGCTGCTGCAGGAGGCAGCACACAGCTGTGTGGAAAAGCTGGATGTGACATGACAAGATCATCTCCCACTTTCCTCTCTGGGCTGTTTCGCTCTTTTCCAGTCAGGTCTGGTGTATCCTACTCGATAGTTGTATCGATTTTGATTTTATTCTTTTTGTGTGGTAGCTTGCAGAATAAGGCACAGCACAGCCTGAACAGGGGCCTGTGTGAGCAGAGTAGGCATCACAAGCAGCCCTGCCTGTGAATGGAGAGCGTGTGCACGGGGGTGAATGGCGATGGAAAGTGGTGGGGCAGGAGGAGGAGGAACTCAGGAAAGGAAATGAAAGAAAGATGTGTGTGTCAGCTGAACTGCTGAAGCCAAGCCAAGCACTAAGCTGGGCAATGGGCCAGTACATGACTTATCTGTGCCCCTGTGTTGGTACTGGAGGATTTTTGCAGAGGAAAGACTGAACTGTTGGGTGAATTTTGCTACTGTTGGAGATGAAGTCAAGCAAAGCCCCATAATGCTGGGGTGCTCTGCTAATTGTCCAGCGGAAATTTCCCCTGCTGTGCAGGATTATTCAGGTGTCATCCGGCCCAAAAGCTCAGTGATGAGTGGAAGAGATTTCAAAGACACTGTATGCCTTTCCTGTCCCCAGAAAAGGTGGAACTGCCTCAGAGGGGAGAGACGGTGGGAGCTGCTCATGGTGTGTTTTTATGCCCTAACCGGGGACAGGTTACCCAGCACCCGTCACTGCAACTTGATTTCCTACAGCAAAAGATGAACTTTCTTGTTTCAATCTATGCAGATTTGTCCTTCCAAAGTGCACTCTTGGTGGTATGGGCTGCTTTGATGTTTCTGCCTGGGACCCCAGTATTTACCTGACATTTGTCAGTCCTACTTGTTCTGCTTTCCCTTCTGCCTCTTAG
The DNA here is from genome assembly GCA_013397845.1 of Melanocharis versteri. Classification (NCBI taxonomy): domain Eukaryota; kingdom Metazoa; phylum Chordata; class Aves; order Passeriformes; family Melanocharitidae; genus Melanocharis; species Melanocharis versteri. The sequence goes on along the minus strand of VZTG01010061.1, from coordinate 1,924,266 downwards.
GCTCCTTTCCTGATCTCCCATTTGTCACCTGGTTGAGTGACAAGGACTGAATTTCTAGTGCTAGGGGTTATCAAAAATGTCCTTTGTAATACAGGTTTCACTGAACAGCTTCAGTCAAATCTTTCAAGAAGTTAATGGGAAGGTCTTCTCCTGGAAATGGCCAGTGCTGGATACTCAGAGAAGTGGCCATGGCAGATAAGCTCCAGTTTATCTGCTTGGGGGGTGAGGTTGCTGTGAGGTTGGGTGTGTGCAAATTGAAGCCTGTCCAGCTGGGCCAGGACTGCTGCAGCTCCAGATGGGCCAAAACCACCAAACTCCAGTGTTTCACAGCCTTGGCCTGCTGCCAGTGCCTGGGGAGCCCCTGGCAGCACACAGCTCCTTGCCCTGCATCCGTAATGCCATGTTCCAGATTCTCCCCACTGCCATGAGACCAACCCCAGCTTAAGTTCCTCGAGAGGAATTCACAGTCAGACAAGTGCAAAAGAGCTGTGCTGAGAAAGGAGCCCTATCTAAGGTGAGGGAAGCTGTTGGATGACAAGCTGATTTAAAATGTAGGCCAACCCTCTACTGGCCGTGTCCCTCTTCCCTTCTCTCTGTTTCCCACTGTGTCTGTTGCCCCTCCTCAGGTCTCACCAAATTTCTCTGCAGCTATGAACAACACAACAGAAACTCCAACACTTTTCTTCCTTAGGTAAATGCCCCCAATCAGTGCCAGAGGACACATTTCACACCAAACCTGACACCAGGACATGGATGACTCTTACTCTCAGTCCTTCATGGAAGTGCATGTTCAGGGGCTGAGACGTACACGAATTGATGCAAGTTCTACCTCTTCCTCTCAGCAGTTCTCACCACTTTCTTTGCAGCTCCTGTAGCTGCTTGGGAGGGTAAACACCCAAACGCCTGGTGTAATCCATCAGCATGGCAGGCACACCTCTTCCACTTCATTTTTCTGAGATGTTCTCTGTTTTTAGGAGCTCAGCATTGCTCCATTAGTCGCTCCTCTGCTCCTGCCAGGAGGAGTGGGGAACTGTTTTATTTGCATACTAGGAAAAACAGATGAAAAATGGCTGTGTGTGCCTTCCATTCAGCTTTCTCTCTAAAACTTTTTTTGATCTGTTGAGCCTTTCCTTCACAGAGTGTAGTTTTCTCAAGGAAAATTTTGTCATTGCTAAATGAGCCATTCCACAAAATAGAGAAGAGAAATGTTGCTAGACTGTGATCTTCTCCTGCACCTCTAGGCAGAAAATGTCTGTGATGTTCATATACAGGTGAGAGGGATACATTCTCCACCCCGCTTGGCACTGCTGACCTTGTTAGGGAACCAAACAACCAGCTCTGTGTGCCTCTTCTTGGGAGGGGCAGCTTCTACCCAGCTATTCTTTACAAGGGCTGAGCTGGGAGAGCTCCTTACTCACTCTTGTCTAGTTAGAGGCATATAAGAGCAGAATCTGACATCAAAATTAACGCTTAAAATACATTATTTAAAGAAGTATGCACTTCAATATTTATGTGATGGGTGTTTTACTACAGGAACACTTTAATAAGGGCATACATATTATGCTTTTCTTATCTGCACTGTTTTATTTAGACTCAAAGGCTGAGACTCACCTAACCTGATGCAGATGTGATCATCCTAGTTTGGACATGTAGTTTCTACTACAGTCAGCGAGAGGAAACCGGTACTTTAGAGATGTCATTTATAATCCGAAAAATAGATGTGTAAGAGTGGTGAGATGAATCCTAAAAGCACCTTTTTCACTCCATTGATCACAAAGGACATTTTGGGTTCTGGGCCTCGATGGGTCAAGCCTGCAGTAAGGTGAGTACTACTCCACACCGGAGTCTTCTGCAGAACTCCAGGAAAAAAAGGGCCCTGGTGAACTCAGGAGGAGAAAATTTGAGTTTAATACGTGAAAACTCTTGTGTGTGTATGTGTGTGCTTTCTTAGTTGCTGTTTCATGTAACAGATAACTTTAGGATCTGTTTTACCACAGCTAAAGAGGGATCAGTAGTCAAGTTTATAGAGTGAGAATTGCTTACCCTGGAAACAGTGATTAAAGTAAAATTTAGAGCACAAGTTGGAAAATCTGTGGGATGGGAGAAAGTCTAATGCAATGTTGTGGTCAGAAGTTACGGAGCAGATAATTGTGTATGTTAACAGGAGTCAGTAAAACGGTGCTGCCCTAATATCTGCCACTGGGTGCAACTATGTCCTGAGCTGGAAAAGCGTGATGAGATGGAATAGCCTCACAGGACCATGAGGAAGCTCACGGCCTGTTTTCATTCCCATTAAATTGAGAAAGCCTGGAAGATCACAGCCCTAGTAATGAAAACTCGCTCACCATCTGTAAGTTCTTGTACAGGGAGCAAGGGCTTGCCAAATTGCCCTTGATCCAGCAGAAGGGAAGGCCAGCAGTGGGTGGAGTATGGAACTGAACAAATCAGTGGTGGAAAGGAGCCGGGCTTTCAGTGGGAGCCCCCGGTACAGCACACCCCGATGACACTGGCTTCTGACTCGCTGCCAGTTTTATGATCAGGATGGGGTGTTTTTCTAAAAGAGCTGCTGCAGTTCAAAGAGGGATTAATTCAGGGAAGTTTGTGCTGTGCAGTAGGTCAATATAGCTGATCACAACATACTCTATGGGAAAAAAGACTTTGTCTCCATAAATCATGGCTGTGGTTTTGTCCAAATGGTTTGGAAGCAGGCTCTTGTTTACTAAGCTGTAAAGTCTTTAAGCAGAAATTTAAATTTTCGTTCTGGAAGCTCTTTAAAATTGATTCCCACAGTAAACCCAGCTTCAGGAAATCCAGGACAATGCCAGTTAATTAATTAAGGCGATTAACAAGTAAACTGGTGCTTCCTTTGACTGTGGGCAAGCAGTTGGCATTTTAGCAAATTTTTCCACATAATAATAGCAATACTTCTTGGGGCTGTCACACTGTCCTCCCCCACCTCCACCCTTTCCCAATTATAATTCTCTTCTTTTGATCTTGGAAATGTTTTTTATTTTTTTTTTAATCCAAAATATGCTGCTTGGAGATGACATTTTGTGAAATGTTCATTTTAATTATACAGGGATGGTTATCACTGCAGGGATGTTGGCACTGGCTTTCGATGCAAAATCCTTCTTTTCTGCTGATTATATCGAGAAAGCTCTGCGAGCCTTAGGCACCTGAAAATTGTAATGCATCATTGTTCACTGCTGAGAGCAGCAGGGAACAGAAATTAGAGCTGGAGTGGGATGGCAGTGTGGTGGCATCTAAATCAGCAGCCCATGAGGGCAGTGGGGAGGCTGGCATGCAGGTGTGCTGCTGCTGGCCCCAGCAGGGGCCTGGGACTGTACCCTGTGCACACACCAAGGGACCAGGGTGATGGTGGTGCCCACCCGTAGAGGCCAGAGCCACGTGTCCCTCCTGCTTTGTTGGCCACTAAACGTGAGGGAGGAGTGGAGCCATGGAGGTTTTCCAGCTGGAGGAGCATGAACACTACCCAGTGGAATAAGTGCCAGAGCTCATGGCTGTCCATGAGCTGTCCATGGCTGTCCATGGCTGTTTTGGCAGGGGTCTGCCCAAGCCTTGGGGTGTAGCACCAGGTCCCCACACAGCTGCAGTGCACACCCCTGTGCCCCAGGTGTGTGTGAGGAGGGCAGGCCTCCATCCTCTGCTTGGTGCTGCCATCAGCCCCTCTGATGCCCTGGCAGAGATTTGCCTTGCCAGCAGCAGGCTGGCACAGAGCTGATGCTGGGTAACGGTGTCACCCTCTCAGGTGCAGCAATAGAGGTTTCCTCTTCAAAAGCCACACTTGTGGCAGTGGTGTTTACTCTGGGCCAGGCTGCTCCCTCCTGCATATCTAGTACTTCTTGAGGCTTTTATCCATCTCAGTGGGACTGCCTGAACAGCAAAGTGCTCCTTGATACAGGTGGGGGTGGCATAATCTAAGCACGCAGTAGTAACACTCCTCAGCTTACTGCTTCCATGAGGAGATCTGGAAAACCTGTAACAAATGAGGCTGGAGCAGTTTTTCACGTACCATGCCCAGGGCAGACATGTGAGACCTGCCCTGGGACCCATGCAGGCAGCTGTGGCTTTCACCCATCCCACTGGATGCAAAATATGAACTGTGGTCATCCTAGGCACGACTTTAAAACAACAGGATTGCAGCTCTGAGAGATCCCCCCTGTCTTCAGATAAACTTCCTTGGTGTCATTCCCTGGGTTTAAATTTGGCCCAGGGTACCCACATTAGCATTTCTGCTTTAGTGCACAGCCCATCTAATGGATCCCACAGCCATAAGGGGTTCTCCTTACACACGCTGCAACACGGGCTCACAGGGAATGGAGACCTGAAATTAGCACTGAACAAACATGTGACTAATGGCAGGTCCTTCCCTAAGGACTTTATATTAAATAGATTCCCTTTCAGATTATTAAAAATTCTGGTTTGCTGCTTTAGGTGAAGATAGAGCTGAGTAAATTGTGGATGTTTTGGATCTGTAGTAAAAATGAAGAATTGGCAAGGTGGAATAAGCAGCCATAGTTGAGTGGCCAAAAAGAAATACTATGTACTCTGAAAAAGTACAGTTTAGTTTTAGTGCTTTAATTTTTAAAACTGTCCTGTCTTTTAAAAACCTAGCTCAATATTTAATTTTAAAATGGCATTTTAAAAATTAATGGTGCTGACAGTTTGTTTCCTTTTTGGGGTGAGACGAAAGGGAAGAGAGTGACAGAAACAACTCATTACAAGTCTTTTTTGTCCTTTCATTTCTGCTCTTCAAGAAATTCCATATTCAGAAAAATTAATAGATCTCCAGTGGAATAATAACATAAAATGAGGCCTGTCTGTCTAATGCCACCCCACTGTTTTACTACCATGGAAAAGAAGTAATGAATTTCATTCATAAATGTAAAAAGTGACTGTGAGTGCTCGGTATAAGCCACTGCTGTTGCATCAGGCAACACAGGCAAACTGAGCCATTAACTGAGATAAAGCTGCACTAAAGGAAGGGATCATTAGAAGATCAGCTGAGACTCCTTCATTATTAATGAAAACTACTGCTAAGTGTTAAAAGACTCCAAACATCTTTTAAAGAATGAAGCATGCATCACTCGGAGAAGAAAGCTTAGAAGTGAAAAGGTAACTTTAAAACCTTTTTGTCTTAACGCAAAACCTGATTGATATGTTGAGAGGGAGGGGGCTGGGCAGTGAGGGAGCTGCCATCACACCACAGTTCCAGGTGGGCTTGCAGGAGAAACAGGTTTGCAGGAAGGTGCAAGACGGCAGAGTGCAGCTCCCCAGGCCTGAGCGTGAAGGGCAGTGGGGAGGATGCGGCTGCCCTGAGCAGGGGATTACAGGATCCCTTTATACTCCAGGGCAGCATTAAGGGCTTGTGGGGGAGGAAAAGCTGGTGCAGTCCAGGGCCTCATCTCAAAGCCCATGGTGTCAGTGGGAGCTGCAGAGGAAGGGTAGAGCTGCCCGACAGCCCTTTCCACGTGCAGTGCCCTTTCCTGCAGCTCCACAGCTCCTACGACTCTGGTTTGTTATAAAATTGAAAAGAACTATTAGCTAACTGCCTGGAAAACTAATTAACCTATTGTAGCACAAATCCTGGCTTTACTGTTAATCTCATTCAGGGATTCCTTCTGTCCTGTTTGGCCTGGAGCTTAACACCGGGAGCAGCATGAGCTGGAAGTGTTCAGCACCTTTGAGAAAAAGACCACATGCAGGTAGCCTGCATTAAGGGATGCTGGAAAATAATCCCCTGGCACATTAGCTCATGGATGTGTGTGTTGGCAGAGATCAAGCCAGCGGTTCATGCTGAGCATCTGAATTCACAACAAAACCCAAGTTCTGTAAAATAATGCTGGCTTTTTTTAATCCATATTTATTTCCTGCTTCCGGGCGCTTGCGTAGGTATTGATCTGATCAATGCGAGTACCCTTTTGGACAAACAGACTTCTTAAAATGCCTTAAAAGCTTCATTATTAGGATAATGGAACCAAAGTTAAAAACAAATCAAACAATGCATGTGTAAAAGGTTTCCCCCAGACAGCTTGAAAATAAATTGAAAACAAATTCAATTAAAATAACAATCAACCCTTTTGTTCCTTCAGTGGTATGATTTCTCTGAGGCAGGTACACAATGATAAGAGATTTCTTTGAAATGCTCAAGATAGCAAACCCATAGGCAGAGCTGTGACAGATCAAAGCAGTATTTGTGCTAAAGAACAGCCTGCTACTATTAAGTTTCTACTTTAAGGGCTGAAATGTTTCTTTTTTTTTCCTTCCGATTTTTTTTTCCTTTTCAGTCCCAGATGCTTTTGCCTGTTACTGTTCTTTCCTCATGGCTTTTACTTCACTAAGCCAGGCTCTAGATCTTGACCCAAAGGAACTGTCTTGTCAAAATTTCTTTCTACGTGTAGCATTGTACTTTCTGTGTTCTATATGACCGGAAGTTTTCTCTTTCTCTGCTTACTTTGATATCCTTGGCCTGGGATTTCTTTGTGCCATTAATCTTTTACACCCCAGCTGTAATGGAAATGGGGCTGTGCTTGGAGCAGTGTTGGGAAGCAGTGTGGCCAGAGGCCAGGCTGCACAGCAGGGACTGGTCCTGCCTGGCCCAGGAGTGGTGTGCCAGCAGTGCCAGCAGCCCTGGGATGCTGAAAACAGGCTGCCAGTTCCTGTCATGGTCCCCGTGCGGAGGTTTTACGGTTGCAAATAGAATTACAAGTGTGCTGAGGGTTTTGCTTTGTTATTTGGCATCGTGCTTGTGACCCCACATCTGCAGCATTGTGTGCAAAGGTGAAAGTAATGAAGGCAGCTACTGATGAGCTATTTTTTTTGCAAATGATTGTGATGTATTTGCTCATAGCAGTAAGGACACCCAGTTACTTACTGTTTTGTATGTGCTACAAAGCACCTTGGCCTTGCAGCCATTCTGGGAAAAACACATTTTCTGTTTTAACCAAGACCTGGCACTGCAAGAACCATCCTTGTATTACCCATTGATTAGGTGCCCCTTGGGGTTGCCTGTGTAGTGTGTTCCTGTAAAATAGGAGCCTCTCAGCCAGGCTAGTGGTGCTCCGAGTAAATTACAGTGCTATCTACAGAGAGCACGTGATGCTGTTTGCGGGAGAAACTTGCTGCTTTTGTTCACGCTTTTTGTTGCAAATTTTCTTGATGGCTACTCTTCTCTGCCAAAGTACCTTTTAGTCTTGAAGAAGCTGATGGGCTTTCTGTTTTGAAGATCCACTAAAATGAGGTATGAAATACTCCCCTATTATCTAATGTGTGTTGGGACATCATGTTCCCAGTGCTGTAACCAGAATGGGTTTGGATTGGTACTCTGCATGAGGTGAGTGTTCAGTTCCCTGTATTGTCAGTGCTCTGGTAGGCAAGTAAGGACCTATTACACTCTCTTAGCAGAAGCAAACAGAGTATTAGAAGGGTTGAGGGCTGTATCTTCATCTCCTTGTTCCTGCAGAAATATAGCCTGCTCCAAGAGCATCGTGTCAGACATTGCAGGAAAGTGCTACTTGGGACAGTCTTGGATGTTAAGGCAGAGCTCTGTAGTTTCATGAAAGCCAGGCAAGGAGTTGGTGTTGCAACACTGATTTCAGCAAGCATTTCCAATTCTTCAGGAAAGGTGTTTCACCTGGTAGCTCCCTGTAGTGGCCAGGTTTGGAGCCACCTCTTGTTTGGCTTGCACGACGGTGTCACATAAGTGTGGTTGTGGTCAAAGGAAGAGCCTGTCTTGCTCTGAATGCAAAGTGTATTCCTTGTTATTCCAGGCACAGTCACTTCCACAATCACAGATTGTCTTTTGAGTCATCAGAATTGATTTTTATGCCCACTAATTACTGCCATGTCTGTTCCTTGGAAACCATGGGCAGTGAAGGTGCAGATCATGGGCGTTGAACTAGTACAGTTTATACTGAGATAAGTTAATGTCTGGAAGAATATTTGATTTTAAACAGCTGAAGAGGTCTTGCAAGGCTGCTTGCTACTTTGGAAAATACTATGGTTGCAGTTACTATTCTGCAACTTTGCTGTTTCTTTCCTCTTCACTGTATGATCCAATCAAACTGCAAATCAGCTGGCACCAATTGCACATTACACCAGCTCTATGTTTTACTAGTTTTGCTGAGGACTCCCAATAAAATGGGGTTTTTGACATAATTTTGGATGATGTTTCCTTTCTGTTGACTCTTGTCAGCAGGCCTGCAAGAATAAAAATATGAATTTGGGCTGATGATGCATTTAGAACTGTGCTTGGATATATCAAAGAAGAGCCAGAATATGGCACTAGTAGGGGCGAAAAAGGTCACTGTGCTGCACTCTTCTGTAAAAGCAGCCAAATCTGCAGGATATTCTAGAGTACCAGAGTAAGTTGTGGTAATAGGAAGATCTTGGTAATTAAACTGGTTGTACTGGGTGAGAATCCAGTGAGGATATTATATGGGTAAGATATGTGGTGGGGATATCTGTTTCATGGCAGTGAGGCAAAGGGAAGCAAAACAGGTATTGGGTTTATTCTGCTTTCAAACAAATTTGATTTTTCCTAACACTCTATTTCCACACCTTCTGGAACATTATGCTACTTTCAGTGATTGTCAAGCCTTTTGTTTTGAACATGCAGAACACACATTTATATGAATGTGATGGGTGCACTTGTGATTAAAAGGCAAGCCAGCTCTTAACAGAGTCTTCTCTTTGGTTAACCCAAATCTTTGGAGAAGTTTGAAATCTGAATCTGAATCTAAATTTCACAAATAACCTTTACTTTTCAAGTGGCTGAGCCAATGTTCCAGGTCCTGCAAGCACTGGCTCTGAATATCATAGCTTGACCCCATCTACGATGATGGAAAAGAATCAATTTATCCTTCTGTAGAGTGTAGCCATTCCTGGGTGAAATGGCAGGAAGCTCTTTTTAACAGCATAAAGCACAATTTTACGTGGAGAGCAAATGATTTCACAGCCTACTCTGAAAGTAATTAACAGAAACAGGGTGTAAACACTGGCTTCTGTGCTCTCTGAAGTAAACAAAATAAGAATTTATGCTATTGACCTTGTTAAGTAACTAACATTTTTCCTCCTCTGCGTTAGCTTTTGCTTTCTCCCACAGTTCGACCCCCCCTGAGCCTGAGGCCGCTTGCTACACCAAAATGTTCAATCCCACATTTGAATAAGCTGAATAAGTCCAGCCATACTGCTAAACATATGGTAAGTAATAGCATCATTAACAATAGCATAGTGCACATTTGACAACTGAAGGGATTTGGCTGCTTTGTGCCAGAGGAGTGACAACAGAGGAGCAGTCCTGGCTGCTCCTGCCATCCTGTCCTGTCCCTCCCTCTGCCCCTGCCTTGACCTGCTTGAAAATTTGAAAGGCTGCCCATCTTCTTGCCAGTGACTTGGGCTCTTATCTTACACTGTCGGCTCTGCGAGGCTCCATTTCACCCTAAAAGTTGCTGTTTATTCTGCACAGGTGGGGATGAGAGTGTGGAGAGGAACAAACAAATGCCCTCAGCATCTGGTCAGGGTGATTGCTGCAGGGTGTGCCTTGGCCCTGACTGTCCATCGATGGCTGAGCACTTCTTGTGGCATTCAAACAGACTGACACACCAGGGAAGCCAGAAAGTCCAGCTACTGCAGCATGGTCAGAAGCACAGAGAATTGGCACATGCTGTGTTCTCAGCTCTGAAGTAAGGGATTGGCAGCCTGGGGCACGTGGGGGCATTGTTGGAGTGTGTTAATTTTGAACCTGTTCAGGGAAAAGCGTGTCACCCTCCCTTCATACCCTCCCTGACCTATCCTGAAGGCACAGGGGCTGTTGTGGCAGTACAGCCTCAGAGGATGTGCACAGGATCCTGCCTCTCCTCTGCCAGAAGTGCTCCTGGTGGCACCCTGCTGCAGGATGCAGCCTTGCTCACGGGTTTGTGGGGTGTTTTGGCCCCCAGCCCCTCAGGTGTCAGTATGGGTTGGCAGCCACTCTTGGCTTGTTCCTGCTCCTGCTGCAGTCACTGGTAGCACCTCACAACTCCGGTCCCCAGCCTTCCCTGCTGCCCTTCTTTCCTGCCCTGCTCTATCTTTGCTTCTCCTCCAAGATGTCCTTGACTGGCTGTCTCTCATTTCCCCTTCTCTCCTTACCAGACTTAAAGCCCATAAATGCATCGATCCCAATCCCTGCCCATCTCAGTGTTGGAGACTGTAGGAGTTACCTCAGTTCTCACAGAAAGACCAGACTGCTGCCCTCTGCACCTCAAAGGGCAGCTGACACTGGCAGCTGTCACTGCCCATCACCCTGGGGCCTCAGCAGCAGGGTGCCTTGTGCATTTGTTTCAGAAATGGTTATATTTTGTATCTCCATGTTGTTGCTTGTCTGGTGCCTCATGAAAACACCCGCAGCCGTATAAAACTTTTCCCTTTTTGATAGCCAGCTTTGCAAATTCTTTTAGACTCCTACCCCTGGAAACAGCAGATGGCTTCTGACCAAAAAGTCACTCCATCAATATAATGCTTAATGCTAGGGGATAAGACTGCTGCTTTACTATGCATCCTGGATGCATAAACCCAGTCCACTTCATCATCCCTGAGCTCCCTTCACTTGCCACCTGTTATCCTGCTCCTGTGGATCAGTGTGCTCCCAGATAATCTCTTTATCCTGGTGGTGTGATGGGCAGTGCTCACTGCTCACCTGCAGCCTGAGCTGCCTTGAGGTGAGTGGCAGAGGCTTCTGCAAGTGCCTTCTGCTGCAAGAGGTTCTCCCCAAAACTTCGTCTGGCAATATTGGTATGCCAAACTTGTGAATTTAAAACCATCCCTGAGTGTTACAGATCGGTCACCAGGTCACCCAGTCCCTCTGTTTTGGTACGGTTCTCAACCTCTGCTGGCTGCTGGGTTAATAAAAACACCTCCATAAATTACATTATTTTGCTTCTTTATTTTCAACAGAACATTTTTTGTATAAATGAACATCACCTTGCAGCATTTGCAATCCAGATGTTGGTGCTTTTCGTTAATGAAAAAGGACCCCGAAGTTAATTGACTATAAGGTGATGATATGTTAAAAAGTAAAAAAAAAGCCAAGAAGTCAGTTCCTGTATTTTGCACTGGCTCTTAGGCGTGCAGGAAGAGAATAAAGCACAATAAAAAGAGAAGTTAAATGCAGATGTCTATTTTTTTTTCCTGAATCATTGAATATGCTCTGAATAGTAATCAAGACCAGGACTTTTTTTTTTTTTTTCCCAAATAAGAGGTTTTAAGCAGATTGTTTCAATGCAAAGCCATGCTATGTTGCAGGGGAAAGACACCATTTTATTCCTCTAACTCGCACTTGTTTCTGAAGGAGCATGAGTGTGTTGGGGGCAGAGAAAGATACTACCCACCTGCATTTGGAAGACTGGGCACTGGAAGATGTGTTTGGATGTGCCTCAGGTCTGTTTTGTCTGTGTAATTTACTGTGTGTATATGAGAAACCAGAACAGAGAGCAGGTAGTGGAAGAGACTCACTAGTAATAGTTGAGAACTATCAATGCTGTGGACTGAAAATAAAAACAAGATTTATGTGCCACCGAGAAACAATGCTTTAGCCAAAGGGGGTGCTCAGAGCAGGGGTTGTTGCAGACGGGTTGTGATTCTCAGCGAGGAATCTCTGGGAACCTGGAATGCACCTCGGGAGCATCAGCAAAGCTGTGTGCGCTCACACGGGACACCGTGTCGGAGTTGTCGGGAAGGATGATGTGTGTGAGGAGTGTTTGTGTGCAGTCCCTTCTGTCCGTGCCGCTGTGGTTTGCATCCCGGCAGCGCCAAAGGGGCCGCGCTTGTCGTGGGAAGACACCCGGCACGCACTGCCGGCGCTTTGCTCTGGCCGGCTCGGTGGATTTAATGCCCCGACGCCAGGGTCAGCACGGCTCGGATCTGCCGCTCGCACGGAATGCTCCTTCAGCCGGCGCCCTGCCCGTGTCCTGGTGCGGGAGCCCAGCAGATGGAGCAGCGCTCCTGCTCGGAGGGATGCGGGGGGGATGTGCGTCCCGGCTCGGGGGAGCGGGGCCGCGTCCGGAGCAGCGCCATGGAAGCCAGGGGAGTTGAGCTGATCGGCCCCTGTGCATCTACAAAATACAGAAGAAAAGCTTCAGTAGAAAAAAACCACAAAAAACCAAAAAAACCCCCAAAACCCCATATATATATATATATATATATGTGAGATTCCCATTTTCTGCGAGGGGAGTGCTCTGTAATATATATATACACATATCTGATTAACAGAAGAGTTTGTGTAGAAATACATTATAATTTCCAAACTTTATATACTCTACTGTAGATTGTTTTTACCTGAGCTCTAATTTACAGCTGAAACTTAGGCAAGGGCATAACAGAATAATCCTTTTGGTATTTTATGATAACGATATACTTTATTATTTTTAATAAAACACTAGTAGCTTCTGTTAGCAGTATTCCCACAGCAGCAGCCATGAATGCTGGCACAAACAAGAACAGAGAACCCTTCTCCATCTCATTTTTTTTCTTAATAAATAATTGAAGGAGAAAACGAGAAAAATATGGTGTAGGATCCAAACAATAAACAAAAACCAGGGTCAGAAAGCAGGGCATGTGATTTCTTCTCCTTTAAACCTAACTACCCATATTTTTTCTCTTGCTGTGGCAGAGAAATATACTCAGCTCTTTTTGTAGTGAATTGTGTCTTCAAAAAATATTTTTATATATGGCAGTGCTGAGCGGCATAACAGGTCTAATGGCATATTTTCATCTGTATTACCGAGACAGCTCTCTGCCACGCAAAGCACAGCCCTGCTCCAATTATGTACTCATGGCTCTGCCTGCCCTGAACTACCTGCTGCTCATCAGAATGGTTGTTGCACCCGGGTAAGTTTGGAATAAAAGAGGTCAGCATTTGGCCCCTGCAAGCTAATGGGAATCTAGCTCTTTGTAGGTTTTCTCATCTCTCTCTCAACTTCACTGATGGGGCAATAGCATCATCTTCCAGCTGCCTCTGGACACTGTGCCTTGCTGTGTCTGTGCACCTCCTTACTTCCCAGGCTTCCTTGCTCCAGTGCATGTCCTTTGGACATTTCCTAATTTTCTCCTCTGAGGCTGCACTGTTGTGATCTCCCTCTACAGCGCCTTGCTGTCAGTTTGTCTCTGGGTACAAGATACCCAGTGTTCAGTGTTAATTCTGCTGCATTTCAAAAACGTCAGAAGTTTTTAGCTGCAAAGCAGACCTAAAAGGAATGTAAAGAGCTTCCTCTGAACATAGGTATTTTATACTAGCAAGGCATATCTGTTTGGCAGGCTTCCCTCCATTTCAGGAGGGCTAAATTTGGCTTCTTTTCAACCATCCTACCTGGCTACACAAGGTAAGCAGTAGAACTGAGCTTTGGATTGGTGCGTTAACCATCCTATATGCATTTCATTTTCCTGGTGTCTGTATTTCTAGTTTGTGCCTGTAGCAGGAAAAAACCAGTGGTCCCTATCACATAATTTCAACTCCCTTTAAAAACTAATGGGAACTGCTACAAAATCTTAGCTAACAAATGGATTTAAACTTCAGTTTGACCTCCTTAGCCAAGGAAAACAAAAGCTGAGAAGGGATTAGTTTTCTTTGAGCACATCAAGGGGCAAAAGCCCAAGCGGGTGGGGAAGAGATGTTTCAGCTGAGGATAATACTAGCAGGAGAACAAAGAGGGCTAGATTTGTCCTGAATTAATTTAGGATGATAGAAACTCCTTCATGTCTGGTCAGGGCAGTTCTGGGACAATGGCTCAGTAGGAGCATCAGGCAAAAACTAAAGCTGGCTTTCTAAAGGAGAATCCTCAGGGTGTGAAAGGGATTATGGGGGTGAGTCCTGCAGAAGCCCAGACTCACTGCCCAAGGAGTCCTTCACAGTCCACTCGTGCTTATTCCTGTGTTAAAACCATTTAATGCTCCATTTGGAATTACTCTGAGGTATAGAAAAAGCATTTCTTGTGGTTGCATTGCTTGGGAAGAGCAACTGCTGTGTTGGGAGGAGTTACCAGCAACTCCCAGGCTCTCTGCCTGCCGGTGTTTCAAGGCTCTTGGCAGATCGATTGTGCTCATGTTTCTGCTGCATCTGGTTCAACCCACTGCCTGCTCTGAGCCCTTTGTTGCCTTTCCATCAGGCCAATGCTTCTGACTTTGGAAGCCACTCTACTCTGTCCTTGCCTCCCTCTCTGGAAATCCTACCCCATATCTTTCTACCACTCCAGCCCCTCAAACTCATCCACACCCCCAGCTGCCTGTCATCTTCCCAGGAGCCATGATCTGTATCTGCCATCTTCGGGGGTCTCACTTGGACCCACAGCTCCATTCTTTAGCACCTGCTCCTCCTCGGAGTCTCACCCAGTCCAGCAAATGCTGCACACCTGGAATGACTCAACTGCCTTCCTCCCCCTGCGCTCTGGGCCTGTCTCTGCATCTCCTGTCCCTGTGCTTGAATTTCTTACACCTGCTCTCAACAGGGCTTTGTGGACATTAGAGCCAAATTTCCAAATGTGCCTGGTGGACTGGAACATTTTGACACGGTGTATACTTGGGCCAGTGTTGATGACACTTGCTCAGAGCTGCTTTGCTGAATACAGCCCTAGCACTCAATTTTAGTATTGAGTGCTCTGTTTGAAGTTGGGTACAGGGAAGGAACTTAAATTAGTGGAATTCTGGGTGTGATGGATGTATTTTCCGTGAGAGATGGTCCAATTAGAGTATCAGATGTTTCTCTGAGTACCTGTCTTGGATATTTTATCAACTTTGCCAGCAGCTGGAAGCCACGAGAGCAGATGAGGCTTGATTCAGAGCAGTTCTGTGTAGTCTGACATGGGCTTCTGTGAAAGTGATGCTTCTCCCTGGTTTCCCATGACTCTGCCAGTGTGGCTGTCTGCCCATCAGAATGAATCTGCCTGTGGGAGTCTGTAGGTCAGCAGTACCCTGGGACAGACCCGTGGATCACCAGCCCATGGAGCCATGGTGCTGCTATGCAGGGCAAAGGGGGACTGTTGTGCAGTCAGGCACTGCAGCAATTCCGCATGCATGGCAGCAATGTATTCCAGCTTTGTACTGCTGAAATGAGGGGCCAATCTATCTGATCCATCTGCTGTCAAATTAATGTCCAAAGCTGCCTTTCGAATTCAGGTCTTTCACAAGGAGCAGCCTGAGTGACAGCTACGGGAAAGAATACAGAGATGTGAATTTCCTGCACTATAACTCTTGAAGACAAAAATAGTTGGTATTCATAGTTCAGCTTAGCTTTGGCAGGGTGCTCTGAAATCATAAGTTACACAAAGGAGAAACCAAGTGTGCTCAGACACACTAGATCTTTTTTTATTATTGTTGTACTAACTCTTCATTTCTAAGTAGCTGCATACCAGGTGCATGCCATTTCCCATCCCACCTTACAACAGAATTTTAAATTATGAAAACATTTTTCGCCTGAACTTTGGCTAAAGGACATCTAAAGCTCTGTCAGTATTGCTGGTCTCCTTGAGACAGAGTCAATAAACTTCTGGCACTTTGCAAGTACCACTAGATAATATTTTACTTGATTATGAAGTTTGTGCACCTTGCATTAGTAGTAGTAATACCTCAGAGAAAAAAACCAACATTCTTAGCATTTCATTTGCATAAAGCCTGAATTTTTAACCTGTTGAATAGGTACCCTGGGGTCCTTTGATTTGGTGTGGAGCTCGGTGTGGCACGGAAATAGCACAGGAATCAGTAGCACCAGTGGAGTTCAGGTACTTTCTGGCTTGTCAGAGTCCTGACACTCAAACCCCATTAACTGCCCCCTGCAGATTAAGTGGCTTTGTGGGTTTCCTTATAGTGTTGCTGATTAGCCAACCAGTAAGTGCAGGGAGAAACCCCTGATTCCAAGGCAAGTTTCAAGGGAGGCTGTGGACAACAGAGCATTTGGGAACAGGGTGCTGTGAGTCCCGGTGTCCTGAGCCCACAGGCTGGATGGACATTGAGCAAGTGGAAAAAAGTGTTCTGTGGGCCTGTCTTGGAGCAAACTGAGGGCCAGGGAGGGAGTTTCTCCATCGTGCGAGGCAGCACAGCATTGAGTGAGCCCTGGAGCCAGGAGCCATTTAGCAGAGCAGCTGTCAGTGCAAGATCCCAGCGAGGATGGTGGTGATGGCCTGGGCGTGTTCCTCAGCTCTCACACACCCACTGGGGCTGTCCAGTATGGCAGCGAGAGCTTTTGCTGGAAATGTGAGTCTCAAAACACTCTCCTATTGCTCAGTGCAACAAGCTAATCACGAAACCATCCTTACCGTACAACTTGCTTTAACAGCTACTTCCAGCATGGAAACAGTGGGCCCAATTTGATCATCCATGTGCAAAAAAGTTCCCATAAATTTATTCAAGAATCTTTTCTACATAAAGGAACGCAATATCGGAATAATTAATTTTAGTATTACATGTATAATTTGACACTTGCAAGCCTAAAAAAAAGAGGAATGTGTTGTGGTGACATAACGGGGAAGTAATGAAAATTAAGTAGATACATACATTTAAAGAGAGTTAGTTAAACTGCATTTAACCTGAGTGTGAACAATCATTCAGGATTAGCAAATTCTTTATTTGCTGTAATTTACTTTGAAAGTGGATGAAGGTAAATTGAATTAAGGCCTCTTTAATTTTAAATAGAAGCATCTACATAGTGATGCAATTAAACTAATACGATCTGAGGGTTAATTTGAATAGCAGATCCAGACCAATGAAAAGGGCTGTGGGGCAGTTGCTTAGTTTGAAGAATCCTATTAAGATGGGCACTGGAAAGTATTAGCTCATTGCAGAGATGAAGGGAAATGTCCTTGGAGCAGGTTCCCCCTGTTCTGAGCCACGAAAGGACTCTTGGACATCATCTGCAAACCTTTCCAAGCAACTTGTGCCCCTCTAGCTGTGGATCCTCTGCAGCTTCTGAGCTGTTTGGCTCTGGGCTCCTTTCCTCAGTGAGGAGGATACAGCAGTGGCTGATCATGGGGCTGTAACTTCAGAAGAAAACAGAAACTCAGAGAAGGTGGTTGGTAAGAGTTACTTCAAACTTTCACCAAATTTTGAATGGCTGAAAATGTAAAGTGATTATTGTTATCCTTCTCTGGTTCCAGAGCCCAGAGTAAATGCTTGCTTTTTTTAGCCAAAATTTTCTCTGTATTCCAGTCCAAGAAGGAACGCACAGGTGCAGTGTCTATACTGCTGTAGACTGATAGATTCTTTTTCCCCCCCCAAAGACTACACTTGTCTTAATTTCCTCTCAATTACACTCAGACATTAACTAATGCTGACTAACTACGGCCCAAAATAATTATTGCTATCTGTTCCCTTTGTAAATATAACTCCAGTGTTGAGCTAGAAGAATAATGGCATATTTACAGAAGGCAGCTAATTAAATTGAGTTTCAATTGCTTTCAGTTTGCCAGAAGGAGCCATTTTCACAGCAAAAAATGTGTGCAAGCCTGCATGCTTACCAGGAACAACTTGGTATAACATAATTCAGAGTTCCCAAGACAAAAATTCAGTTCAAGACAAATTTACACTGGCAATAAAAATCTCATTAAGGAAGATATGAAGATCTCTCTACTACACCACGACAGTTAAAAGAGGTTATCATTTTTTCAGTTTATTTAAGGAACAGTATATATTTCATTGTTCCAGAGCAGCTGTAATTGCAAGTGTCTTTCAAACACTGCTTGCAGTGATGCATTTGTCTTATGACTGTAACTTCAGAACCAGCCTGTTGATGCATCTTCATTAGGACAGGAGAAGATGCTGAAGTTTCCAAATTCTTCAACGCTCTGGTTCAATTTTTCCCTATTTTTCCAGCCCTGAGTCCTGGAAAGTGTCTCTCCCTGCTATTATTCAGCCACCTGCAAAAACTTCCAGTGGTCACAACTTGTCTCCAAGTGTTTGCACTCTCTTTTTTTCCTTTGAGATGTTTAGTGAAAACCATTCATGATAATTACAGAGCAGCAGTCCTTTTGCAAATCAGAGTTTGAAAGAACAATTCTTGCTGAAGCCTGTTGTTACCAGTCCCCAGGGCCTTTTCTGTTCTGGAAAAACAAAAACAAGGGGATTGTTTCAGAGCGGTTTTTTCCTCTACAGAAAAGAACGTGTTCCTCTTGTCCCAGTGTTCAGGTGCAGAAGTCTGGCCCACTGATTGTTATTTACAGTCTTCCTTGCAGTAGTTCACTGCATTGCTGAATGGAAAGCTAATTTTCTTCTCCTATCTGCATATCATTCCTCAGTTTGTTTTTATCTGTTGGAAATAACAATTTGGCAGACATCAGCACTTTCCCCACGTTTAATTAATTCATTTAATTTTGTGGCAAATGAGAATAATGGGCTTAATTTTGCTATTTATGTATTGATTGGTAAGTATGGATATTGCAGGAGATTTGGCTTTACAAACCAAAATTAAGTGACCTCTCCACGAGGATGATTTGGCACATGTCCTTCACTCAGTGCATGGAAGTGGAGATGGCACGGAACTGAATGTGGGTACGGGCAGGTTACAGGAAGATGAAATGGGAAAATTTGTAATGTAAAACTCTATTACAGGAATGGAAATTAGTACCAAGCAAGAAACACAACTCACTGGCCAAAGACTGCTCTGACCAGCTCCCCTTCTGATACAGCCATGCTTTCCTTCATTTAACAGGAGACGGGCACTGATGTGCCTCAGAGGCTGAGGAGCACTGGGGAATTCAGATAAATGGATTGTAGGGAGTGTCTGAGCTTGAAGCTGGGGTTCAGGATGACTGGCTTTACTTTCTGTTTCTGTTTTTGGACCACAGAAGACTTCTGTGCAATTTTGCAAGTTCTGTGGGTTTTTTTCCATCTGTAGCGTTGCATTTATAATATTGTTGGTCTACCTTGCCTAGTTTGAGTGTCAATTCTTTGTGAAAGGATTTATCATTAAAAGGGTGCAACAGAGGCAGTCCTGGCTTCCTTTGGAGCTTTTGAAACAGAGATGGCAAATAACACCACAAAACTTGCACCAGCATCTGGTGGCTGGAGGTTGCCTCTGGTGATCCAGGACCTGGTGGGATGGAGATGTGGTGGGTGAGCCCACACCATCCTGCCTCTGCTGGTCAGTCAGCTTGGAAGAAACTTGGAGTTTGGTTTGCACATTGAGCAAACATGGGCTGAACTGCACCTTCCTCTCAGGGTGGCTCTGTGTCACTGCTGTGAGTTTGCAGTGCTGGTTTGGCCTCCCTGGCTGGGGCTGCTGCTGGCCCCACTCAGATGGTCAGCTGGGCTAGGATCTGGGATGAGACACAGTGGGCTGAACCCAGCAAGAGAGAACAGCTTTTGTTACCCTCTGCCAGAAGCACTGTGCGTATTTGAGGGATTGGGAAAAGCTTCTTTGAATTTAACCTCAAAATCTAATTTCAAAGGTAACTGCTTGCAAATTTCCAACTGTCTTTTAGTCTTAGTATTGAAAGCCCCTTGCATTCCCCCAGTGGCAATGCTCAGCAGCCCTTGAAATTATTTCCAGCATGTACTTTAAGTTTCCAAAGAAGAAAGCACAGGGAAAAACCAAAAAATCTTGATTCTCCTCAGTGATGTTGCATCAATACTTGGCTGATCTGTGTAATGCGAAGCACAGCAGAGCAGAGCTGAGCTACCAGTTGCTCGCTAACGAGAGGATTAGATTCGCCTGCAGATGGGCTGGCATAACTTAAGCAAGAAAGCAAACGTGGAGTAAAGTCAAACTTGGACTCTGGGTGAAGGTGATACAGCTTTTCCTCTGAAGAGCATCTGCTGCACAAACAGTGGGCAGGAAAGCAAAGCAAAAGCAGTTGTTTGGCCACGGCTTGAAGAACGTTCTGCACCGAGTTAGTGCAGCTTTACTTAATTTTTTTACTACTATTAATTGTATTTATGTTCCTGGCCAGCCCAAGTGCTTTGAGGTTTAAATGTGATAGTTAAATCCAATCAAAATATACTCACTCTCTCAAGTAGGATCAGTTTAACAAATAGCATCCTCTGAGGTGGGCTGCAGAGCAGGGAAACCAAACTGACTGCAAAGTTTTCAAAGCCCAGAAATAACGTGGCAGTGCCTTTTCTCATCGGTCTGGGGAAGGGCAGGGATGAAACCCCAGCCAGGGGGATAAGAGCTGTGGGCACCCTGTAAGACCTGCTCAGTATGGGGGTGGTCCTGAATTTCTTGGAGTTTCTTTGAGGCTTCCTCATTGAATGCAGATGATTCAAAAAAATGTGGCTGTTCCAGAGGGATCTTTGTCAATTATTTTGATAGTCTGCAAAGCAAATTATTCAATCTCGTACTTAAATGTTTACATTTAATACTTATTTAAAATCTGTTACTGTTGAAATAGAAATTGTTGCCATGTCTCTGTAAAAGATGAACAAATTTTCCATTTTAAATACAGAACAGAAATGTTTGCAGTATATTTCTGCATTTTCTGCATGATGTCTGACAATTTTTCCATCCTCATCTATTATGAAATTTGCCACCTGGCTAGGGTTTAATATCATGCTATTATATTAAATTTCCATATTTTTATTATTCTACAAGTTTTAGAATCTACATTGATACCTTTAGGTTCCTTTTTCATATGGTCTGCTCTTCCTTGCTGCTGATCTATGCTCCTTGAGCTCATAGCCATGACTTTTCCATTTGTAATTGAATTTAAAATTAGTTTTTCACCTTTCATTTTAATTGGTTATTTTTCCTTTTTAACTAAAGAAGCCTTCTTTCATGGTTGAAAGGGATGTTTGTTTGTTTATTTGTTTGTTTGTTTTTCTTGCCTCCTGATTATTATTCACTCAGTTTATTTGCCTGAAAAGCATTTTCAGTTTCTATTTTGCCTTCTTGGTTTTCTAGAGTACCAGCAGTCAGCATTAATGATCAAGCTGGTTTCTGCAGAGCAGAATGAAATGTGGCCATGATTACTAGTAGTGAATCCATGATGAATATTTAGGTTGGTGATTTGTTCTCTTCATCTGTTTTTTTATCCAGGGAGATTGACTGCTGAACCACCTCAACGCAACCGCTGTATTTTTTTTCTGTTAGAAAGATATCAGTTTCCAAAGTGTTTCCTGAAGTTGAGCCCCTGTGGTAATGTAACTTCTTCCTCATATCATGGTAGATGTATTTCAGTAGGTCTGGAGGGGTCTCAGAGGGACAGCTCTTAATGCACCATGGTAGCATCCTATACTAACTGGGTCTTAAATTTAAAGAAAAGCCTCTAATTCTGTTTTCTTTATGTTTAGGAAGCAAATACAGCTGTTTGAGTCAGGACAGAGCAGGAATTACAGCCATGGGTGATAAAGAGGTAAAAGGTGCAAATTCAGTAAAGGACCAGTGAAAGCTGTTGACTCAGGAAGGGCCAGCGGCAGAAATTATCTGGATTATCCAGCTAAATAAATTATCTGGAAAATCCATCTGAATTAGCTCAAGTTGAGCCAATGTCTGATACGTGGGCAAATCACTCTCATGGGCAGGCAGGTGGAAGATGGACATTTCAGAGACCAGCAGCCCTCCTGCAGGAATGAGCAGAGGCTGAAGCTTCAAGCACACAAACAATTATGCCGAGGCTGAGGACAGGGCTGCCTGGGGGGGTCGGGGCTTGGCTGTGGGGAGCTGTGGCAGCTCAGTGCTGCTGTCTCCCTGCTCTGGGAACGGCCAGGAGGCTGTGATCTAAGGATCTGCCCCACTGGGCTCTGCAGGCTGCACCGAGCAGGGCAGGGATCGGTCAGCTGCGAGAGCTCGCCGTGGTAGAAATGAGAGAGGAAATCATAATTGCAAATAGCAGGTGAAAGAAGCTGAAATTAATTAGTACTGCAGCGTGAGGTGAAGTTGCAGAAAGCTGCACACAGTGCTGTGTGTAGCTACCTGCTGATTATCACAATCTCTTTGTTCGTCCACAATTCCTCAAGGCAAATCGTAGCCCCTTCACTTGAGGAGTTGGAGGAACAATTGGATTTTGGCCTCAGAGAGAAATTCTTGTTAACTTGAGCAAGTAAAACATCCATGCCACTTATTCTATGCTTTTCATGTGCTTGCTGGCTGTTAGTTTAGCATTTTACAAGTGAAGCCAAGAAGAGATGACATTATTTTTCTCTACACCATTTTTTTCTATAAATTTATTCTTCATGTCTCTGCAGAAACCAAGTTTCCCCCCTATTGTTCTTGTTATTGGCATTATACATAGATAAAGCAATTTCAGAGAGTATTTCTCCTAGTTAGGCGGAGCAGAGTTCCAATATACCATGGGCACATCTGTCAACATGATGCCCATGCCTGTCTTTATTTTCTCAGTTTGCTTGTGGTCCATTTAAAATTAGATTACGACTGATTGGTTCCTGCATTCAAACTGCTTTGAACAATGCTCCATCCATGGGCATATAAAACAAAACTGAGGCGACTGGAAAGCCTGAGGGATCAATTCCAAATATCACTCTGTAATAAAAACTGTATTTCCTTAATTTTTTTATTGATTCAGCACTCATTCTCCTGTAATGTTGCCATGGTAATATTAAAACTCAGTGACTGACATTGGCATCCCATAGAAGTAATTTAAATAGCAGTCCCAGAGAAGAAAGCAGGCTTTGCTTTTGCATCAATTTTGCTCAAACTCTCACAGAGGAACTCCCTTGGATGGAGGAAATAGACTGGGCACCTTTTTCCTTTGAAATATGTCATCTGTATTTCTCCCAGCCCTGTACTATGCCTGTGAAGCCAACAGGATACCTGCTGCTGGCACTGCTGGGTGCAGCCTTCGAAAGCAGGCATGAATATTTGGGTTGTAGGTGGGAAGAGGTTATTTGAGAAGGGCACAGAGCTGCTGTTCAAACAAGCCCCAGCCTATTCTTTGCGTAATCCATGATACAAAGTAAATGAAAAGAGCATTCCTGTGAAACTGAAGACATTTGGCTAATTAATTGGCACAAAAGGCATGCCTCTTATGGGGAGGTGTGGGGGGGTGAATTTCAAAGGACCTCATGAGGTTTGGATTCACAGAGCCAGTCAGTGAAGTGGGAGCTGGACATGAGCCCTTCAAAATGCCTGGGAGTCCTTGCTTGCCCATGGAAAATAGGATGGAGATTTTGTTACATGTTGTGAACCTCCAAGGTCAGTAACACTGCCCTGGTGAGAGGCATTTCTCAGTGTCTGCTGCCCACGAGGTGCTTGCTGGAGGAAGCAAGGTATTCCCAGTGCTCCAGCTTGGGCTTCTGCTTCCTGCGGACGCACACAGGTAAAGGAGAGTGCTAAAAATGAAATAAAACTGAAAGTACTGAAAGTAGATATACAGGAGCTCCAGAGGCTGCTGGGTGGTTTCTCTGTCAAGACAGGTTAGTTACCAACCTGCTCCCATAAGTGTCCCAGAACCATAAAAATGACGTGTCCAGAGTCTGTTTCTGGACTGGGAAAATTTTAATGGAAATGGTCTCCTGCAGGAAGTCCCCAAGGTCTGGCAGAGACAATATTTCATGTTGGGTTAGGCATATTCATGCTCCAAGATGTTCGTAGTCCACAACGTGGAAACAAAAAACAGGGAAAAACTTATCAAAACTGTCCAGTTGAGATGTGCTAACCAGAATGATTCACAGAGGCAAAACTGGTTAATGGGTGTGTTTGAAATAACCCAAACCCATTCAGTGGCAATTTGTGAAAGAGGACTGTGACAAAGCCTTTGCTGGTGCTAGGAGCAAAGCCAAAGGCCTTCTCCCTTGGCTCAGCCTGGTTAAAAAGCAAATCAAACCCACCCCTGAGCAAACAAGAAGCTGAGGTCTGGTCCAAAATCAGCATGTCTGCACCCAAGAGGGGAAGTAACACCTTCTTTGACACTAAGTGGCGGTTTCATTGCTCTGCAAACTGTGCTTGTTGTTGATATCAGATGCCAATTAAGAGTGGAAAAACCATGGCTGAGACCTTGACTAAGCGGAATGAACGTCCCCTTGAGCTGTGCAGGAACACGGGCAGCTTTGCCTTGGTGCAGGACAGGTGGGAGTGAGCAGTGCCACGCTCAGCTGACGGAGGGGCACACAGCCCACTCCACCTTCTACCACACCAGGGAAGCCTCTCACCCTGGGCCCAGCAAGGGGGGAGTGCCCTGTCCCATCATTGCTTCCCAAAGTGGAGGGCAGTTTCCTCTGGACGTGATTGCTGTTGACTGAAGTCAGGCAGTGGTTTTGTTCTGGTGCAATGCTGAACGAATATTGAGTGTGCCTCTAAGATAAAGTCATTATTTAGGAGCTCATTAAAGTACTGGCCTTGAAAAAATTTCCCACTGCTAATATCCTCTTCCATCACTATGTCAGGGATTGGAGCTGTTTAGAGAAAGCGCTCTGTGCTCTGCAGCCGTCTCCCACCTCTTACCTGGGGCCACCGGGACCAGGGCTGGGATAAAACTTTTCTAAGCCTAGAGCTAAGAAAGGGCCAGGTGTTAACATGAGCTGAAAATTGCTCAGTAACCCTGGCAAAACCCCTCAGCACCTTCATTTCCAGAAAAGATCCTGAGGCTGTTTTCTCTCTACTCCTCCCTTTAGTGAGCTGGGGTACTGCTCCCTGCTCTGAAAGCACACTCCTCCCTCTTGCTTTTCTCCCCCACTCCCCACTTTCCCTCATGCTCCTGAGATTCACCTATCGCTGTACCTGCAGGCTTTGCAATAAGAAGGGAGAAAGCAGCCCTGCCATTCACACACGTTGCTGTCCTGTGTGCCGGGAGAGAGTTGGAGCCCCAGGGGACACCTCTGCCCCTGGGACCACATCTGAGCCCGCAGCGTGGGAAGCAGCTTGGGGCTGCCTGTGTCCAGTGCTTGAAGGTAACTTCAGAAAGGTCAAAAATGAGTTGCTGAACTTCACTGCCAAGAAATCCTCCCTCGTAGCCCCGGCGTGGTTTCCTAGGTGGGCGCTGGCAGCGTTATTGCTGTGTTGGCAGATCCCAGCTCGCTGCAGTGGGATTCAGGAGAACATCAAGTGTCCATGCTGGAGAGCCTGTCCGCAGCCCACCTTTCCTCCAGGCAGTGTGCAAAGGCCTGCTGCAGCTTAAATAAATACTAATTTGCAGTAATGATATTTAATCCTCTTCAAACCATAATTTACAGTATCAGATTATTATCACAATATCTTATCCACAGTTCCTAATGCTTTACTGTTATCCCATTACAGGGAGTTCTGCTGCCAGTGCATATTGTCTATTTCTCTTACAAATGTTCTACAGAAACCTTATTAATTATTAGTCTCATAAAACACCTGTTAATGTTACCATTTTAATAAATCTCCTCCTTAATTAAATTAGGTTGTTCTGATAGTAATCCTCTAATGTCCACTGCCTTTCTGTTCTCATCACAGTCTGATTGTAGAGTGGGAAGCAGCATTCAATTATAATTGATGTAGGTCATAATTCAGAACCAAATTATAACATATAAAGCCATATGATCATTGAGGAATATAATAGATCTCTACACTAAAGTGTCATTTGGATTGATTAGTGCTGTTTCTAGAGCCTTGTTAGAGGTGAGAAAAGGCTTAATTCAAAAGGGTCTTTTTTTTTTTTTGCTTTTCTTTTTCCTCTCTTTTTGTGTTCAATTCTTGTATTTCCTCCTTGATAGGCAGCACCTACTGCAGCTGCTCTGGGACAGTGCTCACGACTACTTTCCCACTCTTTCCCACTGGTGTTTCAGTTCTAAAGCTGAGCTTTTTTTTATTATTTTGTATAGGCAGATCACATGATGATTTTATTTAACGATTTAATAAAACCTTTCCTCCTGAGATTATATGCAAGAAATCTTGATGCTGATCTATTACTGCTGCTACCCAAGCATGAAAGCACAGTTATACATGATATAGCAATGCTAGAGATATAAGCAAATAATTAAAAGTATACCAGAATGAACACCTTACCCTAGCTGTAAAGTTGATTAGGCACCAGGAAGGTTTCCCACACTGGCTCCAGGACAGTTCCTCTCTGCTAGGGAATGTCTCAGGAGAAACCTGTCCTGGATCTTGCTGGTGCTCACACAGGTCCTGTTTATGTGGGAGGTCTGGGCACCTCTCAGCCTTGACTGCTTCCCTCCAGCTTTCTGAGCAGAGAGATGTGACGTGTTCTGTGGAATTAGTGGTGATCTCTTATCTTGCAGGAAACCCTAGGACAAAAATAACTTTTCCAGGACCATGGTGAGAACCTGCCTCTCAGCTCTCCAGATCTTTTGTGCTACTGGGAAAAACCCCTGTTTCAATTGCTTCACTGCCTGCCTCCCCTCCCATCATCCTCATTTACCTTCCTCATGACAGCTACCATCATTTATGGCCCAAGAAACCAATGTAGCAAAATATTATCTGTGGCTTGAATTGATTTTTATGTAATTTAGAAGCTCAGGTCTTTTTCAGGGTCTTCCCCTTGCCCTGTGCACATCTGCTTGCTCCCAGTCCTCCTGCTCTCCTGTGGGCTTCAGTATCCAGTCCCTGTGGATATCACTGACTGCTGTCCTCAGCAGGATATTGCCTTCTTCTTGCCCCATTTCATGAGGTGGATCTCATCTCTCCCCATTTATCGTCATTTTTCAAAGAGGATACCCATGGCTGCAGTTTCTGAATAATTTTTGAATTAATCAAAGGATGCTGTAGCTACTTTGTATGTGATCTGATCCTTAAAAAAATCCCCTTACATTCTTCCTTTTAAAACTGAATTACATACCAAAAAGGTTTTGGAGAGAAAAAGCTAGAAGCTTCATTGGAATGATGCTGAAATGAAATATTTTTACTTTTTAAAATGAAACATGTTGGTGTGTTTGGATTATATGCCTTGTGTTTTCTAGCAATAGAAGTATTTTATGAATTTTTGTTCCACCTTTGCTTGTAGCTTCCTGTAATTGTGTAATTTTGATTCCTTCTGCAGTATTTGCTTTGGTTGCTCATTTGCTCAGTTCCAGATCAATCAGTTTTGAGGTTTCCATTCCTGCCCCATGTGTTATCCACAGTATTTAGGATATGGATGCAGACGGTGAGTACTGCAATAGCAAGTCATTGAAAACAAAAAATAAGTGGAAGTCCATGGAAAGGAGCTGTGGAATTTGGACTATTAAGGTGTAGGTGTGACACAAGTAACTTGCAAGTGATTTAAAAACCCCACGAGCAAATTAAAGTGTTGGTTTGGTGTAGGTTTGGTACCTCTGACTGAATTACTGCTCACCCTCTGGCATTTCTGTGTGGCCTGAACTGCAGCCATTGCCTGCTGTAAGCCTGCAGGAGTTTTTAAGGAGCAGGTCCTGCAGCAGAGGCTTGCAGTGAGGTGTTGGCTCCTGGAGTGCATGGTGGATCTTCCTGTGGGAAAGAGATGGTGCCTCTTCCTCTGTCCCCTCCCGGGCACCCGAGCGGAAGATCCCTCATTCAGTTCTGCACAATGTGATAATTGAGAGGGAGTTTCCTGGAGCTGAATGCTGCCTGCCCAGGGTCAGCAGCTGCTCTTCCATCTTGCCTTGCTTTGACATCCCACATGAACCCCCAGCACGGAGTTGGAGGGAGTCCTCCGAGCTGATGAGCCTTTTTGTTGCTAAGAGATGACTTCTGGAAGTGCAACAGTCATCAGCTTGTTGGGAGTGGGTAACGAACTGTGGGTTAAGGTGGTTTGAAAATACTTCTACTTCTCTACATTAACTACAAACAGAGGGAAATTATCCTGAGATATGGGGTATTCTAGTTGCTCTTGGACCATGGGGGTGTTTAAGCCATGCAAAGTGTGGCAGAGTCCAGCATCTGCTGGGTCCTGTCTCTGCTCTCCACCCGTCACACAGACATGCAGAGACCATTAACAGGTCAATGTGGTGCTGCTCAGCAGCAGTGTGGGGCCCAGCCTCACTGAACTTTGGTAGATGAAGCGTGTCTGCTGAGTTATAGTCCTACTAGAGAGAGATTCATCGCTCCTGCTAGGAGATAATGCATTTCAGGGTAGTTTTTGGAATGTCACACATCTCTGCTGGGAGAGCAGAGGCAGGGCATGGAGTCACTCATCCCAAGCGCACTGCACTTTGTGCCTCACCCTCCCCAAATAATTCTTTGGACCATTTAACATCAAAAAAATCACGACTGTGAGCCCTTTGCAAGAAACAGCACGGGATTTGTGTCTTGTGAGGCCTCATCCTGCCCAGGAACACTTTCTTGGCTGGTAGGAAGCCCCTTGGCCAGTGCAGCTTCTTCTCTCTCCTTCATCCCTGTGGGTGTTTTAGCAGTTTGGGAGGAGAGGGGCTGTGTCCAAATGACCAGTGGGGCAGCACTGGCGTCCCTTCTGCTCTGGCCCAGGGCAGTCAAAAGGGTCTTTTTTTTTTGAGCACAAAGCAGAGCACAGAGCACAGCTCTGCTTTGCAGTGAAGCGCCTCTCCCGTGTCCTGCACAGTCACTTGCTGCACATTAGTGGGATGTGGTGGAAAATTTATGTACGATTTCTCTGCCTTCAGATCGAACAGAAATACCATTCTGTCAGAGAAGTGGGCTTTGACAGAGCTGAATGGCTCAAAGAATGGTTCCTATCAAGGCTGATAATCTTCCCTGGCGATAACGCAGTGGATTATACAGCGATTGGATGTTGAGAGTACGCTGACCTTAATCTCCCTTAACTTTGGTTTTCTTTCCCATCTGATAATAATGGAGAAAGTACAACAAGTGCCATAGAAGATTACACACATCCTGCCACACTTTGCAGATGGCTGATACAAAAATCAGAGACAATGCTAAAATAATTAAAAAGCCCACAAAAAATGAAATAGGGTACTCAGCTCCTTTAGTGAGGCTGTGGCTAAGGAAACAGCCAGCCAGCCTGAAATGGACAATATAAATGTAAGTAGATCTTATTAAGATTCTGTGTGGCTGTTAAAGCATCCTCAGCCGTTGCTTCCAGCTTAGTGTCACTGCTAATGGTGAAGAGAGGAAGAGATTAGTTTAGGCTACTTTGAGACATCACAGATATACGTGGGAGGCATCCTCTGTTTCTTGAACTTGTATTTCGCTGACCTGCTATGTGACGAGTGGAGTGCCAAAAATACAGAAGAGTTGGCACATAAAATCCATGTCTACTCTATCTACTCTGTCAAGGCTAAAAAAAAAAAGTCCTGAATGAGCCTTGGAGAGTCAACAAATCACTAAAATAGCAGCTAAAAGAGGAAGTTCAGCACGAGTTCAAGTCATTAAAATTCCCTCTAATGTATGCTCTCGCAGACCAGCGGGCTGAGCGTGATCCCGGGGAGCGGAAGGATGTGTGTGAACTTGTGTGCAAGGAGAAAATGGACAAGGTTGGTGTTGCTGACCTGCAGCGTGGAAGCCTGATCATTTCTGTCGTTTGAGATGGCTGTGTGGGGAGAAAAGGTCAGTGGATCAGCTCTGTGCTGGAAATGGGGAGAAATGAGCTTTTGCATGGCTTTCTTGGGCAAATCCCCACCTGTGTGCAGAGTGTGGCCTATTTATGTCTCAGACTTTTGCTGATACTTGCACAAGGTCTCCAGGGGAGCGCAGCTAGGTAAGGGGATGGCTGTGGTGGAGAGTAAACATAGATTCCTCATTTAGGAAACACTCTTTCCTAATGGTAACATTTGGCTAAAGAGCAGACAAGGCCTATTAACTCTGAACGTGTTCTTTTTATGTTCTTCCACGCAGGCAATGTGGGGAAAAAAGGAGACTTACACCTGCATTGTCCATGTTTGCCACATTTCTCATTGCCTCCAAAGGGAGTTCTGTTCAGGAAATGCAAAGCAGGCCTGGTAAATATATTTCCATTTATTCAGTAGTTCTGAGATTGAAAACGATAGAGACTGGGCAAAAGAAATAGCAGGGGTATCCCATATCCATGTGTTGCTTCATTAAACATCTGAAAACGGCAATGAAAAAGCAGAGATTGCAGAATGAGATTACCAGGGAGGAGGATGATAACATGAAAGCCTCTGTCCTCTGCTTGTACAATACACATGTGGTCAGAAAAATAAAGGTAGCAAACTATCTTACTGTATAATAGACAAGGATTTTCATAGCTGTTATTTGGGATGCATGGAAAGTAGAAAATGGTTTTACACAAGAGAGTCGCTTGTTAACTTTGGATATGTGATATGTGAATGTATAACTGAGATAAAAAAATCATCTGGTTTCATCCTTCTTGTCAGGCAATATTTGCATTCAGAAGCTCTAGAAGTAACACTGAGTAGTGAAGGAATATATGACAGAATATTGTAAAGCTAACTGACATTGTGCACAAGAAAATTAGTTTCCTTTTATTGCTGTTTTAAATAGAAAAGATTTGATCAGTCTTGGCCCTCTCAATAGGCAAAAAAAGATGACTAGACCACAAATGCCTGTGAAGCTGCCTGAAGGCATGACAGCTGCTGGAGAAAGGGTCGCTCTTTCTTACTTGCAGAGGTGTCAGGTGGCAGAGGTGTCTCTGCCACAGGAGAGCGATGTGTAACAGCAGCATCCTGGGACCACGCTGTAAGAACTGGGGTTTAAACCAGTTGCCTGTCATCCTTGCCAGTCCAGTGCTGGCGTCATCCCTGGAGCAGAAATCCCCTACCTGTGGCACGCTTGTTCCCCTGCCCCTCACTGCAAACTCCCGTGAAGCTCCGGAAGCTGCATCACCTCGGGAGTGAGAGTTGGACCTGTTGATGAGACCAGGGTGAAGGGACCTGCCCAAGCCCTGCCTGTGTGTGGGTGACTTGTCCTTCAGCTCAGCTCAACCCCTCAGCCCCCAGCACAGCCCTGATGGCTCCTACACCAGCCCTGCTGTGGTGGAGATTCTCCAAAAGCCTTTTCCAACAAGGGAAAATTTGTAACATAAATTCCTACTTGAGCATCACTTTTTTTTTCTTTTTTTGGATTTGTTTTTCTTTAGGAACAAAGGGATATATGCTTTGGCTTGTACTTGTTTGTGTCACTAGGTCCTGAGGCAGACAATGAAAGCTGTAATTCCAGCTGTGTGATCTGCTGCCATCATCCACCTCGCATCCCTGGTACCAAATCTCCTGAGACAAAGCACCTCCTTAATCAGATTCAAGCCCAGCTCATTCTCTGGGAAAGAGCTGCCCCTGACCTCCTGCCATCCTTTTGTGTCGCCCTGAGGGGCTGAGCTGCCAAACCAAAGGGAGCAGATGGGGCAGGAGGAGCCCAGCCAGCACTGGCAGGTCAGGTGTTTGGTCACCCAAGCATCACTTGCTGCTGATGCTGGGGCTTGTCCTCATTAGCTCCTATGTGCTCTTCACTAGTTGTCATCAAGGGCTTTGCCTTTTCATTTTGACCATTTAAAGGGCCTTTTAAAATTAGGTTTTTGATGCATTTGTGTCTGTACAGCATTTCACAAGTTATAGTGGTTTCCTGCACCCCTTTGGTTTTTGTTGGAATTCAGTAATTACGGTGATGGAGAGGGATTCTCCAGGAGCTGCCAGCCTTGCCAGTGTGTCCCTGCTGGTGGCACTGGACCGTGGGCTCTGGGCACCTGGTGACACAGGGGGTGAGAGCAGCCAGGTGAAGATGAATATCTCGATCCCTGCACTACCATCCAGCCTAAAAGCAGGCTGGGAAGTAGCACATATCCCAGTGACAGGGAAGCCTGCAGCCTCTGGAGTCCGGATGCATCAGAGCCTAAAGAGAGCTGAGCTCCCTAATGGGCACATGCCGCGTTTTTGAGCATCCTGCATCTTCTGCTGATTGTCTGCTGTCGAGCCCTCGCTTCCAGCAGGGCTGGGCTTTCCACTGTATGCCAGCAGCGGCTCTTCCAAACTTCCTTGATTGTGTCTGTGCCTGTTGCTTGGTGCTTGAGTGATGAAATGGAAGGCAGCAAGAGTGACAAAGATTAAATGAGCAGCGAGAGGAACCTGAGCTGAATTTTGGGAGAGTAATTAGTGGTGCCAGTGGCTCCAAGCAGAATAAGGGCGTTTGCTTTCTGCTATTATCCATGTGGCACTGGGGAAACACAAGGCAACTCCCTCCTGATTCTTCTCTAATTAAAAGGTTTTTATGTGTAAGGTCTGGAATATATGAGGAAGTGATAAATTAAACTTCATGAGTTCCCCACTCTGTGCTTGTGCTGCAGCAGGAAATAGATTCTGCACCTCGCAGCGAGCCCAGTGAAGAAACTGCTCCTTTCCCATTGCAAACAGGAGCTTGTGGCACTTCCAGCCTGGAGGCATCCTGCTGGGTTTGCTGTGCCTGGGGACAGGGGCCAGTGTGAGCCAGCTGGCCATGGGATGTAGGAGCCATCCCCTGGCTAAAGGCAAAATGAATGCTCTGAGTGTGGCAGAGCTCTGCTGGCACGAGCCCAGGAGGGGAAAGCAAAGGAGTTGCCTTCTTCCAGCAGTGAAAAAGCAGTAGTAGAGCTGCTTCAAGCAGTTGCTGCAGCCCCCGGGCTGCCCTGGCCTCTTTCCCAGGGCGGAAGATGCAGCTGTTCTGCCCAACTGCAGCAGCTCTGGCTTCTTCCTGATGGCTTCCCCCACACATCCCTCGTGGTGGGCTGGGGAGCGGGGAGGAGGCTGGCAGCCCAGAGGGATGAAGCAGGAAGAAATTGCACCCATCAGCCCCCCAGGGCATGACATCCCTGCTGGGACAGCTCCAGGACACCATCCAGGGCTACAACCAGGAGATATCACCCTCTGCTCCCAGCTGTCCTCCTGAGCACTGGGAAAATAACTTATGCACTAAAGCAAAATGCGCGCAGGCAAAAAAGGAAATGCTGCAAGATGATCCTAGAGGATTTTTTGGAAGTTTTCTCTGACACGTCAATGCTTTTATATATATTTTTAAAGGCTTGGTTAGATTGAAAGGGCAAAGGAAGGTTGTTTTCCTGTGGCTTGGAGTCAGTGTTTAAAAAATGTAGCTGTAGGTGAAAAATAATTGCAAAACAAAATTAAAAGGTGATCCTCAATGCCAAAATAATGCCAAAATGTAACTTTTTAGGTTTTAAGACGAGGTTTTGAACCTGACCAAAACATCTCGACAGTTCAGTATCACTTTGATACTCGAGTGATTCCAAATCTGTGTGTTCTGGAGAAAATACTTTCTTTTCAAAAAAGTTCATTAAGCTCTCCATAAGCCTCACCTCCTGGCCTGTCCTTGCAGTAGAAGGAATGGTTTGTTCCTATCCCTCAGAAGGATTTTTAAAATTTTAATAGGTAAAACTCATGCACAGTGTAAACACACCAAAAAGCACACACCGTATTGAATTTTCAGAGACAAGTATTTTAAATCCGGCCTTTTTCAAAACTGCAGACATGCATTATTTACACTGGAGAATAATAATATAACAAAGCTGTATTAGATTAAAATTGTTCCATAAAATATTATGATTATCATTTTCTGTAGCTTGACTTAAGGTGAACAATTTATATAAAAATATGAATTATTTTCTGTTACAAAAAAATTATTCAGTGTGGGCTCTGTGTATTACAGTTATTAATCTTTCTATTTAAATGCAAATTTTTCCTTTCAACTGAGAGCTAAAGATACTTTTTATACAACTAATAAAACACAGCTCTGATCTGCTGATCCCTCCTAAGGGAGATGGCTTTCTCAGCTGTGTTTGGGATGTCTCTGCTGGAGCATGGTGTTTCTTTACAGCAAGGATGCTCTCTTCATAAATACATTGATAGTTACCTGCTCAAAAAGAAATACTCATTGGTACAGCAAGGTGTGACTTGGACAATCCTTAGTTGCTTTGTTTTTGTAAAAAGAGAAAAGAGCTAAGAAGAGCAGTGGCCTTTGTGTGGCCATGTGCTGTGCCTGCAATCCAGGAAGGTCATTTACCCTTGGAAAATCTTGGTTTGCATCCTAGTGGGTTTGCTGCTATGAGAAACCTGAAACCGAGATTTCTTTGAGAGGCTGGAGTCAGCTCAGGTGGGAGCTGGTCGGGTGATGCTGGGAGGGGAGTTGGACAGGGTGGTCACAGCTGTTTCATTCCCCTGTCAAGCAGTTGTTGAAGGTCTGTCAGGCTTTGCAATCACCACAGAGCTTGTGCTGTCCAGAAAGCCTCATGTCTCCCCCAGAACGCCAGAGACTCCCAGTACCACGACGAGCTCCAGGGGCACGGGTGCAGTTTGCTCTGTGTAAGCGTCAGAGGTTCTGTCTGAATGGATGCTCTTCCCATATGCAGACAGCAATGGAAATTCTCCTGTTGGACCAGGAGGAGAATTCCAGTGTCTGATCCTTGGGAGCTGCAGTCAGCTGAGGTTTCTGCAGCTCTTGCCATACATGCACGAATGTGACAAGGAGAGAGGTAACTCCTATCTGGCAGCTTGTGTCCTGAAGCAGAAATCAAAGTTGTTTATGTGATTTCAGGCTAATTTCTGCCAATTTTTCATCTGACAAAGTGCTTCTATTACCCTGAGCAACTCCAAGGACAGCTTCCTTAATAATGTTTATGTTGTTCGAATTTAGTTACCAGTATTAGGAAAGGAAGTTGAAAACAACTCTGCATCTCCATCTTTCATCCTTGCACAATCACAAACTTCCCATTCCACCTTCCAAGAAACACTGTTTCCTGCGGGTGGAAAGCTTTCTGATGGTTTTCCAGGTTCTGCATGGGCTGGCAGAGCGTGTTGTCCTCTGGCCACCCCTTGGTCTCCCTTGTTAGTGGTGCTCTGACTCACCCTGGGTGGGAGCTTGGCTGCTCCAGCCGGTGGAAACGCGGGTAATTGAAAAGGCTGAAGTAGTGAGTGGTGTTATAATTAACTGTCTGTATTAGGCATTTTACAGTTCTGACACCTCGCAAGAGTGGAAGTTTAATGAGAATGGAGAGAGGCTCAAAAGCAATCCATTTTCCCAGTAAAGATTGTAATGAAGGTGTGAAATGATGCACAGCTAACTAAACCTGTCTGTAATAGCCTCTCTGTTATAATGCAGTGATCTGACGCATTGGAAAAACAGTACAGTGCATATGTATGCATGTGTGTGTATATATATATATAAACATATATAATATATATACCTATCTTTCCTTGCAGCACTAATGTAATGTATCATGCAGCTTACCTGAGTGTACCATGTGTAGGCCAGGTGCAAAAATGTGTAAAGAACTGATTGTTGACAAAAAATGCTCATTTGCTGTGTAGAGATGAATGCAGCCCAAGGAATGCCCCAGAAAATGCCCCAGAGAGGATGTGCAAGTGGAGCACAAGGGGCTGTGAATGCCTGTGCCAGGGCCAGCTGTGACACAGCACAAAGGAATTCTGTGACCCATTTCCACCAGCACGGCCTCCTCACTACGCTCCTGTCATGAATTCCCTGGGATCTGCCCTGGAGAGGCAGGAAGAGCAAAGGTGTTTTCTCACTATTGCTTCAGAAGAGGCTCAGTCTCTGACCATCAGTTTAAAATCCAACACCAGCAGCTATAAACAGAGTGTATTTTCCACAGCAAAACCCTGTAGTCTTCACTGTCATTGCATCCTTCTGTCTTCTGCAAAGAATACGTCAGATTTGTGCGGGTGTGGTGGGAATGGGAATGAGGATGGCACCCATCACGTGGCTTCTGGTGGCACTTGAGAGTCAGTGGCCCTCTGAGGATATTTTTGGAAATGAATGCTTTCCTCTGGGATCTCGTGTCTCCAGATTTGGTCTTCGTAGGTTTTTATGTCCCACCCCTGCAGGGTGTCACTCTCAGCTGGCAAGGAGCTCAGTACCTGGTGAGCCCCGTGCCCTGCTGGAGCAGGTGCCCCTCTGCACACCCAGACAGTGTGGGGTACGCTCAGCAAGTCATTTCTGCCCACAAACTGGCCCAAAGCTGTCCCCAGCATGGAGCACTCAGGGCTGCTCCGGAGGTATTGCACTCACGGGCAGGTTTCCTTTTGAGTGGGTAAATTCGTTTGTTTAGCCTGAGCCATTTGTCACCATTGTCCCCCTTGCTCTGAGGTGTGAGCCTGCTCTCAGCATCCTCACCTGCTGGGAACACGAGTCTGCTGCCACCGCTGTTTTTCCAGCCAGGCTGAGGGGGCTGAGGGCCAGATCTCTGGGAGCTCACAGGTCTGGTATTTGCCATGCTGGAGTCCAAATGCAGACAGGCATGAAGGGCTGCTTCCATTCTGTGCAGCTCTTGCTCCAGTTTGATCCCAAAGAGCTTTTCCTGGCTGATCTGAATTACCTTTTCCTTTTTTAAATATATAATTTCTGTGACTGATATAAATGTCAAGCACATAGATGAAGAATAAAAATGGAGATAAACACCTTGTTAATTGTAATCATTACGTATATACCTGAGCCCATAAATTTCAATAATTAGTTTGATTTTCTTTTTTTTCTCTCCCTGTCAGGAATTGCATGAATATGGCTGAGTTTTTTCATAGCTGCTTGCAGGATAGAGCCTTGATTGCTACACTACATGAGTTTTGTGTGTGGCATATGGTGAGGTCTCATGAAACATAATGGTGGAGCACTAATGTTCAGCTCTCCTGTGGGGAATATCACATCCTGAAGGGTGACTCCTTTCAGTAACATCAAGATTCTATAGGAAAAGAGCTTCTTTTAAAGATCTCAGCCATATGATTTATGGTAAATAACATTTGTATTCACATATTATGTGTTTCTGCTCTTGAGGTTTGCCCTTGTTGGTGCTCAAATTTGTTTTTGTTTAGCATGTCGCAGGACTTGGAGCAATACAGTTTTGGTAAAATGTGTGGGAAGGCTATGTAAACACCATCCAAGCTTTCCATATCCTCTGTGCATCCTCTCCAGTATGTTTAAATGTTCCAGCTATGCAGCTAAAGTACACCCACTAATACAAGTTAATTCAAAGACATGGTTATATAACGGGAGCACTTTATTTAGATTTTTATAAAGAGAACAAGAGGATCCCCTGAGATATTGTTGTACAAATAACAAAAGGCAGAAGCTCAATTAGTGAAATCATGGAAGTGAAAAGTGAGACAAAAATAATGTAGAGTAAAATTCAGTCAGTATATTAGTTTGCAAAGTATACTTTCTTATACATTAAAGGGCTGCATTGAGGAATGAATTACCTGCTTTCCCTATGACAGTTTTCTAAACTGAGGTTGTCAGAATTTTTTTGCAGTGCTCTGACTCAAGATAGGAAAAGTCTATTCCTTAATTCTACTAGATGGAGGTGTCACTTTGATACTTCCATTTACTTTTTTCATTACAGGAGAGCAGAAGTTGTCCAGAATTATTTTTTTTTCCATTTTGTGTTCCCCTGAGACTCCAACAATAACCAGCAATAGTTTTTTTGTCCACATTATTCTAGATTAATGTTTTCCAAACAGCAATATATGGAAGCATGAGCCTCAACAGTTGGCCAGCAAGCAAAGCAAGAAAGGATTTGGTTTACAGGAATAAATCCAATCCCTATTCTTTTTCCTTAGAAGCTGACAGTGTGTTTCCAGCAAGGTGAGACTACATAACAAAATGTTGCACTCTGGCCCGTACCTGCAGAGCTCTTTGGTAATGTGACTTCTGAAGCCCTTTCTGCCTTTCCTAGAACAAAGCCGTGGTTTGCTGTCTGATCTAAGAGAGCCCAGGAGCCAGCAGGGCTGCCTGCAGCAGGTGCAATATGCAGTTTGCACTGAGTTCAGACTCTCCACAGCCTGATTTCATGCAGCTTCACATGCTTTAATCCTGCTCTCACGGTACTTCTCTCTCTGGGACTGCCAAGTGTCCACACCAGCCACTGGTCTCATGGGGAAAGTCCATTTGTGCAGAACCCTGAGAATAACCCCCGGAAAATACGGCTGCGAAGAAAAAATAAAATTGTCAGTCCAAAGCGTTTCTCAATTAGTTGGTTCAAAATGATTGGTTTTGGTAACCTTCTTCTGTCAATCACTGGTCCCATGTATTTACATAGGGCTTAGTGATGAAACCACTTGGAAACGTGTCAAATTATGTATTTTGCAACTTAAATCACCCTTCACCAGCTAAAAAGGAAAACTAAGGAGAACACTGACACTGGGAGAAACAGGGTTTGTAAAGGAGCTTTTCCAGGGTGAAGCTGGAGCTGTCAGGACCAGCTCCTGGTCTGGGGGAATGTGTGGGGCAATGAGATTCAATCCGGTTTTATGGCATGTGGCTGCAGCCTCCACCTCTGTGTGCTGCTACCCTGGAAAGAGAAAAGATATTTTCAGAGCAAAGGTTGTCTTTGTAAAGCATCTTGGAAGAACGTATGAACGTGTCTTTTTCTGAAATGGCAGTTTGTTTCTGTATTACTTTTTTATTTTTTATATGGAATTAGAATTTATACAATTCATTTGACTCCTTAAGTCATTATACTATTAAATGTTTCAGAACTTGAGTCGCTACTTTGCCTGTCACCAAAATGGACAGCTCATTGCCCCCGCTACAAAGATGCTGTGAGCCAGGAGTTGGTACGGGCTTGTTTTGATTAGGGTTGATACGAAATTTTAGGGGTTTTATCAGTATTTTGCTGATGTTATGATTGGATTTGCATGCATGAAAACACAGTTGTGTTCTGTTTCTGAGCAACGACAATGCTGGTTCCCTGTGCAGGAGACCCAGAAAGCAGTCTTGAAATTTTCTTTCCAAATGTGATGCACTGCCTGGCTGACGAGAGTGCCCAGAAGTGAAGCAATATGAGCAGCATTGCTTGATTTAATAGCATGAGATCCTCACAATGTGTTTCAGTTTATATTATTCTGGAGATAAGAATCTTTAAATACTGAAGGAGCATACAGTGTACAAGCATTGTATTGACATTTTTCTATGCTATCATAACCACAGATTCATCTGCTTGTCCTTATGTTAGCAATTTAATTTTAATCCAGGGCAATAATGAAAAAGTGCATTACTGGGGAAAAACAAACTCTTCATGGCCTGTGTTCCTGGTATTTTTAGGGAATTGAATTGCATTTTCTGTTGACAATACTGGACTATCTTTAGGCCTTCTGTGAACATCCATGAACAACAAAAATGTGTCTGTCTAATGTATTGTCAGCCAGAGGAAAATAGACTATTTGTAGCTCTTGTATTGGGAGGCGGATCTGGAGCCCTGTCTGTGCCCTGTGCCACTTTTACTCTGCAATTTCCTGTGAGGAATCGGAGCAGCTTCTGGGGAGTGGGGAGGCCCTTCTGCATGTGCTGAGCCTGGGCTGGGAGCCTGCCCTGCTCCCGAGGTGTCCCTGCCAGCTCTGGATGGGGGATGGAGCAGGGCTGCGCTGAGCTGCCCCAGGCTCGCGCGAGGATGAGGGTCAGGACTGGAGCGCCCAGGCAGGGGTGGCTGTTTCTGCTCAAATGGGCCAAAATTCCCCACATCTCTGGGGAGAGATTTTAACTGACAACAGTGAGAGTCCCTTCTGATGCTGAAAACCAGAACCTTTTTTTTTTTTCCCCCTTATTAGGAGCAGTTTGGTGGTACAGGCTTTTACTGTGCATGGTACAGGTGACCAAACCTGTGACAAACACTGGCTGCTTGGCACAGGTTTTCCTTGCCACAACACAACTCTAGGTACAGATTTTTTCAAAACTGGGAGCAATCAAGTGCTCGAGTGTTGTAGAAGCAGAATAATTTGGATTCCATTTTTTTAATAATTTAGTGTCTTTTTATATAGAGAGATAGAGGACTCAAAAATCCTACAAGAAGGAGCACAATATGAGATTTATTTCCCAAAGTTGTTTTTTTTTTTTCTAAACTCTTGCCAAGAATCTTCTACTACAATTTTGAGTTTTATTAAAAAAAATCCTAGGAGAAATGTGTACTATTCTTTATCAAACTACTTAGGACATATTCCTAAGAGTCACTCACACTCCCACACGCACCTTTCCACAAGTGAGATAAATTGAGAATGTCACTATCTTTAATGTTAGAAGTATTTCCATCTTCCACTGCAAATATGCAGTGATGCATCTAGAATAGCACTGTCAGGGGAAGAAATCTTCACATGAACAGCATTTAGCTATTTGTGTTCTCTTTCTACATGCACTTAGTGTTTTTTCTTCGGTGGGATCATGTTGGCTGCAGGGAAATGGAGAAAGAAAACTGTTTCTTTAGCTATGAGCCTGTTCTGAGTCCTGCCCCCTGGCCAGTCTCTGACAGCCTGTGCCCAGTCCCGAGCCTCACAGAGCTGTGGGAGATGTTGACTGTAGGGCATTGCACTTGCTGACAGCAAGGTGGGTGCAGGGAAATTGGTTTGACACGTGCTGGTGCTGCTGAGAGTGGCCTTCACCTCCTGGGTCTGCACAAAACTGCTGGCTCCAGTGGGGAAGCAGATGGGAGTGAGGACTTGAGAACTAATCTCCTGTCTGTGCTTCTGCCTCTGTGACTAATTGCTCTGAAATTTGCACATGTAATAGCTTTCGCTTTTCCTAATACCTCTTACTAGGTTAGCATTTTAAAAAGATGTATTTTCTTGTCATTAACAGCACTAGATGCAAATGGGGAAGCAGATAGATATGCATTGCTTATTAATTAAAATAGGAGCACAAATTTCAGGGAGTGCAGTCAAGCTCCAAGGAGTACCTGATCCCGTGTCCAAGCCAGGGTACACAGCAAGAAATGCACCCCCTGCACCACTCCTCTGTGGGGACGCACAAATTAGAAATTTCAAGGGCTGTTGAGCACTCTGAATTTCCACTGGGGATCAGCACAAAGTTATTTGGCACTGGAGGTTCTGTAACTGTGATACATTGGGAAAGTTCATATTGTGCAATGGCCCTAAAACTCCCCTGTCCTCCTCTAGTATGCAGAGACCCAGTGCTAAGATGTGTTTAATATAAAGCAGGTAGGATATGAGCTGACTGGAGCAGTTTTTCTGTCTCTTGTTGCCTTTACATTATTCATCTTAGGATCATCTCCTGTGCTATTTATATTCAGCACAACTAATAATTAAACCAGGGGATAGAGGTGTGGTGTGAATGGGAAGAAAAACTCCGTATCCCTGATGTTGCAAAGTTGGAAAGCTAGCCAGGACTGGGGGAGTCCTTAGTCTGAGGAAAGGTGGTCTGTTGGAAATGCTTGCTTCCTACAGGAAAGCATTAACCTGCGAGCACTACTCATAAGTGGCCAGAATGCAGTGATTAAAGTGCTCTTGCTGTGTGATCTTGGGCCTCTTGCCCTTTCTGTTCCTTAATTAATTTCCTCTATCATTTATGTATTAATAAAAACAAATTACCTGCTTCATGGGAGGTGAGAGGTTTTATTCATTTATGTTTGCAAACACTGTTGAGATCCAAGGAAGGAAGGAAGGAAGAGGCTGCAGAAGTCAGACGGCTGTATTTAGTGCATGAATGATATATGACAAGGTTTTTTCCTTGGCAGTCTGATAATTTGACATAGCAGTCAGTCTTTTTCCTTTCTACTGTTCAACTTTCTTTTTCTGACATTGTTTAACTTCCTTTTTCTGACATTTTCCTATAAGGCATTACTTTTGCCTCTAATGTGATATGTAAATGGGTGGATATATGGACACTTTGATTTTGGGTTGATCACTACCTTTGTTCCAGCCTTCTTTCTTTCATGATCGTTTATGGAGAAGGGCACTGCCCAGTGACTGTGGAGTCATCTGCCAGCAGGTCATGTATTTGAAAATAATGTTGGGATTAAAAATTGTTTCCATGTCTCATTTTCATGGAATAAACCCAGATTTATCTCCTGGAACAATGCTGTTTTCTGCTATTACCAATAGGGTAGCAGCTGTGGAGGTTCTCCTGCATGGGACAGAGGTGTGCAGACAGGACAGTTCCAGATGATAGATGTGGAGAGCTGGTTGTTGTCTACTGACATGAACTGCTCTACAACTCAGATTTTTAATGTCTTTCTCTGAAAACGGACTGGATCAAGCTCTTACAGTCTATATGCAACATGCACTAGCTGTGGCCAGATGCTGCCTGTGACAGTTTTTCTGGTGGAGTTCAGCAAAGGCTGATGCGTGTCCATGAAAGACAGAAATGTGCTATCAATGGATGCCCCTGATATCTTTACTCCTGGTGACTAATGCAAATAAACACAACGTTTTTTCCTACCTGTGCAAACCAGTCTCAGGATGGAATCAACATGAAAAACCAGCATCTCTTCTCTTGTAACATCTAATAGCAATGTCTAATTCTGGATTTTCAAAGCTCTTGCCTTAAGGTGATGCTGTGATATGGAGCATGTTTGTGCCCAGGCACTGCCGTGAGAGCAGCTCAGTGCAATTCTGTATGCAGAGAGCTCCTGGGCTGGGCTCCCCTTGGAGCTCCTCAGCAGGCACTAAGGATGTGTCATCCTTTGAGTTATCTCTTACTTTTAACTCAGCTTTCCTCCATGAAAGCTGTTTTGGTCTTGACTCCAAAACACTACACAGAATACTGCATTTCACAGTGCTTTGCCACAGGGTTTTGCCAAGGGAACAGTGGGGAGGGTGAGGAGGTGAGAGCTGCCTTTGGGGCTGTGCCTGCCTTCACCCCTCAGGTGTGTCATGCCTTTTTCATCAGCGGTTTTCTTTGTGCCACTCCCAAGTTTGCTCCTCCCAGGGATTTTAAGAAATGGCCACTGGCCTTTCAAACTGAGCTGGGTGGGAGAGGGAGCTCAAGTTGCTCTTGAGTGTTTGCAGTTTGCCCCTTAAATCTCTCCTTGGAGGATGCTGCTCACACCGTCTCCCATCTTGCATTGAAGCTGAAGTGTCCTGTTACCTTTCCCCTCCTGAATGTGCAGGCTTTATGTTTCTTTTGTGCTTGTGACCGAGGTTCACCCTGGGGCAGAAACCTTTGTGGAGCAGGGAGAAACAGAACTCTCTGTTTTGCAGCAAGAGAGTGCTCCCAGCCCTCCCACAGTAGCCTCCCCTCATTTTTGGGGAAGATTTCCCAAAAATCAGGGTGGTCTCTCAGCCGCTGGCATTGAAACCCTCCTGGAGACTCTGGCTGAGGTGCAGCCCAGCTCCCCAAAGGGAGCAGGAGTCCTGCACTCCCCTGCCAAGCTCTCAGGGCCAGGACCCTGGGCAGCCCAAAGTAGTGGGTTCATGTCACCCAGCCCTTCAGAGCTGAGTCCTGTTAATGATGTGTGTAAAGACCTCACGCTGCTGAGGCCACGGTGCTGCTCCAGAAATGCTGAGCTAATTGCGTGAAAGGTGAAGCTCCAGTACAGCAACGATTGATTCAGCCTCAGGCCCTGCACAGCAGAAAGCAGCTCATGGAAACCAAAGACTGGCCATGTGATTGCAG
The DNA here is from genome assembly GCA_013397845.1 of Melanocharis versteri. Taxonomy (NCBI): domain Eukaryota; kingdom Metazoa; phylum Chordata; class Aves; order Passeriformes; family Melanocharitidae; genus Melanocharis; species Melanocharis versteri. The sequence continues at coordinate 1,881,152 of VZTG01010061.1, read as the reverse complement.
ACCCTTAATCCAGCTAAAATACCATGATGCCTGACCTCATTAGAAAAAAGTCACAAAACACATCTCCCTGATTGTTCCTTGCTGTGTCCAGTGAAATATTGGGAGCTCAGCCAGGTATTCCTCCCTCTCCTGCAGAGTACTGTGTTTTCCTCTCTCCCTGGGAAACACTGGTAAGTCCAGACTGAACTCCTATAAGCTCATGGGGAAGAAAACTTAAAACTTACTAATTAATACAAAGATATAAAGTGATTGCAGCCGCAATGCTAAAAGCTGGTACTGGGTGTGTAGGGTGAGAGAGAGTAAGGCAAACAAGCAGGGCACATAGTGTCTTATCAGGGGCCAGGAGAATTTGTAAGGGTTAGGGTTAGATTCTAATATAATAGGGAAGGTAATGCACTGCCAGTGCACAGTTGCAGGCTTCAAGCTCATAGTCTGGGACAGTCCCTGGCACAATTCTCCCTCCCCTAGCAAACCTGGTACACTTCAGAGCATAAGTTTGGGTCGCACACAGGGTGGGATGGACTTTGCAGATGGCAATGCTGTGCCTTTGCTTTCAATGCCTATCAGCTTCCCTAGCACAGACAAGTCCCTGCTGCTAGCACCAGACAGCTCTTACTCCAGCCTGACTCTTTGGATGCTGAGGTCTCTTTGGATGCTGTGGTATTTGAAATTCATGTGTGGGAAAGGGGGAGGGATACTGGCATTTCCATGCATGTAGCTGAGTTCTTTACAGTGGTTTTCTGCAACCCATGAATCATGGATGAAGTATTCCTACAGGGCAGCTTGGTCTCTACAGAAGTGCCTTTGCAGTGGAGGGAGCAGGGTGCTGAGCACCAGCACCGTGGGTTTTCTCTCTCAGGTCAGCACAGGGAGGTGTGGTACCGGCAGCACAGAGTAATCGTTCCTCTCACAGCTGCACTGCAGGCAGGGGATCGAGGGGACAAGGGATTTGGCTGGCATTTGTGGACTAAGGATGACTAATGCTTCCCTGTCACTAGCACATCACCACTTGCATCAAGCAGGGCCGTGGAGCAGCTTGGTGCGAACCGGCCGAGCGTTGGCGGTGATTTGTCGTGGTCATCAGTGCAGCGTGAGGCGCTGCGGCCACGGGCTCCTGCTGGCGTGTGGCACTGTGGGGTGCTGCCTGCAGGGCCTGCAGACCCCTCTGGGACACCCCAGGCAGCAGCTCCCATCTGCACGGCCTGCTGCATGTCAGTGTGAGCCTGTTAGAGAGGCTGGGGGGAGCACGGATGGCGGCGCAGCGGGCAGTGACAGATCATACGCTGCAGAATGATTGATTTACTTATTTAGGGCTCTGTTCAGCAAAGATTCGGATCCATGGGGCTTGGGCTTAATAAGAGTTGGGGAGACGAGGCTATTACAGCAGCAGAGGAAGCCATCAGTGCTTCAGGCATTTCCCAGCATGACACTGAGGCATTTATTTAACCTGCTGCACAGCATTGGGGCCAGCCCTGCAGCCAGCAGGGAGCCCTTTGTCCTGCCACCAGATTCAGCCCCCGCGAGGGTTTCAGGTGCTGCATGGAGAGGGGTCTGGGAAGTCCAGGTTTGGAGGCTCTGCTCTCAACCCAAGCCTCACAGCAGCACTGCTGGGCAGGTACAGCCCCTCATTGCAGCAGCTTCTCAGTTACGCTTCAACTTTCGCTTTACTGCAATGCAGTGAAGGAAGGAGAGTTGTGTCACGGGCTTTGTGAATGAGGAGGACCATCCTGGGAGTAGGGTGGCCCTGGGGCCACCTTGCCAGTCACCCTAACCAATTTAGTAATTTGGAAGACCTTGTGAAATACCTGTTAGCATGCCCCAACACTATCTTGGACAGAGAGACTCAAGCTGAGTCACCCTGCAAACCTCCGGTGTGACGTAGCCCAAACTCCATATCCAGGCTTTGCTATGGACCTTCTGGATCCAGAGTTCTTGTCTGTCCTGGTCTAATTTGGTAGGAATTGCCAGGCCTAATCAAACCTGAGACTCCTGGGCTCTGAGAGAGGGAGGTGCCCTGGTGAGGGAGTTGTGGAAGAGCCCGGGCAAACAGCCAAATGAAATCCCTGGGGAGCTGTCACTTCCTGGCAGCAGTGTTTGGCCTGGAGCATCAGCTTTGTGTCAAGCAAAAATACTGTAAAGCACAGTCATAAAGCACAGAAATTGTTAGGAGGTCTTGAAAATCTCCCCGTTTAAAGCACTACCCAATGAGAGCAGCCGCTCTTCCTTCCAGCTGACTTTCCTGCAAGAAAGTTGGAACCATCTCCCTTGTCCTCCAGACAGGTCTTTGCCTGACAGCAGCGGCTTTGATGGGACTGCCTGGCTCTCCTGCATGTCTCTAGTCTGCCAGGACACCCTTTAGTTCAATTACCTCCTCTGTGCCCATTTACCACCAAGCTTTCTCAGGCTGTTTCTTGGCTACAGCTGCCAATCTGAATATTCACCTGGAAAACCAAACCAAACCAAACCAAACCAAACCAAACCAAACCAAACCAAACCAAACCAAACATCTATTAGAAGTAGCCGAGTTGTTAATACAGACAGTTCAGGTGGTGAGTGCATCACCTGAGGGCTCAGCAGGAGGAACTTCACTACTTAAGAGAGGGATGTAAAACTGTGGGGGTGAGCTGGAAGGCAGCTGTGGAAAAGAGACCTTCATCTGGAGGATGCTCTATCTACCTGTAAGAGGTGTCTGCAGCTCTGCCTAGTCTGCTAATATCCCACTCTTTGGGTGGGTAGGAGAATAGAAATATGAGTGGGAATAAATCAGAAAAGCTGGAAATGTAGGGTGTTATCTGCAAAGTGCAGGTGGAAGAAATGTGTTCTCTCTTAAAGACTTCCCACAGATTTAATTCCCTTGTGTCTTTTCTTTTAATGTCAGTGCTTAAAAATAGGACTGAAGAAGGAATATAACATTTTTGCTAGTGCTAAGCTGGCAGCTAGTTAGTGCTGGCTACTTACTGTATAGGCCAAATTGCTCAGATGAGACCTGCTTTATGGAGGTGCAAAATGGCTGCTGCTCTCAGGAAGCAGGAAAATTGGGAATCTTTTACTTTTTTTACTTAGGTGGCACAGTGACCTGCAATGCCTTAGCTTAGAGTAATGAGTCTCTTGTATCTGTGCTTACCCACCAGATAACAGCAGGTCGACTGGGCTCCTGCTAGAGTTGGGGAGGCTTAAATAAGGACAAGCAATTCCTCTAATGATCTTTGCTGCACTCCTGGGGGAGGCTCACCTAGGATAATGCCGTCCCCTGCTGAGTGACCACTATCATCCTTTATTTCCAAATCTGCTTCTTGCACTTCTGTGGTTAAGAAGGATTTAAGACCATTAGCAAAAGGCAGTGTGCTGTCTGGGAGAGGCTTGGCCCTGTGATGTGCTTCCTTCTGGGGGCTGGTCTGAGCTCTGTGCTCCTGAAACACCTAAACACATGTTTGAGAACCTCTGTGGGAAAGGACTCTGCATTTGGCAGCTATTTGGTTTAGCTGCCTGCTGGAGCAGTCTGCTCATCACTTCCAAGGTGCAGCGCTGTGCTGGCTGGAGCCTGAACACGCTGCTGCTTTTGCTGTGCATCTGATTTTAAGTTCAAAAGTTACTGGTTTGGGGGAGTGGTGTGACTGGCTGCGTAGTTTTGTGACGGACAAGGGGAGCAGGAGAGCAGCTGAGGTCCAGCAGTGGGTGTGCAGCGAGGCGAACCTGGGCTCAGATTCACTGCCTGAGCTGAGTGAGTTCAAGGCAGGGAAACTGAGGGCAGGTGGAGAAGATGGGGACACTGTGTCTCTCAGGGACTCCCACCAGTGGGTGTATTGGGTAAACTGGTTCTTCCAGCCTGGTACCTCCCCTCGTGTGGTGAGGAGCACTGGACCGAGCTGCTCCCCTGTGAAGGTGTGCTCTCTGCAGGGGCTGGAGCTCCATGACCCAAGGAGAGAGGCAGCAGAGCAATAAAACCTCAGTGGGTGTGCCGTGCTTCCCTGCAAAGACATACAGCCCCCTCCTGCCAAAACCTTTGGAGAATTAGTTTGATTTTCATTTAAAATGCATTTGAAAACCTCAGTGTGGCAAGATGGGAATCCTCTTTTCAGCTACCTGCAAACCAGCTCTTCCTTTCATATCCTGCTCCTTTCCCATGGCCGGCTAGTCAGCACAGACATGCTGCAGGGCACAAATCCCAGCGGCTGTGGGAGAGGCAGACAGAGCTTGTCTACACAGCCCTCGCTCTCTGCACAGCCTCCTCAGGCCAGTTCTGGGCCAGCCAAGCAGCTCTTCTCACTGGTAGCATCAGAAGATGCCTCTGCCTCCTGCAGGCTGGGCACTGGCAACACCCCCTTGGCATGAACAGCTGCGGGCACTGCCAGTTCAGGGGTGCAGAAAGTACACTTGTGGTGCCTCAAGAAAATATATCCCTCTTTCTGAGAGCTAGATGAGATGGAGCAGCACCTTCTGTTTATGCTCCCTCCTGCCAGGCTTTTTAGCATTATTTATTAGCAGCTGGAGAAGAGCTCACGAGCCAGCAGCACTTTCCCTTCGAGCCCTGGTCCATGCTGTCCCTCACCGTGGCAGGCTGCCCACTTGCCGAGTGTGTTTGCCTTGCTGTTCAGCTGTTTTAAGGCCCCGCTCACCAGCTAGGATTTGGAGAGATTAATAATGTCTCTTTTCTGTACAGTGTCCTTGACAAGCCAGAAATCCACCCATTTGCTGTTTTGAGCAATTAAAATGATGACATGGACATCCACCCCCACGCAACCAGTTGGCGAGAGAGCACTGTGGTGAAACTCCAGTGCTCAGCGAGTGAATTTGTGTGTAGTTTGGCACAGAAGAGCCCTGCTGACTTCCCAGGCCCACACTGCTTTGTTACTCAAACACAAACATCTAAACCAGCACTGGCACTGCCAAGGCTGGCTGCTGCTCTTGGGAAAAAAACCAGCACGTTGGGGTTTGCTGCTCTCATTGGGCAGCCAGGAACCTCGATGGATGGCAGGGCTTATTTACTGATTGCCCTTCAGATCAGAAACTGGATGGCACCACAGGGAGCTGGTAGGGGAGGAAAACCATTTTAAATACACTGTAAGTGCTCCTTTGCAGGACTGATGAGTGGGAAATGGTAATGTGTGCTTACAGGATGCACAGAAAAGCAAAAGCTGGTAAACTTGCTTGGGTTCCCCTTCCACAGAGGAAATTCTGCTTCAGCAGAGATGGGGAAATACTTGCTCTAATAAATGTTGCTTTATTGCTGGGGTCTTATAGCAGAAAAGGATCTATGGTCTTATAGCAGAAAAGAATCTATATTCTTACACAGAAGTTTTGGGAAAATTGGCAAGTGTTGAAAAAGATGAGGGGAAACAAACAAAAAAGGATGATGAGGAGTTGGAGTTGGCAGAAGTGGAAGCCTTCCCTGTTGGCTACTTCTTCCCTCAGGGCCAGTTTGCAAAAGGCATGAAATGAATGCTCTGCTCTTATTTCCTGCATGGCTGGGAGGGATTCACCAAGCCAAATGGCTTTGAGTGTCCAGCAGGGACAGGTTCCCATCTCTGTAGTGGCCACAGCACCATGAAGCATCCCCCCGAGTCACCTCTCACTGTGCCACACATTCCCATCCTCAGCAGCTGGTCTGGTTGGTGTGAGAGAGCAGAGCGGGTTGTGATCCCATTTATCACTTTGCTGAGTGTTTGGAACTTCACTCCAAGGTTTTGTGTGGCTCTGGTGTACTTTCAAAATGCCTGGGAGAGTGGCTGAGACACTGATGCACAGATGTGCAATGAAAGTATAAAAGCCTGTGCTGTTGTTTTAGAAACGTGCGCTGTTCCCTTGGTTTGCCAAACTCTTACAATTATCGTAACACCTGCAGCTTTCCTGCAATCCAGCCCTGGGTGCTTTTTTCCTGCTTGCTCAGCCCATTTCTAGCTGCCTGTCACCTGGGAGATGCCCTCTCCAGCGCTGCAGTTATCGTTGCTGGAGCAGCTCCTGGGAGCAGGGTGGGCAGCAGGCAGGGAGCTGGGATTGCTCCCTGCTTCCCTGGGGCGTTTCGTGATCCTGGCTGAAGGACACCAGTGACAGGCAGAGCCAGGGATTAGTATGCAGAGACCTTGAATTTTAGGAAAGCCTAATATCTTTGTCGTGACCCAACTCCTCGTGGAATTGTGAGTGAAATATTAGGAATGTTAAGGAAACCAGAAAGATGCTGGAATTTCGCAGTGTAAGGGGCTAGTGTTGGAAGGGCAATAAACTCATCTGCAAAGCCTGTTTTCTTTTATGTCATATCACCATCTGCTTGCTTCGCTTTTGCATTTGTCTACCCAACACATTCAGTCAGAAATATGGGCAGCTTAGACAGGGCATGTTTTCCTTTGTGTTTGCAGAGCCTGGAGATCTTGGGCTGTGACATCCAAAAGAGCTTGGGTGATCTGGTGGAGATAGAGCTGACCCTGAACTGAAGGATTATCCCTGAGCTTAATGAGTCAGACTCTTAGACCTCAGCAGCCTCAGACCTTTGCCATGCTGTGACTTTTAAGACAGGGTTGACAGCATTTTCTGGGAGGCCTCTTGGCCCACCCACACGTGGATGTCTCCTGGGCCATTCTCCTGGGGGCAGCTGCCCCAGAGCCATGCTGTGCTCCGAGATGTGCTTTCAGGACATCTTGGCAGGCTTGAACACAATGGGCTGGGCTGTGTCCACAGGGCTGGAATGCTCTGCTGTGGACACAACCACTCCATTGCTAGGGCCACCAGCTCAGCACTGCTTGAGGGAAATGGCCTTAAGAGATCTCCACTCAGGCTCAGACCATCAACCACTTTTGCAAATGAGAGGGCTCTGTTTTTGTTATCCAATCCTTCTTTGTGGAACATGAGTGATTTCTTATGCACATAGAGGTTTGTGATGCAAGTCCGCATTATCCACCCTACTTTGCTACAAATGAATCATAAAATAAACTTAATGTAACAAAGCACACAAAAGTAGAGGGATATTTGGATTGGCTTGGCTTGGCTTGGCTTGATGTTTTCTTTCCTTTTTTCTTTTTTATTTTTTTTCAGTTTGGCAAGTACTCTAAGGTTTTTATCTGACTTTGTTCCCTTTGTGTTATCCCTTTAGTTTTACACAGATCACTCCAAAGTACAGAAGAGCCACGTAAAACAAGAGAGAAACAGACAACACAGAGGTGAAAGCAGACCAAGTGTATCAGGGTGTATTCTTCCAACCAATGTCTTTTGGACCCATTTGGGGTCTTCTTGACAAAGAAGTTTGATTTCTACAGTTGTGGTTGTTTTTTTCAGGGGTTTCCCCTCTGCAGAATGCATTGTTTTGACTGAAGAATATTGCCATGCAACACGTGGGCCACCAGCTATGGAAGGCCCTGGATGCCTTCTGGTGGGCCCAAACTTTTATTTTTCTTGTTGAGAAGCCTCCCAAGGGGGCACAAGAGGGGACTGTCTTGCTGGGTGGAGAGAAGAACAAATAAAAGCCACGAGGAAAAGGAATGGAGAGTTGTTTTCAGGTCAGGTCCATACTAGACAAAATATCTGTGTTCTCTTGAAAACCAAAAACTCACTGGAATCAGTCCTCTGGCAGTAGAGAGCCTGCTTTGGTGAGGCATTCTTTCTCAGCAGAACAAATATACTCAGAGCATATCTCCCTCCATGGGCCAGGTAACAAGCCAATAAAACCAATCAGCCCATTTCCAGGTGGCTTTTGATGGCTTTTAGCAGCAGCCTGCCTGCCAGGAGCATCGCTGCTGCCCTGCTGAGAGCTGGAGTGCTGACTGCCTGGTGCAGGCACAGCTCTGCAGTGCTGTGGTGTGTCTGTCCTCCGGGCAGTACAGAGGCTTGCAATCATGCAGCAATTCAGTTTGGCAGGGGTGCTGGGGGCTCTCAGCTTGCTCGAGGCTTCAGGAGGTCTTAGTCCCAAGCACCTGGAACCCTCTGTGTTGGAGGCCAAGCTCACTGCCCTCGAAATGGGTGCCAAAGCCAGCATTGATTTCAGAGGACAAGTGTGGTTATGTTTGCTGCTGGCTTGGATCCATCTGGGATCCAGGTGATAAAGCCTGGCTCCAGCGTGTCCTAGGTGGCTACTTTGCAGGCAGAGCATTAGTCTGGTGAAGCTAAACCTTGAGGGTCAAACCCTCAGCAGACAGGAGCAGATGCAGTTGTTAGTGCTTCTGGAAAAGCTGGGCCATTAATTATGAATGGGGCATGTGTACTTCCTACTTCCAGGGGACACAAAGCATAAGGGCATCTGCCTTTATACAAGATGTGTACAGGCCCACAGTGAAATACAGCCACAGTTAAATGTTAATGCTCAGGATCTGATTTTTGGCTGTCTTCCTGCATTTCTGTTTGCAGATGTGAGGGGGTTTTTTGTGTGGTTTTATTTTTTTTTAATTAGAAAAGAATTCCTGAAGAACAAAGAGCCTGAGAGCCCTCTGTGTAAGATCTGAAAGCTATCCTAATCAGAAAGGAGGGGGGAATAATTTAGAAGCCAGCCAAATAAAACTCAGGTGCCTATTACAAAGCAAACAACCTTCCAGTGACATTCAGAGTGGTCTCTTGCTGCTGCAGAGGAAACAGCATCTGTGTAAACCTTCCAACGCAGACTTTTGAGAGTCACTTTTGTTGACATTGACCTAATGACACGGGTCATTTGATCTGTTATAATTATAATGGGACTTTGATTAGTCCTTCTCAGTGCATCATAGTGAAGTCATGAGACTTCTGGACAGCCTACAATGGTCCTTGGCTGCAATGCTGTGATTATTGGATGGCTAATTGCACCCAAATACTGCCCATTTAGAGTCGCTTAAAGAAAATGAAAGCCTGGACAATCAGTGAAATAAGCCTTTTATGTACTCAGAGCAACATAATGTTTGTTTTTTGTTATTACCTAACAAGAAATATACCAAAATACATGGAAAATGTAAATTATTTGATTGCCCAGCAGTTGTTTGGCAGCTTGTGAAGCAGCACGGAGGTCACACAGTCCTGTTGTCTGCGGATGGGCAGTGGCAGAGAGCAAGAGCATATTCCACAGGTGCCTGTGGCCACGGGAGAGCGAGGCAGGGAAAAGCCCAGCTCCTGGGGAGGCTGCTGGAGCCCACGCAGGCTGTGCGTGCCCTGAGGAGGTGCCTGTGCTGCCCTGCAGAGTCCCAGCACACAGTGGGGCTTGCCAGTGGCATCTGGGGTTCAGCTGGGGCTCATTGGCCTCGGTGCACACTGCGAGTGCACTGTCAGGGGGCCTTGGGGTTTTCCAGTTGCTTTTGTGGAGATGGGAATCTGCCAGGCAGCCTCATTAATTGTGGATTAAGCAGGAAGTTACTTTTCCAGAGCCTGGTGTTCGTGGTTCTTTCGCCCCTCGTTTGGATGGGTCTGTGTGTGACAGATCTCTTAGGCAAAGGGGGATGTTGTGCCTGTGCAGCCAGGTTTTAATCCTCCCTCTCTGTTTGTGTGTATGTGATATGCTCCCTTCTCTTTTGTTTGTTTGGGTTTCTTTATTATTTTACTTAGTATTACTGAATTGCTGTATTTATATAAATTTATAATCAGAAGTGTCTAGAGTATTAATTACAAGAAAACCACATGAGAAAATTGGGCTTTTGCCCCAACATTCTTATGCTAATGTAGCAAAAATAATTGTATTTAAACATCACTAACTCTAAAACACATTTAAATCGGGACCATTGAAATTCACCTCCTATTTGTGTCAAGGGCTCCAAAACATGTCTTTTCTAAAATACAAGAAGTAACATAAAAGCCTAAGGCTTCTAAAAAGTCATCTCTTGGAAAATAATCTGGATTTCAGCTGGAGGTGGTAGAGATGCAGTGAACCTTTCAGCAATGAGCTAAGCAACGCTGAAAATTAGGTTTATAGCAGTTGTATCAACAGATTTGCTATAGAAGTTCAACTTCATTATCATGGCAACGTTTTACAAATAAGTGGTGGAGCTGTACAGAGAAGCTGAGGTTGTGCAGTCCCACAGAAGAGCTGGAAGCGGCCAGTGAGCACCCAGGATGTGGAAAGCCCAGCCCAGCACGACAGGCAGTGGTTTGGGTGGTTCCCAGCCCTCGGTGGGAATGGCAGCACGGGGACCCAGAGGGACCAGGCTCAGCCTCCATCCCTGAGCAGATGCTCTTCTGCTGCCCTGCTCCTCTGGAGCAGCAGAGGGGCAGAGAGCAGGACACAGCCCTGCACGGTAGGGCTCAGGGGACGTCTGATGAGATGCATTATATTCTCCAGATCATTCTCACTTCTCTGTGCTATTACTTCTGTATTTTAGTCTAATGCAGCAACATCTGTCTGCTACTGTTGTCTGTCTTCCAAAAATCTCCAGTTGTGGACCAGCTATGCAGAAGAAGCCCCCAGGAGCCTACACCAACAATTTTTCCTGCAAGACTTCCCCTTGCCCCTCCAGTCTTCAAAACCCAAAGGTTCTGGTGCAGTTCAGATGTCCCACAGAGGTCCAACCTAAAGAGCTGAAGTGACAGAGAATCTGTCTCATCCTCAGGTAAATTGTTCCACTGATTAATTAATTGCCTTAATTGTTCTGCACCAAGAACAACTTTATTTCTCTGTAGAAATGCTTTTGGTTGCCAGCACTGGATCTCAAGATGCCTTTGTCTGCCAGATTGAAGAGCCTCTTCTTATTACCCCTCTCTCTGTGAAGGCATTTGCTGACCACTCTCAAGCCACCTCTTAACCTTCCCAGGGACAGACTAAATGGATTGAATATTTGTAGCTCCCCTCCATAAGGGAGGTTTATCAGCCTCCCGTTCTTGCTTTTGCCTGCAGAAACCCCTCCAATTTGTTCCTGTCCTCTTCTCCAGCTGGGTGCAGCAGGGGCTTGTGCAGTCTTTCATGTCTTCTACCACAGCTAAAGAGCTTCTGGCCATCCCCTGAGCCTTGCCCTGCTCTGTGCAAGCCAGGGCTGAGCTTGTCCTCAGCTGCTGCTACGCCCAGAGTGAAGCTGAGCCCTTAACACCTCTCTGGTGTCTGCAAGAAAAGGGGATGGGCAGCATGGAGAGGCCAGTCCTGAGCTGGGTTTCAGCCTGTCATGGCCATGGGGCTTGTCTGCCTCTAACTTGGCATCTGCCCTGGCTCTGCATGAAGAAAAGGGAAGTCCTGAGCCAGGCAGCTGTGCTGGGCTGGGGAGGAGGGACAGGAGAGCTGGGGAGCTTGGCTGTGTTTGGAGTCTGCTCACACAGAAGTTCACCAGCTCCAAGTGAGTGTAATTGCGGAGACAAAGTAGGAGCAGCCTGAAAATCACAGGGATGGCAAAACATCCTGCCGAGGAGAAAGGGGCCTTTCCGAGGTCCTGATCCGGTGTCCGTGTGTGCTGTGCTGCCGTGTGATGTGTGAGCACTCAGCCACTCTGCTGCCAGTTAGAAATGAGAAATTTCAAGGGCTATTGAGCACTCTGTGAATTTTCACAGTGGCTCAGCGCAAAGTTATTTAGCACAGGTGTTTTGGTAATTGTGATGCATTGGGAAAATTCACAGTGCTCAATGGCCCTCAAACTTCCACCTGCTTGGTGTGGTGGTTAAGTATTAGTGCAGTGGATTATAGGATAAAATATGCAGGAGATACTTGCTGGCTGCAGGACTTTTTCTAGTACTGGTTGTACTTATTCTACTATGGGTTTGTTTATCTGATGTGTGTTAGAGGACAGAAAGTTGGCTTCAGCGGCTCTAAAAGTTGAGTGTTTTACACCTGATGGATCTACATCCCCTCATAGCCCAGGCAAGAGCTCTGGGGAGAGGAAAGGGGTCTCTGGACCTCATCCCTGGCTGTGCTCAGCAGCACCTCTGGAGATCCATTCTGGGGCTGCATCACTTCTGAAAACACCCGTGAGGTCTGGGAAAGGGCAGAGGGAAGACGAGGGGCCTCTGCCCACACAGTTCTAAATGTGTGCAACTGTACTGGGTAAGTCCTGGGTATGTTCTCCTTTAATTGTCACTTTCCAGGTCACCTCTGTGCTAGGAGGGGCCCTTTGGGAAGGATGTTCTGTCTGTCCTTTCATGCACAGATGGATTGAAGAGGCATCTTTGCAAGGAGTGATATGGCCAAGTACAAAGGGTCAGAAGAAAACCTTAATTTTACTTCAGCTCAGAAACACTCAGGCAAACACAAATGCTGAAATGATGACAGAGACCATTATTACACAGTAAGTAAATACAGAAAATATTGTTTCCTGCCGTCTCCTAAGCTGAGTTGTTGGACTGATCCTGCAAGCTTTGCTGGTTTTGCTGTGCCATGGATGGGCAGCTGAAGCAAAATGACCTGTGACAATGTGGGATGGCTGAGACTGTTGGCTGCTGCCATTTGCACTGCAAACTGATTTTTCATTTTTTTAGTTTTTGAATGGATATTAGCCATTGGATTCCCCCCCTCCCCCAGCTCTCCTCTCATATAAACACACAGAGCTGACTGGCTTTGCTCCTCCTGATTCTCTCCATGTATTCAACCCAAGCCCAGTTATCATGGGAATGTGCCTGCATACAACCATTCAATTGAAGCTTTCAAAATCTTGCCACCTGCAAAAGTTTCCAGAAAATGAAAAGCTGGTGTGCAACTAAAGAGTCCAGACATGAAATGCAAGTAGGCTTAATGGATGGATTTTATTTTGAGCTTATTGAAATATTTCAAAATTCCTATTTCTGACAAGGTTTCAAATGGAAGTTGTCTCCCCAATTTCTCCTCAATCTCCTCTCTCCCTCTCACACCATGGTTTTTAGTGTTATTAACATGTAAATTAAGCTCATTTATATAAAGTAACATCTTGACAGGTTGACAAGTGTTGCATGTGGCACGAGTTTGGACTGAGAGGTGTTTCTGTTTCCGCGATCGCTGTAATTCCCTGGAATGGAAACACGGCTATGTGCAGCAGGGTTGGGATGCTTATGCTGCCTTTTAGCCCCAGTTCCCTTGGCACTGTGCAGCTGGGACACCGTGCTGGGTGCAGCCAGCAGTGGTGTGCAGGGTTGTGCCAGGTCCTATAAGAGCCACCAGGGGATCTGCTCAGTTGCTGCTGCTGGAATCATGTTTGGACCTGTGTGTTGCATAGCAACCCTAAATTATTAGAAGAACCCTCAAAAGGCTATTAATGCTACTTATGCATAAATACAGTCAGTCTTGCTCCCGTTTATGAATTGTTTTTGTTCTGTTTCTCAGCCAAGTGAAGGCTTTCATCTTCCTGAACAATGAAACTCAATTTGTTTCCAGAAGGCTGGTGGCTCTTGCTCAGTGGCACAGCAGCTGTACCTGGTCTTTTCTGGGGCAGACTCCTTGGGTTTCATTATAAGCAGGTCTTTAACTTGTTGCTTATTCCTCGGTGCTGACCAGCCTTAGCTCCCACTTGTGAAATGGGTTTCCTGGCAAGTATTAGGACAGGTTGTGTTTCAGGTGTGGGAGTTTCCTGTGTGGATCCTCATTCCCAGATAAAAAGCACTTACAGCTCATCTGTCTTCACTTCTTCCAGGAAAAATAATCCCTGAAAGCAAGAGATGTATTTTGCCTTTTTCTCCTACACTTTGAAAACTGTCAGTACTAATTTAATTAGTTGATGCGTAATCACAGGTTATAATTTCCAAGTCTAATGTATTATAATGTTGTTTGTACTGATTTGATGATTAGAGGCCTTGTCAGAGACTTTGTTTCTTTTCAAAAAGAAAAGGTATTTATCGACCTTAAAAAAAAAACCAACAAAGGCTTTGTTGTTATGCAAATGAGACATACCAGATTAGGGAGGTTTATTTTACCTGGACAGGTATTTATGGTTATTTTCTGTATTCCTGGTGTCGTTTTTATTGTCTGCAGAGCCCTTGTCTTGCTCTGCACGATGAACTCTTGCCAGGCCCAGCTCTGTCGTGCAGCCTGTGTCTCTGCCCATCCTTGGCCCGTGCTCATGTCCACCCACACCCTCTTCTGCTTTCCCTGGGAGCCCCATGCATCCCCAGGAGGGCTCTCCCTGGCTCTGTGCCTGCTAACGGGGTCTCAGAGCCTCTGCAGCACGACCCTCTTGCCCAGGGCTGTTTCTCGGGGTGCTCCCTCTGCTCTGGTCCAGCTGCGGGTCCCCAGGATGCTCAGTGCAGGCACAGGGGGGCTGTGGGACACACCACCAGTGGGTCAGCCTGTGCCTGGAGGTAAATCAGTGTGTCCAGGGCCAAAAGGCCCAGTTTGAGCCTGAGGGAGCCCCTTGATGATGCAGGAAGTGCTGGTGGGTGTGACACTGCCTGGCAGAGAGGTGCTGTCATGCCTGAGCTGATGGTCTTCCCCAGCTGCCCTTCTCAGGGACCACGGGGCCCCCACCAGCATTTTACCAAAGCCCACTTTATTTCTCCAATCTCCTAGCAGGAAGGAACATCTCCACTTTGCATCAGAGCTGGACTGAAGATCCAGCCAGGTGAAATGGGAATACACAGCAAAGGGCAGGAGGCCTCTCTGCTCTGAGCAGGATGCTGTGTAAACCCTTCTGTTTTGTGGGGGGGGATCTGCTTTATTTGCACATGGTGTCCTCCAAGAGATGTCCACGGCTGCAGGCTGTCTGTTCCCTGAAAAAGCAATGTATTTCTCCACCTTCCTGCTGGAGCCTTCATTGTCAGTTTCCTGCAGCTGGGTGAATGACCGTGTGTGTCTGTCATCAATTCCACAGTCTGTTATTTAAATTACAAAGCTCATTCTTTGCATCAGCATATGCACAGCAAGTTAGCAATCTATGCATAAAGTCCCAGCAGGCAATGATTGTCTCCTAAGGAAGGCAGGAGGAAAGGCAGCCCACTGGATTGACAGAAATATCACTGAATTCAGATTTGCTCCCGGAACAATTTGGTTTTCTTTTGAAGAAAGTTGGCATTAACAAGGTTGCGACTGAGCATAGGTGAGCACAGTGTTGAAAATTAGGCTGCCCACACAATTACAATGTGGTGTAAAAAACCCCCAGTGTTATCAGCTTGTTTATGACCTCAGTAAAAACAAACCCCAGACCTGAACAATTATGCTAATTCTGCTTTGATTTACAGCAATGATAACCAGCAATGTGCTGCCAGAGCTGCCTGATGCGTGTGCCCAAGGAACCTGCATGGATCTCATGGGGCTTTCTGCAATGTTTTTCCTTAATGGTTCATTAGGATTTGGGTTCTGGTTAGCATAACTCCCACTTTGGGTATCTCCTGCAGCCGTGGGTAGTGTGAGCCCACTGACTCCTCATTACCAGTGGGGAGAATGTGGGCGTGGAGAGCTGCACCCTGTGAAATGGGTTACCAGTGATCCAGGTGAGCTGGCAAAAAATTGTTATTTTCTTTAATTGCAAGCCATAGGAGGGCTGTTCTCTCCTCAGCTTGGGCAGTGGCCAGGCAGGGAGGCAGAGGAGACTCTTCTAGCCCATTTTGCCTCTGTGGTGTGGTCTCTGCAGGACACTGCCAGACAAGTTGAAGCTGTGCTGGCCTTTCCCCGAAGCCTTGAGCTGCTCTGAGACCAGTCCCCTGCCCCACCAACATGCCTGGGAGTGTGGTGGAGACACCAAGAGCACCTCCACTCCTCCAGAGGTGCTGAGCCACCTGGATCGTGGAGCTTTCTGTGGAAGAAAAGGCTCTTTTCACAGCCATCGCTACTTACACTTTCAATTGTTAAAAAGGAGTTGCAATTCAGAAGTAGCTGAGCCCTCCCAGACCTTTTCTAGGTATCCTCCCAACAGAGAGTTCTGAGGTTGAATCTGGCTGATTAAGCTGTTAGGGACTGAGGTGTGTGTACATCTCTTTTGTGTCCGTACACACACACACACGTGTGCTGGCGTGGGCAGGGAGATGGGATGCAGGCCCTGAGCTCTCTCTGGGGGCTGCAGGGAAGGCAGCCCGGGGCTCCTGCACAGACTGGGCTGGGTGTGCAGCGAGTAAATCACTCCAGCAGAGTCACCTCCTCAGGGCACCCCGGCTAAAGCCTCCCGTGCGTTCTTGCCCAGTGCTGAATTTGCAGTGCTGCCCTAACCACAGTTCCTGGTCACTGGCCTCTGTGGGGGTCAGCTGTGTTTGCTCTTGCTCAAATAAATCAGGGGCAGCAGCTCCTGCCCTGGAGATCCCCCAGGGCCCCTGGATGGGGAGCATTGTCCCCTGGCCAGGCTGCTGCAGCTGAGCCCCCTCGCCCACCCTCACACCCCGGGGAGTGCTGAGCACGTGGACAAACCCCCCTTCAAATGTTGTGAGTCATTTCAATCCTTGGAACAATTTCTGGATCCCTGGTAATGGTCTGTCTCCTTGCAGCAAAACGATTTGGGAAAGGCTGCCCTTCACTCTCAGGCTTTCAAATGACCTTTTTTTCTTCCTCTGACAGAAGGATAAAATGACAAAAATTAGTGTGATAGCTTTTGTTGTTCGAGGGTTTATGATGCAATATATATTGGCTGGTGTGAAAGTTCCCCTTGCTGGGTGTATCCCCTGTGTGCTTTGCCAAGCAGTCTCTGAGCCATAGTGTTACAATGGCACGTCTTAATCTAACCGGTTTAAGCACAAACAGTTACTATTTCTAAAGAAATACATGCTATTAACTGCTAACAAACTTCTGTAGATATTATTATAACACTGGATGAAAAACATTAGAAGAAGCTGAACTCTCACCTGCGAGGAGGCACATAATGCAAATCAACAGAGCTGCCTTTCTTTACCACTTTATTGACTCACAAACATGCAGCTTGTAAGAGTCCTTCAGGATACCCCCCTGTTCACAACTCTGTTTTATTTCCAAACACCACTAAAGGAACAGTTTTTTCCCCTCAAGGTAATTGCATAACTTCCTTCTGTTTCACGCTAAAAAAGCACCACACACATCAGTGGACTGCAGAGCATGTTTAGCTATCTCTTACCCTTAGCTAATGACGTTCAGTAGATCAATCAGAGGGAGAGAGTAATTTATTTTTTTTCTTCCTTATAGAGGATCTTGATCTTTCTCTGAGGGGAATGACCTTGACTTGATAATGCAGCTAAACTGGGAAAGCTGTTTTGCTATTCAAACTGAATTTAGACTAGCTAAATAAATAGCAAGCAAAAGAACAAATCTTTTCCCTTAAATAAATGTAAGATATTAAGACCTGGCTTTGCAATGATTATAGTCTAATACACAGCTTGCTGAGAGGCGATATTTTGCTCGTGTCTCTAACCTTGAATTTTCCAGTCATCTCTGTGGAAATGCTTCCTTTTTACTATACATTTTGTGCATACAAAGAACAATTTAAAACTTACATGACATGGTCAATCAGACATACCTAACTGGCTCTTTGGAAAACATGAATTGTGCTTTTTTTTTTTTGTTAATACAAACACAAAACAAGTCAGTGGCACCACATTAATCATTCAAGCCAATTGGAAAGGCTCCAAGCACCAGCTGAGTTAAAAAAAAAACCCCAACAACTAAACAAAAACCCCACACACTTTGATAAGAGCCAACTGGGAATGAGATTCTTTTTTTGCTCTAAGTTTCAAAAAGAACAACAACAAAAAAACAATTTGAAGAATTGGCAAGCAAACAAATTGAACTATCATGGCCAGTTGTAAGGGCCATGCTTTGGCTCTGGAGAAACAATTCATAAATATTCATTAGCCTGGGGAAACATGAAAAACAGGATTAGACTTGTTCGTGGGAGTTCATCTTTAGGGTCAATGCTAGGGTGAAAGAGCCAAGACAGGCAAATTGCAGTTTTATAATGTATTTCCTGGGACAGACAAGATCTGCAGTCTTCTCTCTTAAAAACAAAAGAAAAAAACAACCTCAAAAGACAGCAAAAAAGCCTTTTCAGTTCCTTACACAGCAGAGATGCTGTCTCAGCTCAGGCACACCCAGTCTGTGCCATGGGACAGCGCTGGCTCTGGCTGTGTCCCCAGGGGCTCTGTGTGGCCTGTCCCCACAGGCTGGCCTGTCTCCACAGACCCTGGCACTGCTGCCATGCTGTGTTTGACACTTCTGAGGCTGCCTTATCCCATATTCATTGCTGGTGTGCGGGATGTTCCCGGGGGTTAGTGCCTGTGGTGAGTTGTAGCTCTGTACAGAAATTGGGGTTTTACTGAAGGAAAACATCCCATGGTTTTGAAGCTGGCAGGGTCGCTTCTGAAGTCCTTCCACACAAAGTAAGTGCACAGCAGAGAGCTAATGAGCTCAAAAGTCAGTTTGGATGGGAAGAGTCCACAATGCTTCCAGGAACCACCCCCAGCTTGCTGGGGGAATGGAAAGCTGTGACCTCTGGCAAGGCGGCCAGGAGCATGAAGACGTCCATATGCCACCTGTCCCAGCTAGAGGCTGAGATGGAGAGAAGTGAGTCTCAGGGAAATGCAGCCAGCTCCAGATGACAACCCAGTACTGTGGGACTTGGAGCCACTGCCTTCCTCTGCTTCCAGGGAAAAGGCTGTTCTTGTGTTTACTCCTGCATGCCTTGGTTGCCTGTTTAGAAGGTGACATTGGTATTGCCTGTCGCCAAATGTGTGTAATTCCTTAGCAATTGCTCTCCACTGGATGGATGGCTGTGTGCTGCCATGAGACACACACTGGCATTAGTGGCAGCACTGTGGAATCTGTGAGTGAGCCCCTCTGCTCATAGGAAGAGAAAAATACAGCATGACTAGAACCAAAAATCAGCCCCTCCACTTTTCCCTCCATTGCAGCACACAAAGTTAATCATGTTTTAATGCCTCTAAAGCGACTGGATAAGGGATTTTAGTGACTTTATCCATCATCAGTTCAGGACAGATACAGCATTTGTGATTTCTACACTTAGAATCTTACAATCATGCAATCGTTTTATCAGGTTTGCGTGTCAAGGTTTTGGTAGCAGGGGTCTACAAGGGTGGCTTCTGTGAGAAGCTGCCAGAAGGTTCCCCAATGCCTGATAGAGCCAAGACAGACCTGCCACTGGCCAAGGCTGAGCCCATCGGTGGTGGTGGATGGTGGCAGGGCCTCTGGGGTAACAAGTTTAATAAGGGCAGAAAGAACAAAACCCCTGCACGATTGCAGCTGGAGTGAGGAGTGAGCATCGGTGAGACAAACAGCTCTGCAGACAGCAAGGTGGGGGAAGAAGGAGGGGGAGGAGGTGCTCCAGGCACCAGAGCAGAGATTCCCAAGCTCCAGATAATCCAGCCTAACATCCACCCAGCACAACTTAAGGAGATTTCATCTCATCTTGTTGCTTTTTACTTGGGAGAAGAGATGAACCCCTACCTGGTTACAACCTTCTTTCAGAGAGGGATAAAATCTCCCCTAAGCCTCCCCTGCTCCAGGCTAAAAACCCCCTGTTCCCTCAGTTGCTCCTCATCAGACTTGTGCTCCAGACCCTTATATTGCACAGGAATATGATCCTTAAAACCTGGTAGCTGGGACAAGGTGTGGGAGCCTCTCTGCCATTGAACCAGGACTAGGAATTGCAAAACACCCC
This sequence comes from Melanocharis versteri, assembly GCA_013397845.1. Classification (NCBI taxonomy): domain Eukaryota; kingdom Metazoa; phylum Chordata; class Aves; order Passeriformes; family Melanocharitidae; genus Melanocharis; species Melanocharis versteri. The sequence continues at coordinate 1,861,764 of VZTG01010061.1, read as the reverse complement.
TCAAAGCGTGGGTGAGGAAGTACAGTCTAAGAGTCTTGACAGAAATTGGACCAGTTGTGTTGACAAACAGGGCAAGGATGAAGCTCAGTTTAGGAAAACTGTAGCTATTAATATTTTCTGCTTTGCTATAAGTAACAAAACCATGGAAGTAAATTGGTTAGTCTGCAGGATCCAGCTGTTTAATATCAGCTTTCCCAGTTCCAGTGGGAAATGCTTTGCCTTGTGGTACTCGGGATACTGTAATATTGCCTTCCATTTTTGTTCTCTTCTATGTCTGCAGAGTCATTTCCTCCATCTTTGCAGTTACTCCTGTCATCTCTGGTGCCTTTTAATATTCCACAGTAACTCTCAGCAGAAGCACCAGAGGCTGAGGGGAAATTGGGCTTTCTCCACCGGAGCGTCTTTGTGCAGGGTTTTCTGTTTGCTGATTATTATCTCGAACAAGCAGAATCCTGACAAATGAAGGGGGGGAAGGGGCTGCTCCCGTTGAGCTTTTGTACCTTTTCCAGGTTGTTTTCCTCTGCTTGCTGGGTTACTGAGATACAATCACAAAGCTTTAATACTCCTGCTTTGGGGTGAGGGATTTCTAGCTCTGCAAGGTGGATTTCACTGAGCTTGATGATGTGGGAAGGCAGAGGCTGCAGGACAGGCTGTGCAGTGCTGCAGCTCTTCCCCATTTCGATTAGAGCTTGTCACGTGCTGAGTGAGGATAATGCTGTGAGGAGTGACCAGCCACAGTATGGCAATGCCAAACAACCAATTGCACTTTTATTAGAGAGGATTAAAAAGCTCCTCTGCAGTGGGTCATTCTGAGTCTGGGTTTTATCCCAGTCCAGGTGTCTCACAGGTGTTTGGGTACAAGAGTCATAGGAACAGCATCCCAACTCAGCCTGATGGGAGCTGCTGGTTTGGAAAGACATACAGCTGCTGTTTTCCCTTTATGCATGGCCAGGCATTCCCAGCTACAAACAGGGGGCCTGAGCCTCATCCCTCCCTGCTCTGTGCTTGCTTTAGTCTCTTGCTGTTTTCTTTTTCTTGCCCTGCATTGATACTTCCTTCACACTTCTGCTGGTCCTCGATCACCAGCATTGCAGGGCATTGCAACCGTCTATATTTTAACTTAAAGCGAGTGGCATCTTTTCTCCTGGCAACAGGCTGCTTTACTTTCTTCCCCTCTCCTTCAATAAAAAGTGACAAGTGCTCCTTCACAGAGCAGTGCAATCAAAGGAGCCGCTCACAGAGAGCTGACAGTAAGTTGTGCACTCGCTGCAAAATGTTTCACTGTGGGACTGCTTAAATAGAGTTCACATCCTTCCCATCTCTCTCCCTCGTGTGACAGTGCCTTGCACCCTTTCTGATGATATCAGAGCTTATCTCATCGTGGCTTATCTGAATAATCAGCTCTGGGTTTTTGAAACCATCTCAGAGGGATTTTTTGTGGTTCTGAAAGGCTCCACAACATGGTAGATGCAGCTGAGAGCTGTACAGAGGGCTTTGCTCCCTGTTCTGACACCAGCAGCCTGCTAATTGCTGGGTCAATATATAAAGAGCTTTTCTAACCATTTCAGGAGGCACTGATGTGCGCCTTGAACAGTGGTTCAGGCAATCACAGCCACTCTTTGGATGGAGGGTCTCATCTTGCTGAGTGCCAGCGCTGCCTAGCAGCAAGGGCGCCTCTCAGCAACGCTGCAAATCAATAATGTCTCTAGTTCTCCTCCAAATTCCCTGGAGCCTGGGAGTTTACCTCTCCCATCTTCATCTCCAGCAGTGTTCCTCAGCACTGATGGGCATCTGCTACCCACTGCCTCAGTGCCAAGCTTTTGCCAGTGTGTGTTGGAGGCATCTCGGTTGAAAATGCTGCTGTTCCTGGTCACAGTGTGCTGGGGATCTGTGTTACCCAGGGCAGCCCCACTGCAAAGGGAGTGTTTGTCAGGCTCCTTTTGGGCTGCAGTGGCAGCTTTTGCAGCGTGGCAGTGGATTCAGCAGAGACCACTGATGGTGGATATGGCTGTGCCCCTTTGCTCACCGCAGTGGATATGGGCAGGGCACAGGTGGAGCATAAGCTTTACATTAAATGCATGAGTAAATTCCACTCGGGGTGAGGCTGCCTTTTGTAACCTGGCCTTGCAGTTAGGAAGGGGAAGGACTGCCACAACCCTGTGTGTGGGCACAAACCAATTCCTGGTGTGGCGATGCTGGCAGAAGAGTTTGGCACTATTGCTGAAGGAGCAATGCAAGGATGGAGAGTTAAGCATGGCTTTTTGACTCATGCTTAAATCTAAATCTGGCTAATTCGCACTAAATTTAATTTTAATTTGTTTGGAACGAGTGCATTTTAAGATGAAATTTAGAGTTCAAAACTAGTCACAAAGTCTCTCACCTTTATATGAGCAGCCATTTCATTTTGGTCTGTGTTCCTAGAGATGACACAACAGTGTGCACTGGAATCCAGCATTTCTAGGAAGGCATTGCTCTCAATATTTCTTTGTTTTGTTTTGTTTTGTTTTCCTATTTGTATCTACAGTATTGGCATAGTTTAATCCCAGCTGGCAACTAGTGAACATCCACTTGTTCACTCCCTGCCCTCCCAAGTGCAATGGGGAGGAGAACTGGAAAAATGGTAAAACTCACATGTTGAGATAAGAACACTTTAATAATGGAAATAAAGTATAATAGCGATATTAACAATAATAACAACGACAACATGTTGTTGTTGTTGTTGTTGTTGTTGTTGTTGTTGTTGTTGTTGCTGTTGTTGTGAAAAGAAAATAGAGAGAGGAATAAAAACCAGGATGATTTTATTCCAAGTGATTCACAGCACAATTTCTCACCACCCACAGATGGATGCTCAGCCTGTCCCCAAGCAGCCATCAGCGGCTCCCCCCAGTTAATACCCTGAGCTTATGGAATATCCCCTTGGCCAGGTCAGGACAGCTGTCCCATCCATGCTGCCTCCCAGCTCCTCATGCACCTGCTCACTGCCAGAGCACAGGACACTGAAAGGTCCCTGATTCAGAGTAAGCCCTGCTTAGCAACAATTAAACATCAGTGTGTTATTGACATTATTCTCCTCCGAAATCCAAAACACAGCCCAGTACCAGCTACTGAGAAGAAAATTGGCTCTATACCAGCTGAAACCAAGACTGAAAAAAGTATGTTTCAGGGAGTTATTACCTTCATTGTTAGGTTATTTTTTTCACCCTGTTAATTAAAATGAATATTGCTTTATTGAGTATAGATGTACATTGGTGTGAGCAGTAGGAAGCCCAGAAAACTACTTTGCAAGGATTCTCCTTCTGCTGCTGTGCTAATGAAACGGAAACAGTCTTCCTTGCAGTGGTCTGTGCAAGATAGCTGGACTTTTTACATTTTGTAATTAGTTTCTAGATGATTATCTATTAATATTTCATGCTTGATTCCATGCCAATGTCTGCTTTTGGCCAAGGTCTCTTTTGACCATCTTATTTTGCATATTAGTATTAAGCTTCTGAAGAAAACACTGCTTTTGCTGAAATCTGGGAGAGTGCACTTGCTGAGCAGACTGGGGTAGCAATTTGGGAACCTCAATAATTAGTCCTTCATTCCCAAAGTCTGCTTATACAGCACATAAATGTGAACTAACCTTTAGGAATCCTCTGCAGCTCTGACACCTAATATCAAACTTACACTTTGAAACAGGACAGAGAATGTATAATTTATGAGCTAGTGAAGTATCTTTAATTAAACCAGTTTTTTCTAAATTTTGACTGAATTTAATTCTAATTTAACAGAAAGAAGCAATCTGAGTCCAGCTGAGGTTTTCCTTAAATACCACTCTTGTTATCTGGGAGACTTTGAATCAAGTAAGATAGATGGTTTTAATTTCCATGTTCTCAGTGTAACACTTGGGGTCAATGTTTGCATACTTATCATAGGCAGTTTACCACTGACAACCACTGTAATTGTTCAACTTTTCCTTGGTGAAGACCTGATTGACTATTATGCACTGTATTTATTTTGTCTCACACTAAAATATAGATGATTGATTATTCCATTATTCTATTGACCAAGGTTTTAACAAGGTGTGACAAATATGTGCCATTACAGTCCATAACCAGCTGTGGAAGGTGGTGCAGTCAGGTAGGAGAATTTTAATGCACACGACTCTCTGGAAAGCCTTAGCAAACTTTCAGGACACTGTATTTAAAAGATGTTACCTGAATTAATGGTCTTCATTTCTGCTAGGTACTTTCTAAGGATGAAAAAAGAAGATAACAGGTCCTGATCTGAAAAGCTTAGGATATGATTGAGAGTCCACGGGAGTCAAGGGAAATTCTTCCAATGAGTTGCTGGGCTTTGGCAGGGTCCTGAGGGTAATCCTTCTGTTTACTTCACTGAGAGTTGTGTCAGCCCTGAAAAAAATCTCCATTTGTTAACTGCATTAAAATGGCAGAGAAAGAAGTGTCTTCTGTCACTGATGTAGCACATTAATGTGAATTATATGCACATATCAAGGGGACTTAGAGTTGGAAAGAGAAAAATCCTGATTTTAAAGCTCTTTATCTGCAACTTGGTATTTGAAATGCGTAATTTAATTATCTTTGAACTTCTTTGTTCCTTCTTAAAATAAATCATATTTAATTTTCCTTTCAAATATCATGCATTGATGGACACGGCACTGGGGATTGTGGCAACAAAATGATGTTGAACCAGCCACTGGAAATTAGTATTAATAAACAATGCATTTGCTACCAGTCTGTCATATTAATTAGTCTTCAGAATGTGTCAGTGCTTTTCATTTGTATTTAACATTGCCTGAGCTTACTGCCAATTAAATACCATGTTGTTATCAACTCGACTCGCACGTGACTACATTGGATTAATGTGGTTCTTTTCTTTGATCCACTACAATTAAAAATCAGAGTTGTGATTTTAAACAAGTGTAAAAATATAATCAGTTTGTATATGCAGATGCCTTTTTCTTCTAATATACTTTAATAACATTCACCTCCAATTAACAGCTGTGGAAGCCCTGGGCCCTGTTCAGCAGCTCAGAGGAGCCTGTAGCATTTTGGAAGCGCTGGAAGAAGCCCCACGCGTGTCCCTGTCCTTGCCCTCTGTCCAGATGTTTTGGATGATGTTTTGGAGCAGGACTTGTGACCCTTCAGCCCCCAAATCCTCCAGAAGAGCTCATTAGATGCAAGCTGAAAGAAAATATTGCCTTAAAACTCCATACTGTTTCCCTTAAAGCTTGGTGGCTGCTCCATGCCTAAATCCCAGGGAGGCTCTGATGGCCGGGAGCACCGCAGAGGGATGTGCCGTGCATCCTCCTTGTCCTGTCCCCCAGCAGCCACAGAGCCCAGGGGCATATGGAGGCATGGGCTGGTGTAAAATGGGCCACTGTGACTGTTGGGAGGATGGGAACACCTGTGTGACAGCCCCAGAATAACCAGTCTACCCAGTCTCGGCTTCTGAGTCTCTGGTGTTTCACTGAGCTCGATTTTGGGACCTGCCACCCAGCAGGGGTAAGGAACAGACAAAACACCACTGCTCAAAGAAGAAGGACGCTGTTTCCCATCACTTCCCACTTCTCTGCTGCTGACAGACAGGGCTCACCCAGCGGAAAGGCTGGAGCAGGCTGCTCTTCTGCTGGAGCAGATAGAAGTAATTAGTCAAATCACTGCGGCGCAGAGAGGGAAGCTGGCCCATCTCCTCTGTGCCGCAAATGACTCACTGCATAACAACTTCAGTAAAGGGGTATTTTTTTCCCTCTTCTACTTCGAGCAGGGAAACAGAGAGATGAGTTTTTCAAAAGGCCACCAAGGCTTTTGTTTGAGAGCTTTGCCTTCCAGGTCTCCTAGGACCACTGAGAAAGTCAGGACCTGAATAAATGTCATCAGCAGTCGCTCTGGGAGGGACGGAGACCAAGAGCATTGCTGCCTCTTGAAGGAGCGTAGCCACGACCTGGTGAGCAGCTGGCAGATAGCTGGTGACTTGTTATTCACCAGCCTGATAGACCCATTTATACCACGCACGCCCCAGTGGTGCTGGGTCCTGTGGGAATAAGGCAGCTGCCCCCTTGTCCGTGCCAGCCACGTGGGGAGTGCACAGCGAGGGCATGCAGCCCCTGCAAAAGCACGGCTGGCTGGAGGAACATTTTCCCAGCAAGCAGAAACAAAGAGAGACTTGCTGTCTTACCTTTCGCGTCACCTCCCAGGCAGTGAGGAGCAGTCAGCACTGTGTCTGCTGAAACTTGCTCAGTTCAGCTCAGTCTTGCCCGCTGCTGTGCTCCATCAGCTGCCACTGCAAAGGGCAGAGTCCTGCAAGAGGCGGAGTTTGCCCATCCCACCATTCTCAAAGTTCCCCCGTGCCCTTCCTCACCCATTCCCAAAGCAGAGGAGCGGTAACTAAGCAAAGAATTAAGGTTGAGTGAGTGGAAGGTAGTGAAACATGAGCCACGCCTTGGTGGCCCCTCCGTGAGTAACACACAGTGTTCTGCTGAGGTAGTGCTCTTTGTGCACATAGTAAGTAGTGTTCCAGTGAGATGAAACCTCAGGCTCCTGATTCAGCTGATATTTCTGGCAAATTGTTGACCTGTTGCAGTGTATTCAGGATTTTTCTTGTCCTGGTAGAGTGGCTCTAACAGTGACAGATTTGTCATTGTGTTTCTAACAAATATGCAGCTTTTGTGACTCTGAAACTTGTACCTTGAAGCATCTCAGATTATAATTGCTTCTGTGCTCCTCAGTAACACTCTGTGTTTATAGGCAAGGAAAATAATTAATTTAATAATAATTGATAAGATTTAATATAGCCAGTGCTAGCTTGTGTCATAGAATAACTCACAGGGACAATTTTAATTTCACCTGACGTTTATATTGATGGTTTCTCTCCCGGGCTGGAACCAGAGGACGGTGTGGCTGCACCCTGGGCAGTGAGAAGGGCAGCCTTGCTAACAAGAAGTGGCTGTGGGGAAAGGGTTCAGGAGAGCCACTTGTGACCTGGAAAAATTTTAAAGGAGAAAGCAGGAAAATGGCCCTTCTTTCGGTTCACCTTGGGAAGGAACAACTGCAGAAGCAGTCTCCTTGCCTGGGTGTGATGCAGTGGGTTTGATGGATTAAATGCTGCTTTTTTAGACTTTTCCCTGCTTTGTTGTAGCATGAGCAAAAGGACATTTCTTATGTCACTTCAAAGAGGAGATGTGTCAAATCATAGAGCACCAGGCTGGAAGTGACCTCAGGGATCCCCTGGTCCAACATTTCTTGGCAAAACCAGTGTCAGACAAGATGGTCCATCACCCTGTCCTGCTGGATCTTAAAAGTGTCCAATGTCAGGAAATCCACCGCTTCCCTGGGGAGATTATTTCAATAGCTGATTGTTCCCAGCGTGAAAAATTTTCTTCTTGCATCTAGTTGGAATCCTCCCAGAAGTAATTTGTACCCATTATCCCTCCCTTTTCCATGTGACTGCTGTGAAAAGGGAGTCTCCACCTTCTTTGTAGCCACCCTCTAAATAGTGGAGCATGGCTATAAAGGCCTTCCCTAAGGCTTCTTTTCCCAAGGCTGAGCAAACCCAGCTCTCTGAGCCTTTCCTCACATCGCAGCCCTTTCCAGTCCTTGGCTCATCTTTGCAGCCTTTCTCTGGACTCTCTCTGCCTGTTCACATCCTTTTTGTGTTGCAGGTCCGGAACTGAGCACAGTATTCCGAGTGTGGGCCGACTGGTGCTGAGTGGAGTGGGATTATGACTCTTTCTCTCTGCTGGTGATGCCCTTGTTGATGCCACCCCGCCCCCTGCAGTGTCCCCTTGCTGCAGCCGTGCGCTGTTCACTCCTGCTGAGCTTGTAATGCAGTGACAAACCAAATGCTCCTTGTGCTTTGCCACCATTAAACCCAGAAAGAGGCTCCGATCAAACCCCTTCTCTGAGAGTTGCTAAAAGGCTTTTGTTAGCAGCGAGGTGCAGCCTGCAGGGACCTGTCACACTGATGTTTCCCTGACAGGGGGCAGAGATCAGACAGACTTCCTCCATGATGTGCGTCCACGTTGTCTTTCAATATCCTTTGGCCTCACATTTCATGTCACATTAAGGTTTTTCCAAAATACTCATGTTTAAGATGAAACTCAGGCTGGAGCTTGTACCAGCCTAGAGGTGTGCACTGGCAGTTGCACACTGTTTTGGGGTGTTTTCCCAGAAGTCAGGCAGTGCATGGCTCATCCTTGGCTGCCATGGGCTGGATCTCCAGTGCAGCCCAGCCTGCATGAGTGAGGATGCTGCAGACAGCCGAGGTCTTGGGAATTGCTAATGAAACCAACTGTTCTGCCAGCAAACTATCCTGGGTCCCCCACTGGCTGTGTAATTAAAATGGGGACTGTATGGGTGTGAAGTTAATGCTGTATACATAATGTATCTGTCCCAAGGTAAGCCTTCACATCTGTTCTCTGTAAAAGTGTAAGTGCAGGATATAATTAAGCGAGTGAGAAATAGTTTGAGTGGAAAGCAGCGCTGTCCACCAGCAGCTCAACCCATGCCTCGCTGCAGAGAGCAGTGAGTCTAACCAGCCAGAGTTCGAGCTGGCATAAAAACAGGCTGGAGGCGCTCCTGGTTAAAAACATTCGTGGCTTAGTTTTAAAATTTTTACCCTTTATTTTGTCATTGAGGACAAGGAGAAACTTCAGCCTGTAAATGCCACCGGTTCTCCATTTCACACTGACGTTCCCAGGGACAGCAGAACTGCCCATAAAGTGTCTGTCACCTAATGAAAACTGGAAAAAAATCTTCCAAGTTTCTGCACACTCCTGTCACTTGTAAATAAATTGTTACTTAACCCTTGCCTGCCCACCTCCTTCTGCTGAAGCTGAAGATGGTGACAAACTTTCCCCAACACTGCTGCTCCTCTGGGGGCTGGCGAGCTGCTGCAGTTCAGGGAGAGCTGCTAATGAGAGGGGAAAAGAGGGGGAAATACCTGTCCCGGCATTTTAGGACTGGAAGTGTCTGGAAGAGCATTTGGTGGAGTCAGAAAGGCTCACCCAAAAGATTTGCAGCCACAGACAAAATCTGAACTGCCCATCCAGGCTTTTCTTCCCCCCTCCCCTACTTTTTTTTTTTTTTNNCTCACCTCTTTTTTTTTTTTTTTTTTGCTAAATGTCAGTTTGCTTGTCAGCCTCCGGCTGGGGTTTTCATGTATTCCCTCACTTCTTTCAGTAGGATCCCTTTGCCAGAGAAGGAGAGAAATGTCATGGCATGACAGCTCCTCTGTCCCAGCTGCACGTGTGAGTGGGGGCCTCCGGCAGTGGCCAGCACACGGCACCTGGACAGACAGACAGCACAGCTCCTGATGGGGGGCAGCAGGAACAGAAAGGTGTAGGGGCACCTGTCACGCCCAAATGCAGCAGCCGGTGGATTTAAAAGTAAAATGTGCAAATTTGGTGTCTGCACTTGGGTGGTTTCTCCTGGCACAAAGTGGGATGATGCCAGATGCATCTTGGCCTCTTTTTCTCCCCCTGCATCACACCCCAGCACTGACTCCTCAACACTTTGAGATGCATGGTAATATTAGGTAATTTAATGGTTTATAGTATATGTCTATATAATCGTATTTATTGCTTATAATAATTTTATGTAGTATATTTATATATGTGTATAAATATATATATCCACATATAGGCCTCTAAAAGACCTTTATATACTTACGTTTATATGAGATATTTAATACATATGTTAATATAATATAATATAATATAATATAATATAATATAATATAATATAATATATATGTGTATACATATATTTAGAAAGGTGTTATACATGCATATGCGTGTGTGTATATACAAAGACCTTTTAAAAGGTCTTTTAATGCATATATACAACCGACATATGTATAAATGCTCATAAATACATATATGCACACATTTTAAACATTAAAAAACATTGGGGTTTAGATATGTCAATACCTTTGTAAATAAATACCCGAAAACATTCTATACCTATATACCATCCAGATCTAGTGAATATAAGCATTTTGCAGAGGGCTGTGGCTCTGGTGCTCGGCCCAGCTGTGCTCAGCTGTGCCCCCTCACCTGCCCAGAAGGTCTGGGGAAGTCCCCATCTCTGTGGGCTGCTGCTGCTGCTGCCCTGCCTGTCCAGGGAACTGTGACTAAGTGCCCAAAACACCTTTGGCTGAGTTTGTGCCTGAGCATTTGTATTTGTTTCTGTGTCCCTCGATGCCACTCTATAAACAATGAGGTTTCAATTCCCCCTCTGCCACCTCTCTGAGCATTTCCTGGCATCTGTCTGTGTTTAGACCTGATAAACATGGAGTGTGCTGCAGTGTGTCCTGTGGGAGATGCACAGGTGTGCACACACCCAGGGCTTGCTGTCTTGCCACTGTTAATTTTCCCTCTTTTACTGACAGTCAGTGTCTCAGCCTAGTCCAAAAGTGACCCTGGAGAGTGGCTGGGGACAGGGCAGAGCCAGATCCGTGCTGCAGGGCCAGCAGCAATGGCTGGGTCTTTGGAGAGGAGGCGCAGGGGTGGAAAGGGATGCTTTGCTTCTCAGCTGCTGGATTTGACTAGAAATCTTCTGTTTAGTGTCTACAGCACAGATACTGATGGTTTGTTTATCATCTGCAGGCTGGTTTACATCAGGAGAGGCTTGGGATTCAGCGTTCCCTTCCCTTCTGGTTATGGGACTCAGTGGGGCTTGCAAGCGCCGCTGGAGTAGACTGAGGATGGGGCAGTACCTGGAAAACTCAGCTGGGGCACACACACCTGGGCAGACTCACTGCAGTGCAGCATTCTTGCCTACAAGCAGCCAGCCAAAGCTGTTATGTTGATTTTGTGCTCCCTGGAAAGACTATTTTTTGGCCATTTTTTGTTTATCTCTGGCTCGAAATTTACGAAGCGCTTGACCACCCAAGGAGCTTTGCAACTCCACCATCTGCATCGTCACACAGCAAGCAGGTCCCCACCTGCTTCAGATCAGTTTAAAAGGAAAAAACTTCTAGGAAGGAACTGGAAGCAGAATTGGATGAAAAATGTCTTCTTAAAAAGACCACGAATTAGCAGAATCTAAGTGGCATAGTGAAGGAAGCTTTGGCAGTAAAGCAAGCTGTGTGAATAGGTCAGGAAGGGAAGGATGAAGGGATGCTTGCTTAGGTTTAGACCTTGGAAAGACTATTCAAACGAACAACTTCTACAAACACAGGGCATGAGAATGACCAAGGAGAGCAGACTGGAGGGCTGCTGGCTCAAAGCACAGGCAGGAGTGTATGGAATGTGCCCTCTTCCTCAAAGTGGGAAAAATACCTGGCTTTTGGATGAGGAGGAAGATTTGGAGCATGAGCTAACGGCAGTGTGGGAAAGGGACTGAATGCAAAATTGGAGGTTAAGAAAGATGTGCAGAAATGAAATCCCAAACACATGAGCCCATGTTGAGCTAGGTTTTATAATTTCTGATCAACCAGCAGGAACTTGCAACAGGACATTTTTGGGGTATTTACATACTTTGCTGGGTTTGTTGGGCACCTAAGGAGCAGGCTTGGGTTCCCAGAGTGGGCAGTCTTTCTCCTGCAGTTTTGAAGGTGGGTGCTTGATCATCTTCTCAGCTCAGGGGTGGGATTGTGTACAGGGAGTGTGTCCGATGTCGTGCAGGTATTTAAGAAGGGCTTGCTGAGTGATCACGGTCCAGTACTCAGAGCTTGGTCACATTTTTCTGAGAGAAAAACCATTTACAGAGACATGAAGGCAAATGGGATAAAATGCAACATGATTTATCAAGCAAGATTAACCTGAAATCCCTAACTGATCTTGCAGATAAAGGAAATCCAACAGTTCTCCTCCTCCAGGATTTCAGTGAATCCCCTGCCTTTGTGCTCTGAATATCTAACAGTGTAAGTCATGCTGGAAAATATGGGGGTTAATTAAATAACTCAGAAATAGGTGAGAAATTGGCTAATAGGGCCCAGTAATGGCAAGAGAGCTTTTTCAAGGACTGGGCTGCAGCTTACTTTGATCACTCTGTCTGTGCATTAATATCCTCAGCAGAGGAACAGGGGCATTTGCTGAGGGAACCTGGTGGGGAGCATGGCAAACACACAAGGAGCTTTGGGATATTTTAGTGAAAGGACCTGGAAGACCATGAACGCGCAGCAGGTCAAAACCAACTGGTACATCATGGTAAGAGACACTCTGCTGTCCCCCAGAGCCCCACGGCAAGAGGGAGCACACTCAGTGCACGTGGTGCACCAAGGCTCTGAACTTCCTCGTGCCCTGCTCCATCCCTGTGCCTGCAGGCTCCTGCAGCTGCGTGTTGGATGCTGTCAGATACCAAAAAGCTGTGACATAATCAAGCAATGCTGGTGGTATCACGCCTGGCTCAGCACCCCCTTGTTCACAGCTCCCAGGGAAACCTGTCACAACCACGCTCTGGTTTTCTTGCTATGCTTCTCCCTGCTGTCACCCATCTCTCTGCATGCCTGATTTCTGACTAATGTAAATACACACCCCCTTCTTTAGCATAATTGAATACTAATTCCTTAATATGTGTTATTTTCCACTGTATCTCCATTTCCCTGCTATCCGTGTTAAGAGTGCCAACAATTGCTATCACTGTTTGACTGCTGTGTGTATATAATTAGAACAGTTGGCTCAGGTAATTTCTTTTTGCTTCCCTCAGTTCCTTCTTCTGCTTTCCTCTAGTCTGCCTTTTGGGGTTTTTCTTCCTTTCAGGCTTTTTGGAGGAAGTTTTCAAAGCAGGGTGTGTGGCTTTTAATTCTTCCACCCATTGAATCGGAGGCCACCAGCTGCTAAACCCTCTAAAATCCCTGAGTTTGTTAAACTCTCCTGAGCAGCCGACTTCTCTCATTCTCCATTTCTTATCCCCGAGGCTCTGAGTGGAACTTTGTAAATGATGTTTCTGCAAGTGAATCGCCTGGTTGAGGCAATTGCCTGGCTGGTTTTATTCCCCCACGGTGGCCAAGCACCCAGCACTGCTGGTGTTCAGCTCAGCCCCGGTGTGCCCAGGGAAGGGACACGCCAGGACCTGGGGCTGCCCAGCCCGTCACCTCCAAGCCATCCTTGCTCCAGCAACAGGGAAAGGAAAACACCCAGTGGCTGAGGGATTCATGTGGAGACACAAAGCAAACCCATGCTGGAGACCTGGGAAATTCCTTCTCTCCTCTCTCCCCATGTCAGAATTTGTCTCGAAAGATTTCCTTTCACCGGGAAGTACCTGTTTAATTACAGCTATTGCAAAGACAGTTAATAGCTGATGAACACAGCAGTATATTTTAATTGAATATATTGAGCACGCTGAACAGAAAGCACAGCTCTTGACCTTTCTCATGAGTGAAATGTTAGAACTAGCTTCTCTACATTCTGAACCCATGGAGAGCGTGGAGGGTACCACCCATTGCTGTTAATGGAGCCACCCATGTAAATCCCTTTATGACAGATCAACAGTGGGCTGTTGAACGTGCAATTAGTTTCATTTCATACAGTTATTGTTCATGTTGGAGGGGAAGAAGGGGGGACAGATGCTCTGGCTAAAGCAGAATGCTCCAGGTTGCTGTCTCTGGCCACTCCAGCCTCAGCCAGCCCACAATGACACTTTTGTTAATGCCTGGAAGACTTTGGGTGATTTAATGCCAGTGGCTACAGTTTGTCATTGCAACGGGACAGATGTGTGAACTAACCACGCTCTCCTGCCCTCCAGGATCGGGACAAGACAAAGCCAGATTTATTCAGGGCGCCAGGATGCCAGGATCTGTTGTCCCAGTGCCCACCTGGGTGCAGGAGCTGCAGAGATATGGGACCCACACCCCTCCCTGTCCCTTCACACCAGCCAGCTTCTGTCTTTATTGATTTCTAAGCTTGTGATTAAAGTTTGCTCGTGCTGTACCTTCCTGAATTGGCACTTGGGTCCTTACTCTAGCAAAAACTCGCATTGATCCGTGCTGGAGCACGGGCTGAGTAAGCCCTCGGGGACCAGCTGTATATTTGCAGTGTGGTGCTCTTCAGACACATGACAATTTCAGCACAATTTTGTAACATTAAAACAGCATTACCGGTGTGTCTTTAACTGGCCATAAATAGAAGCCTTGACTTGTCTACAGTGGTTTGATATTCCAAGCTAGACAAGAACATTTAGTCCTGGCTTGCAAGCCATTTTATCACCAAAAGAAATTTTGTAGGTTAGGTAAGTAAAGAGCTTATTCTTGAAAAATTTCAGCCTGTGTCTGTGAGCTGCAGTGAAACTGCATCTAATATTCAAGTGCAGGAAAAAAAGAAAGGCTCTTTTTAAGGCTCATTAGTGATGGCAAAAAGATACAAAAAGACCAACGCCATTTTACACTTGTAAAAATACCCCTAGTAGATTCATATTTTTTAATCTTCAGTACAAAAGCTCCATAACTACAGCAAGGCATTAGTTTCCAATGACTAGCTAACCTTTTTTTCTATAGCCTCTGGCATTAAAACTCTCAGTGAAAAGACACTTTAGAGCTAGTTCGGGCAGTTCATTTTCTGTCAATCAACTCTTAGGCTGGAAGTATAAAGGCAGCAACATGACAAGATTTCTATTTTAATATCTTTACTCTTGATAAGGTAATCCTAGAGGAACGGTGGTGATCAAATATTTACAGGCAGTGCTCACTGACACAGTCTATTGTAAAATTAAATACATAAAATTATGTGGGGATAATGTTAATGTTGTGATAGAAGGACAAAAGGCAGCATGCTTGAAATGAAGGTTGACTCTTCGTAATATATCCTCTGAGGCAGGGACCGGCACTGCTGGCACGGGCAACAGAAGAGCTGCTTTCATTTCACATTTTGTGACCTTTCTCTGCTTTTCAGTAGCTTGTTTGCTATTTAAACACATTTGCTTACTTAATGATCTTGATTTTTGAGTATGCATTTGTGTGTGTGTGCTGGTGTCTCTCTGAGATGCACTGCAGGGCTAACGAGGCCTGGGAGAGAGCAGGATTTTGCACCGAGCATCCCCCTGGGAGCCCAGGTTTGGTCCCAGCCCCGGTTTGGGCTGTGCAGAGCGGAGGGCACAGGCTGGGGGCACGTGGGGGATCTCTGCCCACTCACTACATCAGTCAGGGCGAGCAGGTACCTCTGGGGAGCTCTCCTATTGCCCTGCAGACATGCACACGCCCCAGGACAGATGGAAGTGCCCGAATTCCTGGTTTTACTGACCATGAGACTGAGCAAATGCACTTGGGGAGAAACCTTTGCAAATACATTTTTTTTGTCTTCCCCTTCTCTCTCTGCATTCCTGGTGGGACATGAGGTGACCTGAAGGCCCTGTCCCTGCCTCGGCTGGCCCAGAGGAGCACTGGCAGCATCACAACACACCGAGGCCCCTCTGCCACTGTTCTTTAATGACGCTCCAGTGATGCTCAGCCAGAGCGCAGGGAAAATGAAGTGCTGATTTAGGCTGAAAAGCCAGCGCTAGCTAATATGGGAAATTACTCCAGCAATCATCACTCTTTTCCTGTCACTATGGTGACAAAAGACATGACAAAAGCCTGAGCAGAAAGATATGGTGACACAAGTAGAGAGGGACAGAGCAAATGCTTGGCAGCTGCAGCTGGGCTGAGGCAGATCCAAGAGGGGACAGGCAGCACAGGAAACCTGTGCTGGAGCCACTGCTCGCTGATGGATGCAGTTGTGTCCCACACAGGGGTTTGCAATATGACACAAGTACTAAACCCACATTGCACCAAGTGCCACAGTCAGTGCAGCTACCACAGACCTAAAAAATATAATAATCTCGGTCGTACAAGGCTTTCATGGCACAGCTTTAATCCTAACGCACAACCCATTGATTTTTGCACCACCTTCCTCTGCAGGACTTGTTTGCCACCTGCTCTAAGGGGGTCTGCAGCCAGCCCGGCCTCCTCCCCACAGTGTCAGCAGCTGAGCTTCGTTAGAGGACACGCGAGGAACTCTGCTCTTCCCAGCCAAAGCAATGCTCACCTGGGACTTGGAAACAGGTGTCTAAAATGAATGGGAAAGCACAGGGGGACGTGCCTGGAGGCAGCCCAGGACTGTGAGGAGCAGCTGAAGTGACTCTGGCTGCTCAGCCCCTTGGCTCTGCAGCACTGCTGGTCAGGTTTCCCTGAGGCCCTTCCAGCACCCCCATCTCGCCGTGCACAGAGACAAGGTCACCAGCTCCCAGATGCACAACCAGCAGGTCGCTGAGCTGCTCAAGAAGAGAAACCTATCTCAAGAATATCTTCTCAAGAAACTCCAAAGAAGAAACTGGGGCAGTTGCAGCAAAACGTGCAGGTCCAAGGACAAGTTGCTCAGGAGTCTCAGGTGGAGAAGGTGCTGGTGCGTTGGTGCCCATCCTGCAGTGACAATCCTAGCCCTGGGGCCAGGAGGAGTCACCAGCAGATTGAACAGCATCCAATGTCTTTGCCCCTTTAAGCTGAATTTTTATTTTCTTGGAGTCACCTTCTAAAAGAGGAAAAAGGGTGAGGTGCAGTGGGGGAGCAGAAGAGGGTTCTGGAGAGAGCAGTAGGAAAAATCTTCATCCTGAAATGCCAAGCCAAACACACCCTCTGCCCCACCTCATCTTTTTTCTTTTTTTTTCAGGAGGGAAAACTGCATTTTCCAGCCAGCTCTACTCATGAGTGATTGTGCAGAGCTCTGCTAATGGGCTCTGCCAAGCTGTGGTCACCCTACGGAGCTATTGGCAGGAGAGGTGGCAAGTTGGAGAGGACTACAAGGGAACTCTGCATGATATTTTTTGATGAGCTGATTATTCAGAAATTTCACAAGAGCTGAAATATATCACTCTGTTCTGAAACTCACAGCCCTGCCAACACACAGGACAGCTTACATGAGCAGCAGCATTTTCTCCTTCACAGAGCTGCTGGCCTGCACGTCAGGAACCAGATGCGGGAATCGGACAAGGCTTTTCAGCAGCCATCGACCACAGTGACAGTGAGAGGTGGGGAGTGGATAGGAGGACACAGAAAGCTGACACAGAAATTATTTTGGTACTTTCATGGCTGTCACTATGTGTGTATTTGGGCTTGAAAGTTTTTCATTAGCTCTGTGGGTACTGGGGCATTAAGATTTTTATTGCTTTACAGCTGGGTGTGAGATCACCCCGGATCCCACATGGATTCAGGTGTTTTTATTTCAGGAGTGCTCAGTCCCTGGCCACATTTCAGGGTACTGTCACATGCCAGGAGCTGACCTTGACTCCCCCATTGCAGCCAGGACCCGCTGTCTCAGCATCGACCTGAGTCTGCAGCAAGTCAGGCTCCCACAGAGACCAACAGAACATTTTCCCTTCTCTCCAACATTAATTAAAAACAAAACACTGGCTTATTTGAGCACAGAATCAAAAGAGAGCCTGATACCTGGGGGGTGGGTGAATGTGTGGGTGAATGGAGGTTAGAAGCAGCATAGATTTCTGAATTAACACACAAAGTCTTCAAGGGGCTGACACAGCCCATCCCCAGCCCATTGATCTGTCAGCACACAACCATTTTGAGCTGCCAGGGGTGTCATCAGCTGTCCCGTGGAGAACCTGGAGCTGGTACATCTGCATCTGGAGCAAGAGCAATGCTGAACTGCTGAAAGACAAATAACAAACATCCTCATGCTGCACTCACAGCCTTTGCTGGAAGCGCTTGAGCTGCCTGGCGTGGCAGGAAGTGGGTGCATGGGCTGATGTGTCCCCATCAGATGTGTGCTCCCAGTAACCCCTCTGTTCTCCTGTGTGTGTCCTGAGACACCTCTGCTGCAATTTCTGTTCCAGGGCAGTCGGGGGACAGAGCACATGTGGAGCTCCCAGCTTGCTCCTACAAGACAGGGAGGAGAACTGTGGCTGAACCACGGCTGGTTTACTCATGGAAAAAGAGGCACACAGGCACAGCCCTTGCAGCCCTTCAGAGGAACTGCTGCTTCGGGAAAAACTCTTGGGAACTGAAAAAGTCTGGGAAATTTTCTTCTGTGTAGGGACAGGGAATGAGGGTCTGAGCTCTGTCCTGTTATGAAGCCACCCCATCAGGACCACTCCTCTTGTGCCACGTCCATCTGAGCCCCTGCACAGTTGCTTTTTCCTGTGTTTCCTGCTTTGGGTGAGGGAGCTCAGCACTGCAGCACTCCCCAGCCCAAAGGCAAGCCCCTGGCACGACCCCCATAGGGTGAGAGATGAAGGTTGAAAAGGACAAAGATGGTTACAAAGGCCATCAGTGTCTTCAGCACAGCATCCCCTCACATTTCCAGCAATGGCATCTCTACATACAGCTCCCTGCCTGTGGAAAATTAAGTCTGTAGGAAGTATATAAATGATCCAGACACCATATTCAAGGCCCATGTCTTAAAAAAACCACGAGGGTTTACTCCACATCCTGCTGCAGGATGTCGTGTACTTCATGATCTGCCTTTTCTAATCTCTCCTTATCTCTCACTCCAATCCTTTCTCATGTCCCTCATCTATTGCAAATTCCCTTTTTAAGCTGGAGCGAAGCACATAAATATTTTCATGCTGCATAAATAGGTTGTTTTGTGCATAATGTCACAGGAGGCTTTTTTTAAAAACAGGACCTTTAGTGCTGTGATAACGGCCTCCTCATTTACACAAATGAAATCTTCCATGGAGCTCAGCACTCATCTGCTCTGCAGCCCCCATGCAAAATGGTTGGCACAGCGCCCGCTCATCACAGGCTACGGAATTAATACAGAATATTCCATACTAAATAGGAAGCCATTGAGCACCAGGTTTGAAAATGCCTTGCAAATGTAACTGATGCTGAGGTTTTCTTTTAGTGTTCCCCAGCAGCACAACCGTTGTCTTCCTTCTACGTGAAATCACAGCTACTTGAAATGCTAAAGTGCAAAAGGACAACCATTTGTGTTGGCCCGTTTGCCAGCATCTTTGACCATTCTGTCTGCTCACCTTACCTTCTCTGTTGCTTCTTGCTCCCTGACCTTCATTTCCTGTTTATTCAGCCCTTGCTCAGGGTCTAAAAAGTGCAGACAACATCAAAATGGACTTTTCATTTACTCTGCACAGAAAAAGAAATAGTGTTACAATCTGTACAGTTTTTAAAAGGGCTAATGGAAGATATTGGGGGCCACACTGGGTCATGGTAAGTCTTTGAATCAAAGTGGTTTTCAGGAGCAATATTTAAATAGCACCACAGTGAAAACTGGAATCAAACATCAATGATTTTGCTCTAGAATTTCTATTTATATTTGACAAGCATAAAGACTTCAAGGCAATGGACTGAGTGGCTCTGCAGTACAGAGCAGAGGGAGACTTGGGGAAAATTATGAGAGTTCATCCACTGTGCATTTTCATACTTCTCAGGTCGGGTTGTAACCCTCCAGGACAGACTATCATGGAGCAGTTTAATTTGTTCTGAGCACGATCACACTGTGCTGCCAGGCAGGCAAAGTTCTACCAGGCTCTGGTTTGGACCTGACACTGACCTCAAGCCCTCAGGTAGACTCTGCACCCTATGGCCTCCCTTAGCACGACTCTTATTGAAAGACTTGGGGGCGTTTTGCTTTTCATCCTGAGTTTGGGGGACACAGAAAGCTTTAGTTGTTTGCTTCCCTGCAGTTCCAGAGGAGGGTTCTGGGTGCTCTTTTCATGCAAATCTTGCAGACTCATTTCTTCTCTCTTCCATCTGTTGTTTGACTTCTTTTCCTGTATTATGTGTTAGCAATCAACAACTAACCCACGGTGGGTTTCTTCCTGTACAGGGCTCTGAACACAGCATTTCTTGCCGAGAGATTGTTCCACGTGGGTGGCTCCCAGTCACTGTTTGTGGCTGGGAGCAGCCATTTGTGCCAATCTAACCCTAATGTGACTACTATCCCATGAGAAACTTCACATATTAATTGTTTTACAGAAGTGTTTTATCATTTAAAGCTCCAGAAGCCTTGTCATAATGCATTAAAAGAACAGAGAAAAGAAAGATTTCAGGAAGCTTAATATTTCTTGTTATAGAACTCATCTAAAGAAAACACAGCTCTACAAGTTTATCTTGGCTAGTCTGTAACAAAGTCTTGGTTTGTATGAATTGCCACACTGCTCAAAGATCTAATTTTTCTATGATAAAATAGCCTACATACAATAACTGAATTGAAGAGCACAACACGGAGTAAACACTTTATAATGCACCTAAATGCAGTAGCTACCTGATTTTCCTGGCACTTTATTTCTATTTAGGCCAAGGGACAATTTAAAAAGATTCATTCCCAACTACACAATTCAGAAAAATATGAGTTACAATTCAGAGCAATATTTTGAACCAGTGCTGTTTAGCTGTCTTAGCTGGAATTCAACCTTGATGATATCCAAAGGTCCAATAAAATTTTTCATAGAAGAATCCCATATTTGTGGAACATAATAAAATTGTTGAGCTGCAGCTCCAGGGCCACTGAGAACTGGAGAATGAGATCGTTCTTTCTGGGGACTTTTCTGGTGTCATGGGATGTGTTCCAAACACTTTGTTACCTGAGAAATATCAAACATAACAGATCATTACATATAATAGCAGTTTTGATCTTTGTTAGTAAGACAAAATGTGAGGCTGTTTATTACTAACTAACGACTTAGGTGCTCATTAGTGTGCTCTGACAGGAGTCACTGACAGCAACAGGCAAAAGGAAATGTTCAGTGTTAAACCCCCACACAGCACACTGCAGCTCCTATTACAGCCTGTGCAACACAGAAAAGAGAAAAGCCTTGCACACAACTATTTTAAAATTATTTACCAGAGCAAGAAAGAGATTTGTCTGATTTATTATCTGCTTTTTCAATAAACTGCATTTCCAAATAATACTAATGCCTGCCTTTCACATCATGCTTTTCATTCCTAACTCACAAAGCACCCTTGGACAGAGGTCAGGATCATTTTACAAAAAACAAACATGAAGTGAGGCCACCTCTCTGATGTCCCTGAGTAAGACAGCACAGTCTGCAGCTCTGTTGACCGCTCCTCATAGGAACAAAGGATTAGAAAGGGCATCTCGTGTCATCAAATCCAGCTCCTTACTCTTCAAATCTATTTTGCTACAATAACCTCATGTAAGACTCTTCGGGGCTCATGATCTCTTATATAAGCTCCTACAAATAATCTTTCAAGACTATCATCTCTTGTATATCCTCCTCCATCCTGACCCTGTGGTGGGACTCTGCCTAATGCCAAGGAATTACACACCAGTGATTTGGGACCATCACCCTGAAAATGCCCCCAGCCTCACAGGCGGGAGAATGAATGGGGCATTTCTTGCTATGTCTGCTCCAATTTTATGCATCTCACAGTGGTTTATCCTAGTAAAAGACCTGTAATAGGTGACATGACATATGTGGAAGGTGTTCCTGAAGCAGAGAAATAGCTTCCACAGCTGTCAGGCTCTCAGCATTTCTGTGTGTGAAATCCCTGCACAAACTCATGGCACAGTTGCTACTTCAGTGGTAGCTGGAGGCTTGCAGCAGCCCCAGGTGCTGACACAAATGGGGCATTTGAGTTTATCCCTTCAATACCTCTGCTTTTGTGTAGAGACTGACATCCTGGCAAACAACAGAGCCTCAAGTACGCTCAGTCCAACATATTTCCAACATCCATCTCCCCCTTCCTTTCTCAAATAACTACTTACTGGAGGAGTTATTAATGCCTTTCCACCTACACAGCCTAGATACTGACACTCACACAAAGGCAGTGTTCAAGCTTTGAGGTCATGTTCGAGATGCTGGTTCGAATGTCTCTCTGGGCAGTTCTATTATGCAGCAGCTACAGCAAGGGGACACCACGATACAAACCTTTGCTAATAATTGAGCATGAAATGGGCTTTTGGCTTGGTATCTTCAGTTTTGTACCTTCACTTCAGAACATGTTTAGAGCTGGCTTCAATACTGGGGAAATTATCTCAGCTTATTAAACACAAAGCTGTTACCCAAGTGTGAGACGAGGCCACGGCCCCCGAACTCGCTCCCCGGGGCTGCGCGCGGGGCTGGGATCTTGCTGCTGTTGTGGCTGCAATTCCCCAGCCACCCACTTCTTTGTTTGATTGTCTCTTCTCACTGAAACATATGTTTCCCATTCCCACGGCATTTTGAGCAACAGTTTCCATTGTGAGCCCCTCCTGACTGACAGTTCGATGGCAGCCTGTGAATCACTTGGCACGTGTTTTGTGAATCTGCTTCTAGGAGGGTCTGCCTGCTCCGTAAGAGCATCCTCTGGCAGCTTTGGGGGCAAGAGATTTGCACCAATGCAGCACAGGTTTGATAGCCACAGTTGATATCACCCTTGTTTGAAGCTCAGCATTGTCCTGCACCTCAGCTCTTTTACCCCAGGTCCTGAGACAAATGTCCATCACTTATCCTCGGCTTTCCCCATTTTCCTCTCCTACAATGTGGCACACAAAGCCAACGATGAATCAGGAACTGATCACACTGACAATATTTGGTTTTGACAGGCAGCCCAGGTAGGCATTCAGGCTGCTGGATGTGCAGGTTAGGAGAACATTTGGCTGTCAGCTTTCTTCACCAACAGTAACACATTTGCTGCTTTGCATTTATGCTGTACAATCATGTCTGTGTCTCTGGCCCTGATGTTTCTACTGTAGCTATAATTACAGGATCCAAGCAGTGCTGTATGGAATTCATGTACTGGACAGCTGAATTAAATGGCCACCCACAGGGAAATGAAAGTGCAGAGAATGAGGTGTATAACTTTCAGGACAGTACTACTTCCAGCCTCAAAACAGAGCCCTGGAATGGGTGTGAGAGGGACATTATTGCCTCCCACAAGAGGATGACATTTCATTTATAACTCTAGCTAGCTCTCCTGCAGCTCTGTTTTCATAAGAAATAATCACATGCTTCAACCAGAAAAATAATCAACCTCGACGCTGAGGCTGCTGTGCATTAGCACACCACATTTATTTGGGAAAGCCTTTTGCCCTGAGCTTTCTAGTCTGGGTGTCACTGCTGTACACAGTCATTGCACCACTCCTGGCTGTTTACACCTTCCCTTGAAGAGGTAATGTAATTCCTATGTATAAACCTTCTCCCTGCTGCAGAGTTGGAGGGCCTGGGTATTTTGCACTTAAAAAATACCAGCAAGGGCCAGATTATGTTTGTTGGATTTGTGTTGATAATTAACTTTCCTTGCATCCCATTGAAATGACAAAAACATTACTTTATATGTATTTACTGCAGAAAAAAGAGAATTTTAGGTGGAAAAGCACAGACCCTATGATCTGATCCATCTTCTCCTTGCTATTTCCAACTACTTAAAGCATAATGTCACACTGAAATGCACACTTGGAGTGCTGCATTCTCTTCTGACAGATTGTTATGATGTTTTTCAAGGTGACCTTCATAAAACATGTTTCTTTTGAAGCTTATACTTCATTCCTGGGTCATAATAGTTTCACATAGACAAGCAAACTGCCAGCTCCTGCTTTCTAATTAATGCTTCTTGGAGGCTTCTGAGTAGGGGATATAATTAATAGCACTTAAGTCTGGAGTGCAGAGAAATCTATAGCAGATTACTGGGATGTGTATTTACTTCAGGATTGCACACAAACAGCTCCTGGACCGTGCCCTCAGGGCATTGCCCTGGCACCACCTTGACTCTGTCTCCAGGGTAAGCACCCAAAAGGTTGCCCTGCTTGTAAAGCGAGGCTCTGAAACTACTGAGGCTCTCTGCTGGCTGCAGCCCTTGTCCCTGCTCCCATTCCCCATACCACAGCACGTTGTGTTTTTCACAACTGCCTGGTGACTCTGCCTTGCCCACAGGAAACACCTGTGACCACGCCCGTGTTGTCACTGTGGTGCCCACCCAGGGGACAACCTGCTCTGTGGCCCACAGTGCAGGTGCAGCATCTTCTGGGGCAGACTGTGCCCTCACTGCATCCCAGATCCGCTCTGTGGATCACAGGCACAGCCATTATTTTGTGGGTTTATGCAGTTTAAAGTACCAGAAATGATAGGAGGGTTTTTCTTACAGTAAAACAAGCAAAGATGGGTGTTGCAAGTCATTTTGTCATACTTGCCTAAATTTAAGGAAAGTGATGGGATTGCTCTGGTGTTCACTCTCATGCATGCAGCATGGATTGTCACACTCCAGAGGTGCTGGAGCAAAATCAGATGCAAGTCAAATTGCCAGTTTAAATTCCCCCTGGCCAGCTGCTGCTATCAGTGGTAATTTCCCTGCTGAAGTCAATAGAACAGCATTTTTCCACACATGTCGAGATCTTGGTGCAGAACAGGCAGCTGTGAGGCAGGATGAGTGCTCTCAAAGAATGAGTGGGGGAAAAAAAAGAATAAAATTTATACTCTCTGGAAAAGCTGGAAAGACTATTTTACCCAGAAACATCACCAGACTGGTGACAAGGGGGAGATTTGACATCAAAAATCCTGCAAGACTGTGCAGGACACATTATTTGGAGGGATTTTTACAAGAATTTGGCATGCTGCAGGACACAAAATATTCAAGTGGTTAAGCAATTAAAAGCTATCGAATATTTGTAACTCCAAGCACTTGGCAACAGAATATCACTGTCAACTCCTTTATGCAAAGGGACATTTTGACATTGTACTTTAGACTGACTACTTTTCTAACGGCATAAAAGTATTACTTCAGTTATGCACAAAATAGGAAAACTTCTACTGAAACTTGTGCAGCCTGGTTCTTTCTTCAGAAATAACAACACAGAGTGAAGCTGCCTTGGAAGAGAAACATTTTTCACATACTATCTGAAGGTTAGTAAGTCTTTTAATCTTTAGCCTTTTTGCTGGCATGTGCAATTTAAAATGCACAAAACAGACTATCAAAACACCCAGCTATACATAGTTAGAAAATTCAAAAGGCACATCTGAAAATAGGCTTGGAAATTAGGGTGCTGCATCAAATCCTGCTCTTTGAGCAAGGACTTTTTCCCTGTGGATCCACCTCAAAAAGCAACCAAGTTATCAAACACAGCTGACCAGAGGACAGCCAACACAGAATGAGAAAAAGCTCCCAAAGAGGTTCTCAAGAGGTAAAATCTTGGTGCTACTAAGCAAGAGAGTGACTATCTGGGGAAATTCTGTATTAAATATCCTCCTCCCAGAAAGTTTTTCATTCCTTTTGTTTCTCTCTGCTGGAGTCACATGAAGTTCTGAACTTCAGCTCTGCAGACAGTTCTGTGAGCAGAGCCTGCACTTGCTGGGGCTGTCCCAGAAGTGACAAGTCCTTCTAATGAGGTGGGGTACAGTGGCATGGGGACACCCAGGGGGAGACCAGAAACACGTGCAAAACACAAATTCATTCACTGATATTGCACACACAGAGATAAAATATTTAAAGATAAGTATTTTCTCAAGGGTGGAAACTTAACGAGGCTAAATGGGTTCGTTTCTTTAAGCAAGTGGGTGGATATTTTGGGTCATCTGGGGACTGATGTAGAAGCACTTAAATGTAGTTAGTCAGCCAGCCAAGAGGGATCAGGACCAGCAAATGAAGCAGGGAGAGAACCAAGAGCTTCTTGCCTTATTCAAGTATTTCTTAGCAAAAAGAAAAGTTACTTGCAAGTTCTTCTTGATCATATAGTCTCTAAATACAGGTAAAAGGTGCTACTGTACCTAGTCCAGTCATTTAGGAGTTCTGGCAGGTGGTGAAGGGCAGGTGATAAATGTAAGGGTGACAGGAAAAGCCCTAAAACACAGCTCAGCCTGCCCAGGCTAATCCAGCTAAGCTGGGCTTCTTTAAACAAAACAATGAAGTACAAAAATAATGCATGAGGACTTAAAAATTGCTATTTATTGGCTGCAGAACACCCACACTCAGCTCTTTCTGACTCTCCCTGTGCCGCATGAAAAAAACCTCAAGTCAAGTGTCATTCAGGTAAACCTACAAATGGCAAAATAAATCCTTTGTAGGTAAAATACAAAAATAGCTTCAAAGAAGGATGCATATAACCTTGTTAATTTGCCAAAAGTTTTCAATCTTCATCACATTAGAAGCAAGGTTAAGAGAGTAGATAAAGGCTGAGAAATGCAGAAGGTGCAGAGATATACCTTTATGTCAAGTTCAGAGCCTTAAACCTCAGAAGCAAAATAATGTCAGGGAGAAGAGATTGACAGTGATGCCTAGTGTTGGGAATCAAAGGTTGGAAGGACTGCCTGTACTAGGCACCCTCATGATAATGATGCCAGGAAGATTTAATTTACCAGTTTGTTCTAGGAAAGGTAATGACCTTAATATCACAGGAAATGTATCAAGAGGTCATCCATGCAGACACACGCTGACACATTTTCATAATAAATGGAAATAGATGTCCAGCCACACAAATTTGCTTGCAGGAAAGGATTTATACCATCTCTACAGCTTTGTGTTTAGCATCAGAAGAGATAAAGAACATTTTATTGATACGTGGGGATTTAATTCCAACCTCTTTGAGAATCCCTAGGAAAAAATGCATTTCCAGTTAATTTCTGACCAGACCAAAAAGAAATCCCCCCAAAACCTACCAAATCAATAAAGGGAAGCAACATCCCACTGGAATAGGGACGTGCCATTTTCCCCTAAGTACTGTTCATTTGTTGCTGGGCCATAGATGAAGCACCACATAATGCCTCTGTTAGAGAAGAGTGCTTACACATGCATTACCAGGGATATGCTCTTCCTGGCTGAGTAATTCACTTTTGAGCAGCATATTTCTGAGAAGGTGAAAAGTGGGTGTCTAAATGCAACTCCAGGAGCCACTGCAGAAATGTGACTGTGTAGCCCAAACCCTGCTGCTCCAAACCCTGGAGGTCCCAGCTGCTGGGGAGAAATTTCCTTCACAGATGGGAATTACATGTGTTACACGGCTTTTTCTGTACCCATCCACAGAAGGGTTGGCACAGCTACTTTGGCTGGAGAAGACAAGAGCGTGGTCACGATGCAAGAAAAAATGGAAGGGGAAGTCTGATGATCTCCAAATGGAGTCATCCAAAATGCCATCCAAATGGCAGGATGGCACAGGAGATGGGAGCTGCCACGTAAGTGTGCCACGTATACAATGCGCGGTTCAGCTCAAGATTCCTCAAGCTGGGCTGCAAGCAGTGAGTCACACAGAGAGACGAGGGTTATTTATGGGATTTTGGTTCTTCAGAGGAAGAACATGAAACAGTCAGAAATGACAGAGATGTGAGAGTGCTGGATGATGGCAAACAGCATATGGGGAGCAGGGGAGAGGGAGCTTTTGGCATCCTTGCTGCAGTGTTACATCCCAGCCTAACTCACATTGATCTCCGGAGGCCAGTTCATTTCTGCTGGAAAAATCTGGCTCCTGGGACTCCAGGTATAAAATGAAAAACTCTCAATTTCTAGAGCACCAATGTTAGTGTTTGCCAAGTGTTTTCTCTTTTCGATTCCTCCCTGCAAATCTCTTTTTTTTTTCTTTTAGGGCCAGTGGAAAATTTAGCAGAACAGGTAGTTTTCCAGCAGGCTTAGTTTTAGAAGTTGAACTGATCAAATAATTTAATACTTGACAGGTGAAGTTAGTATTTGCTCATCCACTCTATAGTCTGCATTCTGATGCAATTTTGTATGTATAGGTGCTAAGCAATTAGTGGTTGTACACATATGTACACATAGACATAGCAGTTTTAGCTCTCTGTAGAGGTACCAGGGCTATTTTCTGTCCTAAAAACAGAGAGAGGACATGTTAAGTTACAGGCTTCTCTTACATAAATGCTGATGATCCTCATTTCTAGATACACTATTATTTTTGCTGTCTGGAAACAAAATTCTCTAGGATGGTGCTGATTTGTTCAAGAAGGAACATGTTATTTCAGGCACTGTTACAATGCTGTATCCTTTTGGAAACAACACAAAACTAAGGGTTTTGGTTTCTTTTCTTTCATTCTAGATATGTTCCCTGTTGTCCTCAAGAAGCCCCTCGGGGCTTGAGCAGAGTTTTGGCTGTTGCAGGAGCAAGTCAATGTTCAAATCATTACCTCTAATTTTCCTGGAAGTACTTCTTCAGAATTTCTGCTTCAGCTGCCATTTCTTCTTCTGTCCTCCACTTGTCGGGGGAATCATCTTTGTCGTGTCGTTGCAGCTTTTTGAGGGGGAAAAGAAAAAAAAAGTCTGTTGATTTTTTTTTCCAATTTTAAAGTCAAATTTAGGGCAATCAATCTAACTATTCCATGTGTCTTCAGGATGGACGGACCTGGTGATGAAGGGAGGAAGGGTGAAGGTTGCTCATTTACAGGGGTGACAGTGGTTAACTGGCTCTGCTGCATTCACAAGGACAACAGCAGGTGCCAGGGTGAGTGACAGGCAGTGACAGGCTCAGCTTTTGGGCTGATGCTCAGACACCTTGTGAGTCTCTGATGCAAAGCTGGCAGGTAAAACAACAGGATAACGCCCAGGTACTTTGAAGCACCCACCACACCAGTGGGGTGAGCTGGACACCTTGTCACTATTTCCTGTAAGTTTTTCTCTCTGTCTTTTCCTCTGTCCATGGGGCCACCTTTCTTATCAAAGACCTATTGTGATAACAAGGCCCTGTTGCAACTGTTTCCCACCAGCAGTTTATAGTAATATTTTTTTCATTCCCTCTCTGCAGGCAAGTTATTAATCCTTCCCTGCCATTGTTGAAAGCAAGACACATCCCTGGTCCAGAAACAAAACCTGTTATTTTAAGCATAATTATATTTCATTGATTTCTTGAGGGAAAAAAAAGTATTTGAAACATGTAATTTTTGTGTCCAACTTGCACACTATGACCACAAAAATTCACTCTATCCCATATACAGTAATTATTACATGATATTGTCAGTCCCAGACATGATAATTTCTTCCTTTGCCACTCAAGAAGAAGGGAGAAGCTGATGGCTTTGCTGCTTTCCTGAAGAGGGGAGTTCCGTGTTATGGTAAATATTGGCACTTGAGTGACTATTTGTGCACATGTCCATTCAAAGAATGCCTGACACTTGTCAAGTGAAGGCAGCATTTACACCAGACAGCAGAAACATTGACTTAACAGATTAAGTATTGAGATTCCAGTGGCTCTCTAGGTTTAAAGCACAGCACAGGTTGCATTAACAGCACCAGTGCTTCTAAGGAGCTTCATAATATCAACTTCTTGTTAATGTCACAAAAAAATTTCGAAAATTAATGAATTTTATTCCAGGACAAATTTTAGTATAGAAGATGAAGTGGTGAAAAAACAAAGATGAAGCCATCATGAACCTGCCAAGCAAAGTGCATTACTGTATATGGAACGTTTAGCAATAAACTAGGATTGTTAGCATACCTCCAACTCACAAATACTTTCACTTGTGCTATGTTTCTCCTACTCTAGATTTTGCTGCCAGCTATAGTCCTATGTAGTTTTACACTCTGCAGCACAGATTTCTCCCTGCTCAGCAGATGAAGCTGCATTTGAAAGCCATTTCCTTTCATGCCAATACAATGCAGTAGCTGTAGGCAAATTAAAGTGTATTACTGTTCGACTCAGAGAAGACTAATCTTCATTGTTACGTTAGCACCAAGTATGTTATAAATCCATCTTGTAATAACGCCACAGAATTAGAAAGAAAGATTTAAAAGCCAGGGACTGGTACAGTGTACACACTATCAGCACATGCCCTGTGTCCACGTGTCTGCTCCCACCCTCTGCACACACCCACGGGGTGTGTAAGTACCACAGCTGACCTGGCAATGAGTTATTGGAAAGAATATCCATCATCCTGTACTTCATGTGGACTGGGAATGCTCACACTTCACAAGAGGATGCACCAGGACAAGGCAAGTGGTGGTAAATCTGACCGAGGTGTGAGCTGTTTTCTGAGAAAAAGCAGTGTCTTGCTCATTCAACCTAACCCTGGAAGGAGGTACAGCAGCCAAAAGCTGGAAGGCAAGGGAGAGCTGCCCCTGTTCCTCAAGCTCTCCTTGTTTAACCCACAAGAATTGCTATTAGTGGCAGGATTTGGCTGCTGTTCTCCCTTGCTATCTTGTTTCTGCACAACCCAGGTGAGAGCTGGCTCCATGTGGAGGGTGGTAAAGTGGGGGTGTGACTGGTTGGTTGTGATTTTTTTCCTGTTCAGAGAGACTGAAGTGAATAGTAATAAGGAGGGTTAACCTGCAATGGCTGCTGTTGTTGTCTAAATTAAAACTGTACAGTTACAGACCACAGTGACTTCTCAAAGCTGGCAAAGGCGAGGATTTCTTCTGCTACATAGCAGCTAACCTTTAAAAATAATCAATCTTTGACTTGAGGTTAAGACAGATGTATGGGGAGCAGCAATGAATCCTGAAACTTGCCTGGAAGCCCAGCAGCCCTGGCTGCCAGTGCACAGCCCCAGGACACACAGCAGCCCCAGCCTGGACGGGAGCTCAGCGCAGGCGTCTCGAGCCTCTGGCACTGAAAAGGTGCCTCCACACTTTGTGGGCACACTGAGAATGTCAAACAACAGCCTGAGGTGTTAAATCACTGCCACAGCCAACGTATTCATTGTTCAACTGACTTATAGATGAGAGTTATTTCAGTATAAAATTGCTACATCTACCCCCAAACAGGATCCCAGGACTACTGTGATCAGAGCTCTTACCGTGCCAGTCATTTCTCAGGTGCAATCAGCAATTATCACCCCAGTGCCACTTAATTTGTGATATTACCAAACTAACACTGGAGATATTGGGAAAACCACCTCTGGTGGCTGCCTACCCTTCTCTGACACCACCATCCTGCAGCTCCAGTACAAGCCAAACCATAGAGCCAGCCACTTCGATGCAAAATGGTTAAATTATGGATAACCTTGCTAGATGAGGAGTCCAGAGGAGGCCAAGAAGTTGAGAAGAGGCTGGAGCACCTTCTCCATGAACACAGGCTGAGAAAATTGGGGCCATTTAGCCTGGAGGAGAGAAGGTTGCATGGAGACCTCACAGCACCCTTCAGTATCTGAAGGAGGCCGACAGGGAAGGGAAAGGGACTCTTCATTAGGAATTGTAGTGATAGGACAAGGAGCAATGGGTACAAATTGAAATAGAGGGAATTTAGGTTGGATATCAGGAAGACCATTTTTACTGTGAGGGTGGTGAGACGCTGGCACAGGTTGCCCAGGGAAGTTGTGGATGCCCCAAGCCTGGCAGTGTCCAAAGCCACACTGGATGAGGCCTTGAGCAGCCTGCTCTAGTGGGAGGTGTCCCTGCCCACGGCAGAAGCAGTTTGGGACTAGGTGATCTTTAAGGTCCATTCCAACCCCACCACATCCCATGGTGTTCTGGATGCTAAACATTTTGCAGGTTCAAGATCAACGGTACCAACAAACAGATGATGAAATAAAGGTTGCCAATACCAAGTCTAGCTCAGGAATTGCACAGACTACAAGTCCATGGAAGCTGAGAACCACAAGGCAGGGCCACCTGTGCACCTTCCTGGTTCTTCAACTCTCCTGGATCTGCTAGGGATCCCTAATGGTGACAAGATAATGGAATCATGGATGGGTTTGGTCTCACCTGGTTATTTAATGTGTTCTTATGTAAAGTACATTTCAACAGGGTTCGGTTCTCCCTGTGAGGGCCTCTGGAAGCTTAAAGCTTCTTTATGTAAAAATTTTTTGTTTGTTTTAATAAAGAGAGGTTAAGAGAGTCTCCATAGTATTTTGGCTAAGTTGTAAAGCTGCTTTCAGGAGAGAAGGATGTAGATATTTCAGTTATAAATTGTACTGATTTAGAATTCAAGTGGGAAACAAACATAACAGTTGATAGTTGTTTCTTAGGGACTTCTGTGCCTCAGAGTGTGTTCATATTCACATGCACATCCAAGTCCCAGCCATGAATCTTCGCAAACATCTGACTCATTATTGAAAGTTTGGATTTTTTTTGCTCTCATATCCATCTGTAAAAAACAGTGATTTATCCATCTTTCCTACCCCTGTCAGACAGTAAAAGCTGGATAAGTTGAGCCGACATCCTTACTCAGATATATCCAAACCCAGACTAGCTTGAAGTTTGTGGTGATACTTTCTGTACAACAATTCTACTTCTGCAAACTCAGTGCACACCAAGGCAAGGTGAGTCCATAAAACCTTTTCTGTAGGGCCCCAAACTAGTTACCATTTCCAAGCAGCTGGTACTTGCTCTGTTTTCATAAGAGAACGGTGATGCAAAAGCATTGCACCAGGTGGAAAAAATGTTTTACTGCAAAACTCAGAAAGCCCCAAATTCTCTGAAGCCAAACCTGTTTGTAGACACTCACTACAGGAGTGTCTCTGAGTACTGAGCATCAACAGGGAGCTGAGCAACCCCCTCAGCATAGCTTGGATAACTCCAAAAGGAGGGAACAGGATGAGAGAGCATGAGCAGCTCTTTTAGACAATCTCTATTATGCTAAATTTTTCTTTTAATATTCTGAACAAGCACCGAGACAAACATTAGTCAATTCTCTAATCGCAGTTGCCCAGCAAATTACACACTGTATCTGCTCAACATTCTTCAAGCACCAGGACTCATGTTTATAACTCCAAACATCTTCTTGCCTTGCAGTACAAATAAATGCACTATTTCTAAGATATGCCCTTCTTCAAGCAGATCATTACTGATGTCTGACTTCTTGGGCTTCCTGATAAATTATCCTCTTCTTTCACCTCAAGCAGAAAATGCTCTTCCACCAATAATCTATGACTGTCAGTCTTGATTACATGTAAACAGTGGAGCTCTTTGAATATTTCTGCTCCTCTGAAAAGTGTTCATTTTCTCACTCATGTCTCCCAGTGTGAGATGCTGGCAGACCTGACAGCTGTGCTTTATGTTATTTTATTAAAGTTGCTAGTGCTGCAGAATGGTCTATGTTTTTATCACTGCAATTCTTAAGGGAAACACAATATTGTTTTATAGCACATTCACATTGGGGGACCTCTCCTTCTTGCCCTTTGTGGAGGAGCCCAGAATTCAGACAGACTATAGGGGACCTGGGTCTATGACTGGCTGTTGCTTGAAGTGATATGTATATTATGATTTTTTTCTTCTTGTGCCACAACACCATCAGAAAGGCAACCTGTGTAAATATAGAGCACTAGCCAAAACTACTGGGAAAAAGCTTTTATGGTAGTTAGAACTATTCTCACTCCCCATGAATATTTATAGTTGATAGTTAAGAGTTTATAACCTCCAATGCATTTAACTAAAAGAAAAATTATAGTGATGGAGAGTAATTACACAAAACTGCAGCAACATAACAAAACTCAGCTGCTTCAGCAATTATAAAATATAGTATTATCAAAACCAGCAGCTACCAAAAAAAAAGAATGAATTTTTGCCAGTGGCTTGAATCAGAGATTAGGCATTTACCCAGCTGCTCGTGTTCATTATTACCAACACACCTTAGGATACCCAGGCATCTTTTCTATACTTAAATCCTACACTGTGGTGAAATATTCAGAGTCATATCTCAACATCAGATTAACACATGAACCATGAGGAGGCTGAAAATCTAATTTCTTCTCACCAGTAGGAACCCTTTTCCAGAGGCTGGAGACAAACCTGATCCCAGGGCTGCTACGCACTGCTTCCCCCAGCTCCCTCGTGGCAGCAGAGTCGTGCGACCAGCACACGCACAGGGTGTGTGCTGTGTCCAGAGCACACCCCTGCTCCTCCTGCACTGCAGCAGCTGGAGCAGCCCACCCAGGGCAGAAAAGCTCCAGGGCTGAGCTGGCTGCAGCTCCTCAGCCCCCTGGTGATACCAGGAGCCTCCTGGTCCTGGTGATGACTTCCAGCCATCTAAGCCTCCTCTGGCACTGCTTTTACAGCTGAACTCCTGAATTGCTTCCTTTGCCCTGTTCCCCCTGGTCTTGACCTCCTTGCTCTTCTCCCCCAGTGCTTTCTTTCCTTCCACTTCTCTTTGTATTTCACTTATAACCTCCTAGTAAGACTTCATTTCCACCCCACCCGACAATGTGATTAAATGCAGCATTTACTGCTATTATCTGTACCTCCTGCTATGCTCCAGCCTTTCCTCACTCTCTGCTGTCTTGCTGAAAGGAGTGTGATCTTTTTGGTAGGTACCCTCCTCTGCCAGTCTGAGCCTCCTGCCTCCATCCCATTTGCCTTCAGTTGTGGCTCAAGTCTCGACTTGACTCGAAATGTAAAATGAAAGAATAATGGATAAAACACGGCAGTTTCACCAAGCAGCTTCTCAGGGATGCTGGAATCACATGGCCTTACACATCCTGTTCAACCTACCTGGGGGAAATCACCGCAGCAGCTCCCAGCCCTGGGCTCGTCTCCCAGCTGAGCATCACCCCTGTTCTGCTCAGGGCCCAGGAAGGCAAAAACAAGGCAGAGAAAAAGCCCAGCAGGCTCCTCCTTGACCACACGAGAGACCCACCAGACCTTGTGTTAAAACAGAGCTGCCTCTCCGTCCCCATCAGCTGCTGTGGGATCAGGACCCCTTTGCAAGCCCCTTTTCCACTGCTCCCCCCCACAGCCTGAGCAGTTCAGGCAGTTCAGTGCTTTCCACATCTCTGGGCCCGTCTCCGTATTTAATTACAGCTACAAAGCTGCTGTAATTTAATTGCTCTAATTTACAGTGAACACTGCAGAAAAAACCCACATACTATAATTTTCTCATCTGCTGACTTTGCTTATGATTCTATATCATACAGATATCTGCATTTGCATGAATCAGAAATCCCAGATTTTGGGGTGGGTTTTACTTGCTGCATTAAATCTGAATTATTTAAGGAGATGGGAAAAAAGCCGAAATTATCTGCATTTTATATGAGACAATTTTTTAAGTATCTACTGGAAAATCCTTCTCCAATAGTTTTACTGCTTCTGCATGAAATATGCTGCTACCTCACAGCTGCTGATATTGCTGCAAAGCATATATTCCATTGGAAACCTCAGTTTATCAAAGCTGTGTTTTAGAGAGTGGTGGTTTTTCCCCTCCTGTCGACTCTTTGTCATAGTGACTGCAAATATTTTTTCAGTTTTATTGTTGTGCTTTGGGGAAAGTCTTGAACCTCACACTTCACATGGACATATGAATAACTGCACCCTATTTAGCACTTAGATGACGAGAATTTTGTGAAAACACATAAAGGTTAAGTAAAACCCTTAAGCATAGGTGTTTAAGTGCTTTGCTAAAATAAACTCTACAAACCCCAGCTTCTAACAATTTTGATAACAAAAAAGACTAAATATAAAAGGAATCTTAAGAAATTTGCTTTTGAAAATATAAAAGACAAGTAAGCCCACAAGCAGAATGACGGTTGCATAGAAAACACGTTTGCCATTCGGTGAAATATGTAGATTGCACTCTGAAGAGCTCAGATCTTGACAGACTTCCAGTTTGGCTCCAACTGAGATAAAATTCTTGGAAAGTGAGCACATTATAAAGAAGATACTCGAAGGAATATCCACTGGGGTAAGAAGTCCTGCCAAAGACTTGGGGAACTGCTATTTACAACCTGATTTGAATCCAGGCAAGAATCCATAAAAGTGTTTAGATACATTTTCACCATGCCCATTATCCTCCTAGTTAGCAGATAATGTTAGAAACACCTCTGTAGTCTTCCTCACCCGGGAAGAGAAGGTGGATTTTTGTGGGGAGCTTCCTAATGGCCTTGGCTACAGAGGGCTGTTTGCCAAAGAGAAGTGTGTCACACAGAGCTCTGGTTAAGAAATGGCAATGTCATCAGTGTGATAACGTTGGAGGAAACCTTATCCTGCGTGCACAGCCTGCCATGCAACATTACTCATTTGGAAAAAGGCTATTTTTAATCAAGGAAAAGCACTTTAATCAAGGATAGAGTCAGTGATTCAAAAATTTCATGCAGTTGCATGTATTACTTGACTGAAAGCCTCTTCCCAAAAGGTCAGAGCTGCAGAGAGATCTGCATGTCCCACTCCAAGAGCAGAGATAACCTCGAGGTGCCTGTATCAGGGTGATGTATTCTGGCTCCTGCTGCAGCGAGTTTCAAAGTCAGAACTTCCCTCAGTAATCTTCTTAACTTTAGACAAATATTTGCTATACCCTGAGCACACTCAATAAGATTCATGACATGCCAAGGAAAACACATGTGTGTTAAGGAGGTTGATTTGGTTTATTTGCTTTCTTTGTCTTTTTCTGACAGCACAAAGGATATCAGCTGCAGGTCCTGTGGCATTGGCACAGAGCCAGTTCAGCAGGCAGGGGAATAGGAGCATGCCCTCATCTCCCGGGGGGGAGTTCCACCTCTCTCACCACATCTCTGGCATGTGCAGGAAGAGCCCACAGTGGTCAGAGTGTATTTCTACTTCTCTGGGGAATTAGTTTATTCCTATTAAAAAAAAAAAAAATCCTCACCCTCAGCAACACTTTCTGAAATTAAGATGAAAACATTCCATCAATGTGTTCTGGAGTAACTCATACTCTGAGTCACTCCCTCCACTGTCTGTAGGAGGATTTCAAGGAGACTTCAGTGTCTGAAATAACACATACCACATCTTCGAGGTGAACCACAGGGGCTTCAAAGCCTGCTTTTGTGTGTGCTTCTCAGGGGACCCCTCAGCCGCCAACAGACCTTCCCAGGATGATCCTGCCTGCTTTCCCGA
Source organism: Melanocharis versteri (assembly GCA_013397845.1). NCBI lineage: Eukaryota > Metazoa > Chordata > Aves > Passeriformes > Melanocharitidae > Melanocharis > Melanocharis versteri. The sequence goes on along the minus strand of VZTG01010061.1, from coordinate 1,825,227 downwards.
CAGTGCTCAGGATCACAGCACTCCCGGATAAAGCTACATCCCCGGGACAGCCTTTTCCCCCAGGGATCCCTCAAATACTTCTTTAGCTTTCAGCCTTGCACGTGCAAGGCTACTTCACCACCAAGACTGCCTCCCTGGGATTTAGGCAGCCAGTACCCTCTAGTAAGTAGGTAGTAAAATAGGTTGAGGAATAAATTGCTCTCACTTAACATTCACTCAAAAAATATGGCTGCATTTATTATGCAGCATATTGTTTTATATACTGTTTTGTTATAATAAGTCATGTTTAAAATGTCATGACATTTAAATCAACAGCAGTAAGAGGGAAATGCTGAAAAAGAGCAAGATGATCAAAAAGCATCTGAAAAATCCTGGTGAGACATTATGGGCCAAACACTCTCATTACAGTAAAAATAGTCACAAAAGAACTTCAAACTCACCCATGAGAACCCCACTGTAGAGAAACCCTCCGTGCCCAGGTCTCTGTGTCCTGGTGGTGTCCCCAGGTCAGTGACAGCTGGGTGGTGGTGGCTGCCTGTGCCAAGGCACTCGGGCACCTGCTGCCACGTCCTCCTGGCGCTGTGCATCCCCTTGCAGGTTCATCCTTTCTCTGAGCTGCCCTTTGCCACCGAGCCACTGCAATACCCTGGAGAGCTCTGCTGCACACACACCCTCGGAACTTGCTAATGCCACTTGGCTCAGTGAGGAGCTGGGCTTCAATGTCTGTGCTGTCATATCAATGGACTTCACAAATATTACAAAAGACTACTTTAATGTGGCTTCATAGCCTTTGAGGAGACACAGAGCCCACCACACCTACTACTGATGAGCCACATGCATAATGGCAGACTTTCACCAGAAGGACTTTTAATGTTAAAAAAGAAAAGAGTGTGGATCAAAGGAGCTACTCTGCTCCTGCAGATTCACTGCTCTTCTTTTCCATCAGGTCTGGACTCACTGCTGCCTCCATGCTCCCTCACCCCCTCCAAGGGAAAAAACAACAACAACTGCAACAACAAAACAGATGGCGATGCAACGAAACATTAAACCCGAGCCCAATACCTGAATATTTCACTGAGGCATGGGGCAGAAAAGACAACAAAATGACCTTTTCTACCATCTTAGGGGATATCTAACCTCGTAATTGCTATAGACACACTGAAGAAACATGAGAGAGACAAAGACTGTTGAAAGGAAGTTGTGTATATTTTTAAAAACTACTATCTCAATGTTCCCATTACAACCTGCCAATATGAATGACATTTACTTTTGCTCTGAGAAATGAAAGAAACTCTAAAAGACAGACTGCATTAAGAATCTATTGATATTCCACTGACCTAGTGGGATAAGAACCAAACAAATTTTATCAAGGGCAAATGCTCCAGAGTCTGTAAATTCATCTCTTAAAGTAGCAGCAGTGAAAAGGAAGAAAATCTTCAATATCTAGAACAGTTTTTAAACCAAGTGGAGGCTCACACATCTCAATGATCCAATTGGATGGATGTGGATGGCACCAGACCCATATACAGGAGAACCATTGGGGATTTCAGATGGTCAATTACCTCTTCCAGTTTTTCCAGCCCATTAATATTGCTGTAAAACTTATGCACGAAGTTGTCTTATTAAGAGATATCCCAGGAGGTTTTGCCCATATTAATTTTTTCCCTATTGTACAAACTTCACAAAGATGTATTACCCATAGCAAATATGGTCCTAGATTCTGTTTGGGATGGATGGATGGGTGCAGGAGGTGTAAGAGGGGAAGTGAGGAACAGTTTGGCATTGTTCAGGCAGACTCCTTCACCCCTCAGGTGAACCTCTGAACTCAAACATGAAATCAAATGATAAAAAAAGTCATAGATAAGGGGCTCAATGCAGGAGCCCTTATTTACTCAGTGAAACTCAGACTGGGATAACAGTGGCTTTTCAGGGGCTGGAGGGGTACAGTCTGCCTTCACTTTGAGGAGGAGGAGTCTTTTTGTTCCTTGTCCAAGCTGCAGTGTTGGCCTTCCGTTGAAATCCTTTTTCTGGGGAATAAGTTGTACCCACATAATGCCCATGCAGAAAAATAAGGATGGCATAATACCCATGGAATAGAATATTCTGAAATTAATTTAAGTGAAGGGACTGTGAATCTGGGGAGAATTAATTTTAGCTGGATAGGCTGGCAGTTAATTAAGGCTGATAGCTTCTACTAGTAGAAAGGTGTTTTTGATGAAAATATATTGAAAATATTATTAAACTGCCTAGGAAAAAACAGTTGCTATTGCCCATGCTAAAAGCTCCCAGACATTCCATGTTTCTATATAGAAATCATAAACTGATAACATTTGCATAACAATTATTATTTAATATGTAGACTTCTGTATCATTGCTTTTGGACAGAATTAATATTAAAACCTTTGAGCACAGATATTTTAGAAATACTCATCTGAAAAGTCACAGGAACTGTTTTAGTTTGCAATATTTTTGCAAGTTCTGTTCTGGTGATGATACCCTGGCAGCAGATCACCACCTCCTCTTTGCATAATCCACAGGACACGCACCAGAGCTACGGAAAATCCCACACTGCTTGGAAGGGGGGAGCACATGACCATGCAGGATGGAGGGTAGGAAAGGTACAAAGACAACCTCAAGCAACCCAAACACTCCCAATTTTCAGAGACAAAAAGTAATTTTGTATGCTTTCAGTTCAATCAGTTTGTTCATGCCTTAGGAAACAATGAGATCAACGGAAATGAAAGCAATTTCCAGCAGATATGAATAAAACACGTGGCTCTGCTGAGAACTTGTATGTTATTCCAGAAGCGCAGTCAAAAACTTGTGGATTAAATGCTGTGAGAATGGATCACGCATGGACTTGCTTCATCTGAATTTACCAGACCTGGAGTTTGCAGCTTTCTCACTCCTCCTTCAGGAGGGAGTTGATTGGGGAATCAGTTGTACAGTCACACACTTTGTGGAGAACTTGCAAAATAATTTTATTTATTTAGACACATTTTGAAGTTGCAATCAGAGCTTCTTTCACAGGTCTGTTGTTACATTTCTCTCCTCTCTTTAGGTCTTTTTTCTTTAAACTATTTTTCAAGCAAAAGTTAAAAAAAAATAAAATTATGTTCTCAGTGTGTTTCAGGGTTTTCCTGTGCACATACTGCGTGGTACAAAGGCACACAAGCTCTCCCCATTCATCCTGACCCATAAGCATTATTAAACTTAATTGCAGAAGACACTGTCTTCACAGCTTTATTTCTCATATGACATCTTGTGAATTGCTTTTAAGAAAAGCCATTTACACAACTTCAATATATATATGTAAACTAGTACTCTAATGTCACATTCTTGTTTGCACATACCCCTGTACTCATGTCAGCGAGTCCTAATGCAAAAGCAAGTGGCCCTTCATGTATTTCAGTTAGGAAACAGTAGCCTGGATTTTCATAAAACAAAAGTTTGACTGATACTATGCAAAATCTGTTCCACTGAAAAATTGGCATCTCGCCCATCATCTTCCACAAAGTTCAGTATCTTTGTCGGTGCTCATCTACTTGACTTCTTAATTGTCTGTGTTCACTGGCTGTATCAAATGGAGTTTTCTTTTTGCTTTTGCTCACTGCATATTACATCTTTTAATCGGTATATATAATTACTTACCACAATCTGCCATGCCAGATTTTCTAAGCATTAGTCTAATTAACTTAAGCTTGATAATTATGTTTCAGATATCATAACAGTACGCACAGAACTTGCAGATTATGCTGTTGGTTTAGCTGTTTCTGGTAACACTTTTCTCCTATTCTTACTTTTTCCTTTTGCTTTTTCTCTTTTTGCACAGGGCGGGAGCACAAGCAGAAAGAGGGACTGTTTTTCTCTTTAAATGAATCTAAGGTTCTCCAAAAGCAAAAGCTGACTGTTTTAAATAAGAAGCCATCAAAAGTAAGTCAACACAAATGAGAATAGATCCATAATGCAAGGATTTCTCCTTTTTATAAGAATAAAAGATAAATACGTCACTGAAGAAAGAAACTTCTGCTTCTGATAGCGCAAACTGTAGAGGATTCTAGCACAAACCTACAGCATTTATGGGCCAATTATGAAAGTACTCAGACTTTCCACAGGTCTGCAGCCTGAGCCATTCTAATTATCCGCCTGTTGGCGACAGCCTGTCGCCAGGGAGGCAATAAATAAGAGATAACAGGCATGGGACCTGGCACACACACCTCTCCAGCACAGAGACATCATCCTTCACAGACCGATGCAGCCCATCTGGGCAAATGAAATATGCAAGCCCGAGACCCCAGGTAAGAGTAAATAGATGCAGGGGACACTTGTGTCACAGTCATAAATAAAGGAAAGGAGAAAGAAAATCTGTGACAGGCTGTGGGTTTGTATTTGGCTTTCTGGCATAAATCAGCATTTCTCTTCGTTCCTGCCAACTCACCTTGGTATTCTGCTTTTACTGTGGAGACTGTATCCTGCACTATTTGATTTGTCTTACTCCTGGATGAGGGCATGGCACTGTGTCCCACCACTCTGAATGGCCTCTGGCCAGTGGGACAGAGCCAGGAGGACCAGACCTCTCCCTGCTTCCAGAGAGCACGGATCTGCCTTGCTGACTGGAGTGCAGCAAGTCCTGTCAGGTCCCAAAGGCACCCAGAGCCCCGTTTGGGTACCTAGGCTGCAAACCCACTCATGTCTATGCCAAGAGACTATTTGTTGGAATATTGGCTGCAGTGGTGCTGTCAAGCCCACACAGAGAACCACACCAAAGGCACTGCATTTACTCTGGAGTTATTGGTGAGGATTTCATCAGCTATGAAACACTGAAAAACTGCTCAGCCGCTCCTGTATTTTAACAGACTTCATGGATAGAGACAGGACAGGCAGCTCTGGCTGAAGTTCCCCTCATTCAAGCCCTTATTTTCAGGTGATTGAAGGGCTGTCACCCTTGACAGAATATATTATCAGCAGTCAAGGAAGTAATCAGGGTGGCAAGTACATAAATAAGCATAGCATAAATCTGAATATTGGTAATTAGCATTTGATTCAATCAGATTAAAAGTGTTAGACCACTGTAGCAGCAATTCCTTATAGAAAACTATTTAACATTCCAATTATCTTTAATGAATTAACCTCAAAGTATGGCTAAGGTGCAACACCCTAAGAATCCCTTTGCTCATCTACAGTCCACTTGCAACTAATTTCACTTCACAAGCCTACCTCAATTAACATTTTTCTGTATTTCACACATCAGTAACTGCGGTACTGAAATATGCACTCCTTTCCCAAATTTAATAGCTGAGATACTTTCATTTTTTTTGATTCTACAAATGAAGGAAAATCATTTCCTGCTACTATCTCAAACCAATTAAAATTCTTTTAATATTGGCTTTGCATCTCTTCGATACATACATGAACCAAAAAGTCCTACATTTTTCACATAATAATTACTTGGAATTGATCTGCTATGCAGCACTCCGAAGACAAAGGGATTTACAATTAGCAAATTTTAAAGTTTAGTTTACATTTTTCATCTCTAGAGTTTTTAAAGAATGCTTTTTGGTTGAAGGTTTTATATTAGGAAAGAAAACTCAATTTGTACAACTAAATTATTTTAATTTAGAAAGAAAAAGAAAGGAAAAAGTACAGATTTATCGATAGGCGTGGAAGGAGAACACACTGCCTTTTAAGCCACTATGGAGCTACAATTACTCAAAAAGCTATTGCAAAATAAAGAAAACTTGTGTTTAGTACATCCTGCTCATGGTGTGGCACTGGTAGAAGGACAGATCTCTAACTGAGATCTCACAGAGTTATGCCTCAAATCTCTCAAATGCCTTCCCTATCTCTCAAATGCCTCTGAGATGAGGAAGCCACTGACCAGTCTCAACAGCAGGGCAACTGCTGGGCTGCATGGCTCTTCCCTTCTACTTTCCTTGTATTTCCTGGTGAATTTTATAAAAAGACAGTGTCACTTAATATCATTCCCACTTTAATGGGAAAACATGGCAAGGAAGCTCTTGCTCTGCAGCACGGTTGTGGTAAAAGGAGCAGCATTTGTGAACAGATTATAAATCTGACGTTATTTTCCTTTTCACTCCATGTTTGCAGCATTATTTTAGAATTAAGAAAAATGAACACACATGTAAGATAACAGCATTCACGCAGCAATATGGCATAGCTGTTATTCCTCTTACAGGCATCCAATTTAATTTTATCATCAAATACCACACAGCACCAATGCCTATGTTCTATTCTGCACTGATTTTAACCTCAGTGTAGAGCTAAGCATTTTGTGCTGTGCATATCATCTCGAGCTCACTGTGAAGAAGAGCACTGCCAGCAGGGAGACATGTGGGGATACAGCACATGGCTCCTCATATCAGGACTGTTGGATTTTCCTTCTCCAGCTGAAGCACCCACATGATGCCAAAGAGCTTCATTGCCATTCCTTCTCTGAGCTGCTGAGCACTGCTATAATTAAGTTATGCAGATAGAACACAGGCATAATATAGCTTGCCCATACAGATACATAGAGTTTGTTTTGTATATTAATTTTTATAATAAATAGGGGCATGCATGGCCTATTTGGTTACACGAGCAAATCCGTGCCCTGAAAGATGATGTTCTCATTAAGAGGAGCTACCAGCCCAAATCTTATCTAAAGTGCAGTTTACTTCGCTGGCAGAACAGCCAGCATGCTGCAGAGCCTGTATCTTTCACTGTGCCACTCAAAATGAGAGCACCCCATAATAAATCCTGAACGCTAAAAAAAAAAAAAGCGCCAAGATGAGGAGGACATATATTAAAAATCAATAACTGTGCTTAATTTAGCTAACATTATAAACTAACATTTTTAGACGGAGTAAGTTTTTTTCTTATCACACCATTTCTCTCTGGTATTTTATCTACTCTCAGAGAATACTGAATATTGTAACATCTTGCCCTTACCTGAATTTTTACCAGCCCTTGGTTTTTATCACATACAACAGTTTGGAAAGTCTAAATAGTAGTTAAAAATAAACTCTCTGCTAACATTCTATTTCCACTAGTTCCATTTATAACCAACACCACACTGCATTTATGCATGAATCTGTTCTTATGGCAAAACCTGTTTCAAGCCTGATTTTACTCATACTCTTTGTCAAGTGTCTCTGGGCTCCTGGGCTGGCTCTGATCCCCTCAGCCAAAGGGGATCCTTCTCTCCCTGGGGACAAATTCTTTACACGAAGTGGGCACTTTTATCCCTGAGTAAGTGTCCAGGACCAAACCTTCGTGCGGCGCTCCCCCTGAGCAAATGCCCCCTCCAGACTCCTTCCCACACTTTCTCCTGGCTTTGGTGCCCAGCCAGGGCCATCCTGCTTCCAGGAAAGCACTGCTAGGACTCTCAGCTGCCTTAGAGCCAGAGAGACCCCGCAGGACAGCAATTCACTGCCTCCTATCACAGCTTACTGGCACTATCTGAGCTGATTATTTCATATTTATTTCCTTAAAAGTTTGCTGCAGATGACAGTGCCCAGTAACTGGAGACATTTCAGAGGATAGCCTTGAGAACATTAGGAAAGCTGCAAATTCCCTGTTAGGGGTTATTTCAGTGGCACAGATAAGGTGAAGAGTTTTGATCCTTTCAACTCATCTCTGGGGTTTTGGAACATTCATAAAAATCTGGATAAATCTGCTACTGAAAAAAAAATTCCAGTTCACACCTAAAATGTCTCCTGAAAATTAACATTGAGAAGTATCTCATGTTCATTCTGTAATAAAGGGAGTGGGAAAGGCTGACAATAACCTAAAGAAAGCAAAATAGTGTGTGCCAATTTGCTGTTTATGATGTGAAGACAGATCTTGTGCTAATTTTGGCATCAGTAGGAAAAGGAAAATCTCCAACTCATCTAATAGGATCCTAGGTAGGAAGGACATTCTCTCTGGACAAATTTGTCAGTAAATCTGAAGCTGATTCACGTCCCCATTCAGCAGGGCATTTAAGTTCTCTTTCAAGGCTTAAGAGCTGTTTGAACTCACTTAAGCTGATCACTTGCTAAAATGCTAAAATGCTAAAATGGGATTGCACTGAATACCAGTAGGCACATCTATAATTAAAAAAACCCCTTCTGAGCCTAACAAGCATAGCTGGCTGTGTTACTCATTGTCCACATCTGAGGGTAAGGACTCCTGCTTTAATTAAAGTGATCGAGTGAAGACATCTGAATGCTCACAGAGGAAGAAATTAAGTCGTCATGTGAGTCAGAAAATTGCATGTAGGTCTGGATTAACACTAGGGAAAAAATATGAGACATTAGACGAAATTCTTCATGAAAATGTTATTTGCTAGTTCAAACCCAAACATTCTGACAAATTTTAGGAAAACAACATTTCTTTCATTCTTAACATCTCTTCTCTTGCATCTTCTGAAGCTTCTCTCATTATCACACTTCACCACTGTCATGTTTCAGTTGTCGCTAATGAACATTTGATCTCTTTTATAAAATATATAGGAAATATGCACGGTGCTTAAGGGGTAAAAAGAGCCCCAGCAAGGAATGACCACATCCTGCAGTGTTTACTCATAAGCATTTCAATCGCATGCCCTTTGACCTGCGGTGATAATTGGGGTCTGCAGGTCTTCCATAATTGTTTCCCTCAGCACAGGAAATGCGAGGTTTAACACAGCAATCTGGAAAACTGTAACAATCACTGTTAATAAAAACAGGACAGAAAGGGAGGAGCCTGCATTCATCCAAACAAGACAGCTTTGTATATAAACTCAGTATTGTGATTAACGCAGGATAAATTAGTGGATCATAATTGGCCCTTCCACAATTACATTTATTTTGTGAAAATTAGGTGAATAATACTGACTCTAGTACTTCCATCTCACTTTGGAGCTTCAAAAAGGCAGTGTGAGAAAAAAAGGGGTGAAGCAGGCTCCAGAGGAAGTGAGGAGAGTGCTCCTTTCTGCTCCAGATATTCGGTGTCAGTCACAGTTACACTGAGGCCAGCATATTTGTGAGGACCATAACTGCTGCTCCTGAAGGAGACCTACCACAATCCTGGCCATCCTTCCCTTCCTTGGTCTATTTTTCCATCCTCCATTATGTTTTCCTTTTTCTCTCACTTTCAGTTTCATCTGATGCCCAAGCAGATGCTGTGCAGCACCCAGCACAAGGTACCTAATCCAGCAATGATGAGAGCACAGCCATGAGGGGGTCTGGGATTTTCAATGCAGGAAGCAGGAACTGAGAACCACCAATTCCCAATCAAGTTATGGTGTCCATAACATTGCTTGTTCTTGTTTCAAAAAGCGTGTTCAAGTTAAACCCTGTACTCCATTTACCACTGATGTCAGAATGACACGTGGAGCTAATTCGATGCATCTGTCTGGGAGAAAAGGTGTATTGCTTCCATTTCTATCTGCCACTGTAAAGCCGCCCTGCAAACTGAGATGAAAAATTCCTGCTGTTTCTGCATGCCTACAAAGTGCCCAGTATCCATCGGTCTTTTCTTTAAGGACACATTTTTAGCACGGATTGAATGAAAGAAATGACACATTTGCCTATTTCCCCCAGCGAGCATTAGATCAGCCCTTGGCTGCCTTGGCAAGGAGTGAAATCACAACGGGGCTGAGAGAAAGCCAGCAGAGCCCACCCTGCCAGGCAGCTGCCACCGCTCACGGCGGAGCCACCGCCAGCGCGAGACCGGGGCACGTCTCGCTGCTGGTTATTCTGCATTATCCAGGATAAGCCCCGGAGCCAGCACGGGAACTCCGGGTTCGCAGAGCTGGAATGGGGCTCTGACCCCATGTCACAACAGGAGAGCCAGGCCCCCTCGGCTGCAGAATGTGACCCAGCCAGGGTCTGCTGCATTCTGTGCAGAAACATCCATTGGCTTCACTGGAAGCTCGTTCAGTGTTTCAGCGCCAGCAGGGAAACAAAGCTCAAAAGGTCACGCAGAGAAAACATAAAGGGGAAATTGTTTCAAGACACAAGGAGCCGCTTCAATTTTTTTGTTCAAGCTGGTCTATCAGTTTGATTTTCAGCAGAGCGCTGTGCCTTACCACACAGGCTCCCCTAACTAACTAGGCAGGAGCACGATCGGCTTTAAAGAAAATCATGAGTTTGTCTGCAGACAACTCAATATTTCATTGCATCAGGCCCTATTCTCATACTATTTTTTATTGATCAGAATACCTCAGGCTATTAAGTTTATTAATTAAATGATAATTTTTTTTTCCTGGTGAGTATACAAGGAGATAAATGTCTTACAAATAAACTCAGAGCTTGCAGGCTGAGTCATGTGGTGATTCAGAAGTCATTTATCATTTTCTCTCCCCCTCAGCAAAAAGTAATCATTGTCACAATACTCTGCAAGTCTAATGTGGCTGTGAGATGTGCGACATAAAGAGATATTTTTCATTTCCAGCACAATTATACCAAGCTTTTATGTTATACTAATTTGTAATTGCAATGCTAACAAGAGGATATGGATAGCTGCTAATCCATTTAAGCACAAACTACCACCCATGTGAAGTAGGGAGGCATCTGATCCCATTGGCTGAACCCAGCATCTGTAGAGGCTGAATTTAGATTCAAATGTCTCTGTTCTTTAAAAAAAACCCTGTTTGTATATGCCTGAATTTTCACTGCTATTTTGAGCCAGGCCTGAGGTTGTCAGGTGATGTTCTAAAGCTGAGACACAGTAGCTCGCTGGAGAACTTTCTCCCAGTGCTGGTTTTCCCTGGCTAAATCACTGCAGAGCGCTTTGATTGGAAACAAGCGCTTTTTACCCCACCATCTGCCCCACAGCAAGCAGAGAAGCTGATCAGGTGCCTGCTAAGCATGAAAATATCATATTTCTTGGATCAAAGCTCTAAGCAAACTGTGGCTGCCCATTGACACCAAATACAAGGGTCAAGTAAGAGCAGAAACTCAGAGAGCAATTTAAATGATTTTTTTTTGCACTTTTTGTTCTAAAAATTGAAGCTTTCTGTTTATTCTGGAATATAACAGGATATTCTTAGAAAGTGACATGTATTGTATAACACAGAAAGAGACACAGCAGAACAAAAGAAATGGAAAAAAAATGGTAAACTCTTGAGCAGAAGCCAGACCCCAGATTGGATCTTTTTTCCCAGGCCTTTTCTCTCTGATATGGCTTTGCCCAATAAAAGACAGACTAAAAACTCTTCAAGATTTGGCCCATACATTTGAATACAACATACTAAATACTAGGATTTCTTTAGGATTTACTAATCTCTTAAAAATCACAGCATTACTTCCCTTTGATGGTACCCACAGTTTTGGGCAGGCTGAACTAGTTTGGCCTAAGATGGTTTCGAATGAGACATTGCAAATCAGCCGAACACAAGAAGAGCCACATTCTCCCATGTTTGCAGTGTTGCTCTGCCAGTTTGAAATGGTGCTTTGCAGAAAGAGACAAAGGCAGCAAAGGCAATGTTCACAGAAACATACTTTAAAATAAATGGCACTTCAATACAGGGAAAGCCTCTGATTTTTCATCCTTCTTTCTGCAGCTGCCAGAGTACCAGCCCACAGGTGGTTCAGGTACAGCTGCAGCTCCCTGGGGAGGCCAGTGGCTGTTGTTCCAATAACAGGAAGCTCCAGAGACCTCACTGACAGTTTCCAGCTGGAAAGCAGGGCACGGTGTTAGCAGCATGCACACGTACACCACACACAAGTCCTTTGGCCTGGAGCACAGAGACCATGCTCTCCACAAATCCACAGCCATCACACAGGTCAGGCTGCTCCGCGCACTCTGAGCCAGGCTGCTTCCATCGAAGCACCCCAGGGGAATTTCTGCAACATTCCATCCTGCTCTCCAGAGCTGTTTACTTACTGTTCCAAGTCAACATCTGATACAGATTAAAAGAACCATAAAGTGTTTAAAGAAATCAAGATCATGCGTGTCCTGTGACAGCTTCACTGAGAAGCAGTGATGCTGCACTGAGTGCTAGTTTGTCAACCTTTGCTACTTACACAATTCACAGCCAATTTAATTAAAAATATAACAGATCTGAAAGCTGCTAAAATGCTTGCAATGACTATCAGTCATTTGATAATGGTATGAAAGAGCCATTAGAAGTGAACTGTAAGCAAACTTTTTCAAGATTGAATAACAAGGGCATTACAGTTCCAGCCATTAATGTCATGCTTTAAAAAAATTAGCTGTCCATCTTGCCTTAAAAACTAAGCATTTTTATCTCCCGCACATTTACAATCAAAATATGCTTATAAAAGGTACAGTAAATTTCATGGTTATGAGCTGCACATTTTGCATTCTGAACACTAAAACAGCCTCCGCTGACTCACTTCATCGTTTAGTTGATTTAATACAAAAGCTTTTTCCTCCCCTTTTCTGCTTGTTGCTAAGATGAATACTCTGTATTCATTAGTAATCAAATACAATGGCAAATGTAATATTGTTGCACAGATGAACTATTTTTATTACCAACACTCTCATGTTTAAATTATTTTCTTTAAATAGTTGTCTCTTGTTATTCTAGTTCAGCTTATGAAGTTCTGACAAACAACAGCTTGGACAAAGGATGCAAAATTAAATAAGTGAAGAAAAAACTCCCAGAATCAACACATATTGGTTACATCATCAAAATAGTAATGTTTAGCCATACCCACAAGCCTTTGGGATTGCCACTGTGGTATAGTCCCGGGATGACCAGGAATAGGATTCTCTGAAAACAAACGATGCTTTTGTCGCCCGGACACTTAACCTGTGATTGCCTTCACTTTGGGGCATGGATTGGTCCCAGCAAACGTGCTCAGCCCTGCAGGGCCCCCTGCCAGCAGAAGGTACTCACTAGATCAAAGTCTAGCATCCACAAGTTGTGCAATCCTGCGGGTATTGGAAAACCTCGGCGTTTTCAGAGGTTTGAAGAGGTGGAGACTTTCAGCCCCGGGAATGCACAACTGGGAGGTCAGAACAGCATTAGTGCTGTTATTTGACTGGTGAGATTTCTGAAAATCAAATTTTGAATTTAATTCTCACTTGGACAAACAAAGCCACAGGTATTTGTTTTATGAGGTACATTTCTCAAATCTGTCTTCTAACTTGAGGAATTCAGATTACCTGCAAAGAGAGGCAAGCAGGTTCAGAGCAGCTCAGGTGTTATGCCCACAGCAAACTCCAGCACAGAAGTGCAGATGTAAAAGGCAGCCTGCACTCCTGGGAGCCAGGACAGTCAGATGCAGAGCTCCCCTGGTGAATGCTTCAATTTTCAAAATTGTCAAAAAGAATGAACCAAAGGAAAAAAGAAGAAAGCAATGGCTTCCTTTGATCCCAGAGCTCCAAGAACAGAGATTTTTAACAATACAGCATTATATATAAAATATATATGTACACACAAACACATGTACAAATATACATTTAAATATATTATATAAAAATATATATTAGTACATATTATAAATATGATAAACAAAAGTTAACAAACCTGGTCCTTGACCCCTATTCTTAAAGGTCTCAAGTTCTGTTTTGAAATTCGTTTTATACATCTTATCACTTAATAATTTTTCTGTTTAAAACTAGCCCAAATGATTTGCTTTGTTGAAGTATTGCAAAGTTAGAGTATTTATATGTATAGCAGCAGATGCTGCTGTCTCTCTCACAATATAACACAACTTTATAACTTATACTGCCTTTCATACCAACTGCATTCCCAGATGGACAGCATTAAATACAAGGAAGAAGTGAATTCAGGCAATACACAGTAGATGTGTGTGTTGTGATACAGTGATGTAAAGTGCTGTCAAGACACTGTTTGATGAATAAATTAAGGCATTGAGCAACAAGGCCAATAAAAGAGTGAGAAAAAAAAATGAAAACAGAGGCATACAGAGATGAGAAAATCTACTTAAGAAAAAGAGACAAAAGTTGAAAAGATGGAGAGTTGATGAGGCAGAAAGATACACAGAGGCTGCTCCAGATGGTAGAAACAACAGCAAAGGTTTCTAAGCTAGCGTGGCAAGACTGTACGAAGGAGCACGGCGTGGTTGCAGAGTCTGCAAAAAGACAAGCAAAGGCTGCATGCATTGCTGAGATGAATCACTGCTTTTGGAAATAAGGAGGGACCCTGAAAACACTCCAGATTTTGTTCTCAGCATGGTCAGGTTGCTTAGAGGCACCTGGTACGATGGCTGTGAAAGGCACCTTTAGCTCTGGGGCTTGAGCAGCCTCTCCTGCCCTGCCAGTGAAGGGAAGATGATATTACACAGTCTGACAACCACTGATTAGCAACCAGGATGCACAGACATCTCCATGAACCACACAAGGAGTACACATGCACACAAGGAATCACTTATCTACCCCACAAACACTGTATCAAAAGTTTGCCCAAATGCAGAGCTGACCTGACCTCTCTGCAGTACACACTACATTTGTATGTTAGATTTGCCTCACAGGCTCCCTGTGTTTTACATAGAGTGTAGAGAATTCAATCCCTAAAAACACCCTGCTACCTGAGGAGTTTTTAGCACAGACTGAAATGATGCACGAGTATCACCATATTGTTTTATATTTTGAAAAGTCAAACATAACTGCGCTATGCTACACTGTTTTAAAAATATTAATAAACAAACAATAAACAATCTCAAATTTAGCTCTTAGGCCTGAAGCTATGATACATGAGTGGCAAAGTGGCATAGATGTGTTGGCCAGAAATGACTCAGTTCTAACTAAGTGGCAAGAGTGCTACTTGAAATCACCAAGCATACGCACCCGTGGATCCCTTCCACTCTCAAGTTGTCAGTGTGAGAACAGTGCTGAAAATAAACATCCCTCCCTTGACCTCCACTAACAAGCCTCCACAACCTTTAGGCTTTCAGACTAGCAAGGTCTAGTGCTCACACATAGCTTCCGCAGTGGCATTTTCAAGCAGAGAACGACAGCAGTGACACATTTAAACCTTGTTCTTTTCCATATCCAGCTTTGTTTCATTGCCCGTCATCTGCAGGCTCTGCCAGCCCACCCCCAAGAAGATCTTGGTATATCAAAACAGGATTTAGCTACAGTGCTTGTACATGTAGTCTTGCTCACCTCAGAACACCCAAATGTATAAATGCTGTGCTTAACATTCATCAGACAGATCCAATAAAGCTGTAAATGAAAAGAAATTGAAGCAACTTTGTGCCCAGGAATAAAGCTAAATTAACTAGCAAGTGTTTAAGAGATCAAGACCTAAACCACTAGTTCCTACAACATGGAATCAGTCACTCTGGCACATCTGGGCATTCAGTGGTCAGAAATGAGCTTGATTCTTATGCAGAAACCCAGTAAATAACCTACAGGTAATTTAAAAGCCCTCAAGAGGGCACTCAGGAAAAGCCCAAGTCACTTACTGAATTACTGGTGGGACTCTGTACAGTGGCTAAACATCCATCTCTCTGGTGTCAGCTGTGGAAGGCAGAAAATGTAATCTATCCAGTGTACCCAAACAAAACAGCATGAAAAGAATTGGTAGCAACGCAGATTCACTTTTCTGGCGACCTCTTGTTTTATGCTCAGATTAGAGGATGCCATTACAAAGGACTTGCATTACACAAATGATCTCTGATGTGCTACCGGCTCATACCCATACAAACATGACAGTCCAGAATACGAAATGCAATGCAGATGGATTCACTGAAAAACAACAAATCAAACCTAAATCATCAGTCTTCATGTCGAAGACAAGACAGTGCTGTTTTATAAGAAATAGCCCTTGGAAAAAAGTTACATTGTTCATCTATAACCTACTGAACATAGCCTTCAAATAATCTTCAGTTAACTATTAACTCATTAATCTGTTTTGCTTTTACTTTTCAAGTAAAATTCTCATTAGTGGACCACTGGATTGATTAATTAATGGCACACTGCTTTAAAGAGCATGCAAATATCATGTGTGTCCAATGCCTGTGCAATAGAAATCCAGAACGTCCCCAGGACCAGAAGGATTGTATGTTTTCATAATGAATTTAGGATGCTGTCAGTCACGATTCTGTGCTTGGAACACCATGCTGAGATGCCAGCTGAGACCCCCAGACTGAGCAGGGGCTTGGGCTGTCAGAGCAGACCAGATCTGAACTCTTCGAAAAGGATTAGGTCTTCCTCGGAGTCATGGGCAGGAACTCAGCGCAATCCCTGAGGAAACCAGAGCAACCTCTGTCCAAGACTACAGAAAAAACAATGTCTGTCAAAAATAGAAGCAAGATGCAAACAACCATGACTAAAGTTCATGCACAATTTGGTAAAAAGAAATCAGCCACCACTGTAGGTAACCTAGCTGCATTTATTCAATCTGATTGAGCAGAAAGAGCATTATTAAAAGAATTAACACATCCTATCCTGAGATTTATTTGTATGGAACCAACTTGTGGGTGAGATCATGTAAGAATTGATTTTTCTGCCTGACTTAAAAAATAAGGTTATGGAGAGACGAAAAATCATTATCTGAGGTGTCCAGAAAGTCTTAAGCAAAACTAAATCAGACCTAAAATTCACCCAGTGCATGTATATGTGTTATCAAGGGGTGGTAAAAGTTGTTGTAATGGGTAAATTATTAAATACTTTTTTAAAACTTTATTTTTTTAAGTATATCACATATTTTGAAGACACTAGGACTAACATTAATTCATTTACTAACTAGGTCAATAAAAATTGCTGTAGCCAAGAGCTCTATTAAAAGTCCATAATGTTATCTTAATGGAGGAAAACTAATAGAGTTCTTTTGGAAGTTTTCCATAAAATTAATATTGTAGAATTTCAGTGGATGTCTTAAATAGTTTAAATCGGCATTTTTATTAACAGACTTAATAATAGAATTAAAACAAATTAAAATCATTACTTTCTCTAAGAGGAAATATTTACATTCCAAGCATCTTAATGGAATTTATTCTTGAAAGGATTTAGAAACAATGCTCATTATTCAAGATTGTGAAGTGGGAATTGGCTATTTGGCATCCACACATAGCAGATCTGCCAATTTGCAACTACTGTAGCACTTAGTGGGAGCCTCTCTGTCTGAACCACTTTGCATGGCAGCAGTCCAGAACCTCGACCTGCAATGCAATCCACCTCCTTGTCAAGAGCCTTTCTTGTTGGAAAGTGTTAAACTCACCCGGCAACCAAGCAGCAAAAATATAGTAATTAAAAAAAAAAAAAAAAAAATAGAAACCTGTGTAATACACAAAGCAAATAACTGAGAAAGTTTATTGTGTCAATTATCTGCTCATACCCTGTTTCCCTGGGCATTTCACCACGTACAGTTACCCCTTTGGTTTATCTCAGGTTATCCTGTGCTCCTTATTTCTGTGGCTACTTGCTTGTTGAAGGTCCGTGCACATTTCCAGCTGAATGAAATCTTCCTATTTCAATTGCACTTACTACCTGCTAATAGGGTTAAAACTCCCACCAAGCAGTGCAGGTGAGCTGTGTGAGCCTTAGAGGGTTGTTGAGGTTTAAGGGCAGCATCCACAGTGCTGGAAATGACACATCCCACAAAACCAAGCACAGCACTGGAGGCAAGTTTTTGGCAAAGGGAGGGTGCAGGAAGTGCGGTGCCCCTTGTACAGATGGAGGAAACCCAGGCTCGGGGACAAAGCTGATCTGGTCACCATCCTTAACTCCTGGTGGTGAGCAGAAAGCATTAATTATGATAATTTGGCTACTGCGGCCAAAAGTAGCCATGCAGCCTGCGCCTGGAACTAAAACCCACAGAACCACCGAAAAATTTTGCTTTGAACTCATGCAGGAATTTCTCAGAGAGTTCATGGAGAAAAGGGAAGCCCTGACCTGACAGAAGGATACTGAAGCAAGTTTACCTTCCTACTGAACTCAGTAGATTTCCACTTCTGTTCCTAAATGAACAAATTCATGAATTTCTGCTGAAATCACTATATTTAATATCCAAGTACTGTACACAGGCAATTGAAATGAATGCTTTTGGAGTTCTATTCACCTATGAACATTATCACTGGTCTTGGGTTAGAAGAGTCCATTTTCCTGACGTGCCAGAGTTGATTATAAAAGGCATCACCAGCACCAGTTTTGGACACCAGGGTAACACACCTCACGAAGTGATCAAAAATTCACATCCCACCCACACCTTCCTCCCCTTCCCATCAGTCAGGGGCGAGGGGGAGGTCACCGTGAGAGCTCTGCAAACACAGCCTGCACGAGAGCCAGCACAGCCCCCAGGCTGGGCACCTCCACTGGAAACTTTTAACAAGAGCACGTCTCCCTTGTGCAAGTTGTGTCATCTGAACACTGACTTACTGCCATGAAAACAGGGGACTGTGCAGAAGTTATTTGTCACTGTGTAATCAGTACAGATAACCAGACTTTGCTTCTCGTTATCGATGTTAGGCTGGAATAGACACGGGTAGGAGGTGCAATATTGCACTGTAATTGCTCCTGACACTGGGACATTCTCCCCCCTCCCCCAAAATGACTTGCCAGGGAGTTAAAGCCCTTCTGCAGAAACTGGCAGCATTGTGACATTCAGAGAACAGGCCAGAACACTGAAGCTATTTCCACCATTACCTTACCAGACACATTAAAGGACCAGATCCAAAGGCCATAAAAGTTCCAGGAAACTTTTTGTAGTCTATAATGAGGTTTGTATCAGGCTCCAGGTCCCAATCAGCCTTTCCTAGTTTTGGTATTCATGTTTGCTAAAATTACAAAATGTCCTTTCATTCCAGAGAATCTTATCAGAAAATTGATCTCTTTATATATAAAGTCTTCAGCCAAGGTAAAGTCCTTTCAGGAGTTTTATGGTTTCCTATCATTCTTCTCAAAATCCTCTGGAAACTAGAAAATATGCTGATACTGTTTCCATGTTAAAAAGAACAGTTAAATAAAATAGAAATATAGCTCTCAAGTGTTTGCAAATATCCAGCCTTTTACAATTTCTTTGGCAAAAATGGCAAAGGTTAACAGCAAACAGGTAAAAAAAAATCAGAATTAATTCAGAATGACACAATTATTTACAGAAGTACCTATCTGAACATTATCTCATTATCTTACTTATAAGACCTACAACTGTGTATTTAAATTAAATTATCTAATGCAAATGTTCTATATATGAACAGCTCAGCAAGACACTGTATTGTATCAATACACCTTATTCTATGTAAAAGCAGATTGCTAGTTCTGGGATTGTAAACACGTCAGACAATAATTTTATTGCTTTGCAGGTAGCAGAGAACCCCCAATGTTCTTGTTCCCAAATGGTGATTGAGTGATAGCTTTTAATATTGTCTAATGATCACAGACATGTGGAGTCCTGTGTTAACATCTGGTTTATGGGTAAAGTCGCACACAAAAACACTCACAAAACAAATAACCCCCTGCCCTCTGAAAGCTAGAATTAATAGAACAAGAACATGTTCTTTTATTACTGAAGAAGTAGCAGGGCATGGTGCAAACATTTATAGGTATATTTTATGTAGTGCAACTAACTGAACAAATCACTTTGTTCAAAAAATTCTTAGAAGTCACAAGCTCTAAGGAGGGGAAAACAGTTTATCAGGAACATTGGAGGAAGAAATAACCGCAGAACCAAGTCTCATAACTCTGGGCATGGCAAAGCTTTCACTGCAGACAAGGAGAGCTTTGCCTAAGGGCAGCCTTAGCCAGTAACATGTGATGTCCAGGCAAGCTCAAGAACTTCTGAAGGTAAAAATAAAAACCCCATGCCAGTTGTTCCATCCTTTTGGCTCATTTTTTCATCAGTGAGCATCACATAACAAATAAAGCCTCAAAGAATATTAGAAATCTGACCCTACTTGGTCACATCTACTACAATTTTACTTAAAGATCTTCTACGAAAGTGTATTAAACAGGCTCCACTGTGGACTTTCCAGTCTTATCACATTTATTTCAATATCTCAGAAACTGCACTACCATACATTTTCCCCTTAAACTCTTTTACTTTGTTCTAGCCCAATTCTTTTGTCTGGCTGGACTTTTTCCCAGGTACCTTGATCTTTCCAGATGTGAGTTCACAGCCCAGAGCTCCATCATGGTATGGCTTCCATAGAAGTCACTTTGCCTGCAAGGCCTCTGCTCAGGGCTAGGAGTGCATGGGAACAAGCCCCCCACACTCCTTTCACAAACCTCAGGCCAGCTTGCACCTCTTGCTGGGCTCTTCTGGAAGGGACAGGAAACATCTCAGCCCTGGGGGAGCAGAAACTGCTGCACTGCAGAGATGCAGAGGATGTAGAGGAATTTGTTGTCATTGTTTAAGGACATGGTGACCATTCTGCAGGCATTTATAGGGAACCATCTTGTGTTCAGAAGGCCTGGGAAATCCAGCCTGCAAACCTACTGCTCTCAGTACTGAGAGAGATGAATGAGAGAGATGAATGCAGAGGATGAAATCCCCTGATCAGAGAGTGTACACGAGGGCTGTTCATTACACATCCCCCCACGCACCAGAGGTCCCACCTAGCAACACTCTCACACCTGGGCCACAGGTGCATTGCAAGGATCCACCAAAGCCAGTTTAAGCACCAGTGTAGACTTGGCTACACGCTGCAGGAAGTTGCAGGTTCTCCCAGTCCTCAAAGACTGGGAAACTTTCAGACAAGTTTCAGAAGAAAAAAAACATAGTGTGAAGAATGCTCTGGATAACACAGAGAACAATCTTCAGCCTCACTGAAACAGCCACCACCCAGCCCGTTACCTGGAAGGGCAGGGCATGACTGCTCTCCCACGTCGGCAGCAAACAGCCCTTACTGTGCGCTGTGTTCTACGGAGGGTGGCTTTTTCAAAACCCAAAAATCCCACAGCTGAGATTTGGATGAGACTCAGAATCTCTGTCCTCTAGACCCTAACATATGCATATATTCCCTTTCACGCTCTCACCCCCACAATTAATTGAAGAGTCATATATTTTAACAAACCGGTTAATTGAACACAGCTAAGTTGCAAAATTTAAGAAATTTGCCACATTTACATACATAGTAATGAGATCAATTACTTTCAGCTCATGTAGACATATTGAGAACTAATGAGGTACTTAAAACGCTCATAGAGAAAGTCTACTTTCTATTTCCATGCTGTAACTTACAGCTTGTTAGGGATTTAGCTCTTTATCAGTTTGAGCTATGGCACTTGCACTGATAGAAGGCCTGTTAGCTGTGGCTCCCCACTGCATTAAAAAGTCCTTTAATGCAGTTTTATAGTGGCATACATCTCATTACAGTGCAAAAATGGGCAAACACTGAAGACCACGTTGTTGGAAAATACTTTGTCTGAGAACACAGCAAGCAGAAAGCTTATCCTTTGATGGATAACATCCATCTCACTCATAATTTAGGTAAGTAATCCAGAGACCTTTATAATAAGAAATCCTTTATCATCATTTAAATCTATTGAAAAAGACCCACAAATGTAAAGTGCCAAATTCTGGAACTGTTATCTTTATGGGTCACTTATAACAACAAAACACTCTTTCTCCCAACACAAAACACAGTGGTAATTTATTTCTTCAAAGAAATTGCACCGAGAGAACATCTACAACACAGTACACTTCATACACTGAGCTCTGGGTTATTACATAGGAAGCCAATTTTCAGGCAGTGGTTTCAACATCTGAGCACAGCCTTGGATACAGCTCCAGGCACATCTGAAGTTTCTCATTAAGTCAGACATGCGATGAAAATGTTGGAAGTTGTTTAAGGGTGAGGAGAAAATGGACACCGATATTATAAAGGTACAAGGGAAAACAGAAACAAGGAGAGAAACCTTTGACTCTGGCACGGAGAGTTACAGGTGAAATCAGCCCAGGAGAGTCTCAGCAGGTCCCTGTGGCTGCTTCCTGCACAAGCGTGCTGGCCAACCCACAGCAAAGCTTTAAATCTTGCTACCTAGCAGATAGAACCAGCTGCTTTTTAACCACAGCTCTGACCATGTTTTCTGCCTATCAAACCCTCTAGACATTTTATTTCCCTGACCCAGATATTAAATGACACCCTATGCATGCAATTGCCCTCGGCCATCAGGCTGAGGTCAGTAGAATGCCTTTCCCCAGGGGACAGGAGCTCCTTACCCACGGAGGGAATAGTACTGCACACATATCTCAGCCTGGCTCCCTGGGGTCACTCCGGTTATCAGGGACACTTCTGCAGCATGACTGTGAGCTTTGGGTTTCCAAGAGATGCACAGAACAGTTTTTACAGCTTTATCAATCTGAAGTCTCCCTTTCCCTATTTCAGTTAAAATGTCTCAACAACTTATTTTTACTCCTGCATTTGTTCTCACTTGAAATGCCCATTTACAACATGACAACTTCCACCAGGACAGCACCCCTTCAAATGCCAGCTGAATCCTGGGTGTGAGGCTGAGGGCAGGAGCCACAGGGATCACCTGCACTTTGAGCAGAGATTTTCAGATCCAGCCTTCAGCTGCTGAGGGAAGGAGAGAAACCACTTACGCAGCCATGGCTGAGTGAAACAACCCCTAGACAGCAGGAAAGCAGCAGCAAAACCTAAAGCTGCCAAAGGAGGAGTTAAATAGCTGTCTCCAGATGCAGCTGTGATCCTGCGGGGGTCACCTGCCTCCAGCACAGGCTCCATCACCCAGCCTGAGTGAAAACATGACCCTCTGGCACCAGGCCTGCTGTTGAGAGGCAGCAAAGCAGCCTGTCCCCTGATTCACTCCAGCTGTGGATGTGTCCGGGGCTGGTGCTCCCCAGCTGTGCCACAACTGCCCCCAGCTTTCACCACGCACCTCTGCCCCTATCAGGCCAAATCAGCTCTGAGGGATTTTGTGGGCTGAGAGCTGGGCATCAGGCCTGGCTCCCAGTTCACAGTGAGATTGGGTGCAGGTATGGGGGTCCACCAACTCCTCCTCCCCACAGGAGACGAGAACCTGCAGAATGGAAGAGACAGCCATGGGCTACACCTGGTTGTGGATTTCCTTACACTCAGTATGCACGTGCTTATGTGCAGTATGCTCAGCCTGAATATACTGCTTTCTGTACCACTGATCATACATTTGCTTGTCATTACAGTGCCTATAAGTAAATACAGAGAAATAAATAAGAATACTTAGCACTTTAAGCCCATTAAAGCATTGGCAAAGTTTCACATGAGATGGTCTTTAAAGCTTGATGTATGGCAATAAAATTAGTTCAGAAAGAGACAGCTGCATAAAAACAATGTATGCCTCCACATAAAACTGTGAAAAATATTTTGACTGGCACAGATTTTAAGGTAGGCTTATTTATTGGAGCTGTGCTTCAGTAATTTAGAAAATACAGAATGGGAACAAGAGGAGTGTTGGATGCTCGCAGAGGGGCAGTTCCAATGAGCACTCTCTGCAGCTGATGAGTCTGAAATCACACCAGGCTGATATCAAAGATTTGTACCCAGTGTTGGGCAGTGATCACACTTTACAGAAAACTAAGAGCTAATGAAGTAAAATTTAAAATAAGTGGAGTGGTGGGTTGGAAAGATTATCTAAAAATATAATATGAAAGGAATATCTGATAACTAAAGAGAAATTATTTTTTAAAAAAATGGGAGCATCAAGTTTGAATTAAAAGTAATACATAATTTTTAAAATTGTGCTTCTGGACTACATGTGTCAGAAAAAGCCCCATCCAATCTGTGTCTTTGATCCACTTACCAGTAATAGAAAATATTTTCCCAGAGAGATACAAAAGAAAAGCAGATTCATGAGAGCCTCTACTTCTTATTTATAGCTTTATGCAATTTTTATCTCATATCCTTCTTCCTGTCCTTTAATTGAAAAGCAAAATTTATACCTAAGAGCAACAGCGCAATGAGAGATGGTGCCTGCAGATTGGATTTGAGTCTCTAAAGTGAACAGAGTCACATGAATGATGCAGTGTTCTAGTTTTGGTGTGCTCTTTGCTATCTGTTAATGATATCGTGAGACAAAGACACAGGACCAGCAGCAGTAGGCTTAGGTAGCTCTTTCTTACCCTCTTTTTAAAGTGAGGACTGTAGTGGACTCAATTCCCACAGGCCAAGGAAAAATAGGACATCCTACTCTTTGGAAAATGTAAAATGAGACAGAAAGTTACTATTTTTAAACAAATATTAAAGGTTTATTTCTTTTGACAAGAACTTGGGCTTAAGAAAATAGGTTGCTTTGCCTTTTCATATCAGATAAAAAGTTTCAAATAGTCAATGACAATTTGTACTGGTTTTCCACTTACGCCTGGACTACCACCGAGCCTGGCTCGCATGAGCAAGGTCCTATTCATGTATTCTCTTAGTTGTCATACAATGAATTCTCATTACCAGTTGAAGCCTGTGCAGCCACATTAAAGTCCATTTATGTTCTGATATGTACATAGGCATTAATTCAGATTATATCCCTCTAATTGCACAAATTAATTGCTCTCTGATGAATTTTACAACACCTCCTTTCTAAGGGTTTCTCCTGAAAGTAGAGTGAAAAGGTCAACAACACGATCAAACACTACCCTGTTCAACATGCTTTGAAGATTATAATTATATCCAATTAGGAGTTTTTGCAAATTTCACATATTGTAAGTTTTACATTCTAAGAACTAATAAGATCCTTTTGTATTTATTTACCCTGCCAAATATGCGTGTACACACCACCCAGCGGCAATTCTTGATGGATTGTTTCAGCTCAGTGGGGACAATGGGATGTCACTGTTATTTGCTATTTTTCTCAGGCAAAGATCTCCTTCTGCCTGAAGTTTAGTCCCAATATCTGCAGCCTGACCAGGACTCTTGGGACAGAAGAAGAATACAAATGAGCTGATATTTAATGTCACAAATATTAGTAGTACTTTATGCCTGTGTGCAATTTTTTCATGGAAACGTGCTAATGTAAGGAGAAACTCCCCAGCTGTCAGGTTCTCCGTGGTGACCACTGTACACAGCCTCTAAGCAAAGGAGAGGCACGAAACCAATGCATTTCCCAGTCTGCCAGAAGGCACATTTTTCTCATTCAGAAGGGCACAGATAACAGATTAGTATTCCAGGTACTAGTTGATTTTCAGCTCTTCTCGGAAAGCTACACATGCACTTGTACCCCAGAGAGCAATATAAGAGCAAGACTGTCAAACTTCATCTTTGCTGCAGACTAATTACAAAACCTAGGAGCCTAGTTTGCAAAACTGGGCTTCCTCTGCTGCCTCTCCATGCTATTTTATGTAACTTAACAGTATGGGGTTATTTTATTACGGTAACAGATATGCTCAGTTTCTGGGTCTCTTCGAAACAGCAAAACAGGCCAGTGCCAGCAGCACCATCAGGAGGAAAAGCTGGCAATGTGCTAAGCTTTCCTCAAATTAATTACCTGCTGAAATCACAACAACAATTAGTTTGTTGATTTGAATTTTACCCAGAATACAAACACAAAAAGAAGAAAAGATTAAAAAAGCAAAAAGCAGTAATGGTGAAATCGAGGTTTGGTTGTCATCTCTCGAGACAGGATCTCCCTCTAACACTCCAACACAAACACACATGGCTGTGATTGAAAGCCTATTGCTCTCAGGAAGATTTGATTACTTTCCAAACACAAGAAGGAAGCATCATTCCTCAAAAGCCTGTCTTCCACAGTATACCTGGGGCTTTCACATCACCATTAATTTAGGGTAGCAACTCTCAACACAGCCTGTCCCATGGCAGCTTCATATCCAACTTCATTTAGAGAATGGCTTGTCTCTAAGTTTCTCTGCTGTCCGAGTCTGCCCCAAAATGCCCAGAGAGCTAATGACTAATTTAATGAACAGATTTTAATATTCCTCAGCTGCCACCACATCAACCTTTTCACTGGACTGGAATCACACATTCCCTACAGAGCCATTTCTATATCTACTTGTACACACTCAGGCACGTTCTGTGCCAATTTGCTCACTGTCTTGGATGTAATATCTCTTGGGAGCACAAAGACCTCATTATAAATATCAATAACAATAAAAAGCCTTTTATCTCTCAAGGCAAATTTTCTTTGAACCTACATACATTTAGCATACATGTGGGTTCCATATCTCAGCTTGAAGAATTACAAACTTATTTACTGAATGTTGGCGAAACTCTTCAGATTGGTTTATATCCCTAACAACATGCACATCCAACAGAATGAAATCTCCTTTTGTGGGACCTATCTTCCCCACCATCAAAGGAAGGATGAGTCAGGTCTCTCATCAGAATTGTTTCATTAAATCCTTCCTTATTCTCCCAGAAAATTCAGGAAAAAGTGAAATTTCATCCATTGCTAAGCTTCAACCAACTGTGACAAAACTTCTAATTGACCTTGATATTTGAGAACTTCACAAGGTGGCAAATTACTAAGAGGACCTGTAAGTCAGGCAGGTTAAGAGAAGTCGAATAGTGAACAGCAAGAAGAGCAACAGATCCAACAGTATGTAAATTAGGAATTGTATTTAAGCCAACATTTTGCATTATGCATGGAAAGGTGAGTAATAGCAAATAATTTAAGAGATCTGTCTACAATTAATGAATCCTAAATAGCTTTATTAATGTAGGTTAAATTCCATCTTCTTGTGGGAATTTGACATTTACTAATATGCCTCTCTGAATTATTGAAATATATATTTCATATATATACAAAACTGTATTGAGTATCCTCTTCACAAAGGCTGCATTTATTTGTATTAAACAACCTATAGGGACTACTTAATTTCTAATCCAGTAATCATTAAATAAATAATATTTAAATCACACTCTAATGTATCTAAATCCAAATGTTATACAGAAGTCTGCAAAATATTGTTTTATTTGTAGCCCGTAGCATAATGTCATCACCCATCACAGAGCAGGTATTCAAATTCTGACTTTTGTTCTTGTAAAATATAAACCTACTATCAATTCCCATTGTGAAGAAAAACTGTGATTAGTAATTAAATTACAGTGCATTAAATTTACTTAACTTAAGTTCACCAGCTGGGAAAATTTTATGCCTCTTGGGCTTAACAATAACTCCTAATCTTGCTGTTGCCTGTACCTAATTTTTTAACTTGTATTATAATTTTCTTTATTGGAATTTCATTAAAAATGGTAATGTCATTACTCCTGTTAATGCTCAAAACCAACACCATAATCCGGAATTTTAATTAGTAATTATAATTAATCATTATTCATTAATGAAATGTTTAGTTGCTAATTGTCTTTGAGCTCCACAGTCCCTAGGCTTATATGCATTTCACAACACATTTAATTTCTCCCAGTTTCTGTTTAAGTGGAAGCATCGACCTGACTCACTTTTAACACTTTCGTGTGGTGCAGTACGCGAGGTCTTTCATCCCCCACTCCCAGCGTTCAGATGGACGGCTCAGTCCTGATCAGCGTTTCAGCAGGGAGACACGAACGCCTCAGGTATGCAGCAGGAGAGACAAAGATATCTGGGAGGTGAAATTAGTTCATCCAGGGCTCTCTCCACTCACTTTGCTGTAACGGAAGCCATAGATCCCAATTTTCCACCATCTCAACGCCAAACAGGTCTGGGTTCAGCCCCCTGACATCTGGCAGCACGGGGAATGGCTGGAAGGAGCACCCGTGCTGCCTTCAGAGGGACAGTGAGAGCTGGAGGATGCGGGGTCTCCATGGGCATGGGCAAGCCCTGGCTGCAGGAGCTGGGGTGCCTGGGATTGGGTGGGGGATCTCAGGGGACTCTGGTTGGATGCAAAGCTCTGCAGACACAGTGAAGATGTGATCAGCTTTTACAAAACCTGGCTCAATCCTAGAAGGACAATGTGAGGACAAATGTGCCAGTGTGGCATCTGGGATCCACACACCTTGAATTTGGGGACAGAGAATATACAACGTGCAAAATTTTGAAACATGTAACTTTCTGAACTATTCCTATAAAAATATGTGCCAGCTCCCTGTCGGGACTAATTAAAAACAGATACTGGATAGCCAATGGCTGGGATAATGAACAGTCTTTTGATGTCTTCAGACACTTGGAGGGTACCGGAACCAAAGAATTTAAATGAAATTACTTAGTTTATATCTGTGTGCTCTAAGAAAACTAACCTCTCACTGGCTACACCGAATTTGGGCAAATCCACAGGAGAATGGTCTGAACTACAAATCCCTCCAGCCCAGGACCTGTCTCTGTGATTGAGTGGTATTGGGTCCCAAGAAAAGCATTAAAGAACAGGTTGAGCATATGTTGATACTTCCCCAAATTCTTCTCCCACCCTGAATTTCCTGCATCAGGCTGCTTTTCTAAGTTACTTAAAAAAGCCTAGAAGTGGTTAATAGTTATTATATGTAGACTAGAGACATGAATATAATGCATTAGACATGGTCCTAAATACTACAAAAGAAAGCCTTAGAGATGATGGTGATAATTATTTTTTGAAGCTCCGGGGCTGTATACCAACTGGCTCCCTGATGAACAGATATATCACTGCTAACGCTAATATATTAACCTTTAATTTATAAATGGAACTCTGTATGGAGTGTAGCCAATTTGATCTGCAAAAGGGGCTGTGAATCTTACAGGGAATGACTGATATTCTGTGTCACCATTTCCTGTGTTAAGGTTCACAGGTAACTGACAGCCTGTGCAGCCCTTGCTGGAAACCTGATCTGGCCCACAGAGACATAACACCCTTTGGGTATTTTAAATTTAGTGCTCCTTGATGAGTCTGCATGCTATCCCTAAGAAATTATGGGCACTGACAAATGGATGCTGGCCCAAAAGGCTGGAAAGTCAGAGTTGTGGGTTCATGCTGGCATTGAAGAGTATGCCAAGCCAACATTCAACTCCTTGGAAAGTCAAAACCAGAATTAATCTGAAGTTATGGCGAAAATCTGATACTTTTATTTCTGCACAGATCTTATTCCAGGAGAAGTAAAACAAAAGAAATAAATACCTAACATTTTTAAACCCATGTATTTTACAACAATATAGCAGTATTCCCTTAAATAAAACAAGTTAGTATCTGCCTTATGTTGTGAATCCCCACAGACACACACAGAGCATTCTCGGTGGGGGCATACTTCTGTAATTTATTTTTTGCTTATTTTACACTAACTGTTCTTAATAATTCACAGTCTGTTACAACGAAGTACAAATGACATATTTTCTCCTTTTCAGAACGTGATTTTAGATATTTGATGGCTTCTCATGAGAGGGTCAGCAAAAATGTCTAGAAATATGGAGGCATTTACATATAAAGAAGTGCTGGATTTTGAAAGAGGCACATTGTGTTTGGGGAGGCACCTCACGCAGTTGGCACAAGTTGAAGTTGGAATATTTGTCTTAGGGATGAAGGTTTAGAATGGAAATCTCAGTCCCAATGCACTCAGGGACAAGAACTTTATGAAGAACAGTAACAAAAACTAGACTTCCTACTGGTTCACCATCTGGATATTATCTAATTATTAATTAGGAGGCAGAGGACACGAAGGAAGCTCACTGTCTGCAAGGTGTGGTCTCCCCCCACGAATATCTGACAACACTTCCAAACTCACGATGTTAGCAGACAAGGGCATCTACTTGAGATTTACACCGTATTTTCTTGGCTGCACAGAAAATAAATTTGCAGAAAGCCAAGAGTGTGTTTCTGTGCTCTGGTGGCTGAAGGATAACAGAAGAACATTTCTACTTGCTGCACCTCTAAGAGCAACTGGGAAGCTGTGCTCTGTAAAATGTTATGTTACTAATGTAGTACTTGATTCAATGAGAGAAATTCTTAAAAGATAATTTTGAGGCAGATGGGGGATCAATAGTTTCCTGTACAGTCTGTACTCTCTATAGACCAAATAGTATTCATACATCTGAAGTTTAGCAGATGGTGTTTTTGCATTAATTTTCCAAACTACCAACTGTAGGATACTCTGTTTTCAGAAAAGCAGTTGCCTTAAGGCTTGAATTTTTTAAAGTATTTCAAATGTTTTCATGTGTTGTAGGCACACCTCTTTCTCAGGTTCTCTCTCCCAGAGGTGCCGTTCTGATTTTGGATCTCAAAAAACCAAACTGGCAACAGGTTCAGACATGCAGGTTCACACCACGTTTGTAACAAACCATGGAACATGACAGCAGCATCTCACTGAAGGGCATTTGCTCCTCTCTGTCTGGACACAGAGCCATCTCCTCTGCCACTGCAGCACTTTGCTGCTTACAAGGAAGGGAACCAAACTGGTGACTGGAAAGTACAATAAAACCATTCAACATTCTCACAAGATGCCAAGGACCATTTGCTTCTGTTTCAAATCAGTCCCAAAAGCCCACTCCACACTTGGAGCACCTGTTTTCATCTATCTGCATTTCTTTCCTGATTTTAATTATTTATGTAAACAAACAAAAAAAGTTGAGGAATTATGAGACGGCATAGTGCCTCTGAATATTTTAAGGAGACTGAGTTCTTCTTTTTTGGCCAGCTGTTGCAAGCAACACTGTTGAAAATTTGACTAGAGGTACGCATATATCAGGGCAGAAAAAGTTGCATAGAAGTCACCATGTCATGGATTTTGAGTTCCCAAAGAACCCCCCAAAACTGAGATGCCTTTGATCCACACTAAAGGGGGGAGTAAAAGAAAACTTCAAAGAAGAATGAAAATCCTGCTACTTTGCACCTGCTTTAGCTGCAGCCAGTGTGTATTATTTGTCATCCTCACCTCACTTCTGCATTGCTCTAAGCATGCCGAAGTCATTCAATTTAGCTTTCCAGTTTGGTCAGCCTGCCAGGAAGGAGTAATCTTGCCTTCACCTTCCCCAGCCCTCTTCTGAACGCAAATATAGTGTGACTGCTAATTTGTTGATTTATACAAGGTTTAATCCACTAGAGTCATAAAATATTAAAGGAATCTTTCTTCAGTAAATTTACAGCTAAATAAAATTGTAGCTCTCAAGACTTGCTAGAAACAAGAGTGGCATTTTATTTGCTTGAAATCCATTTTCTGATTCAGTGAGGTGGACTGACATGGGCAGTCTGCTTATTTAAACCACAGCATGTGTGGGATGCTGGGGTGGAGTCTTTCTGAGAAAGCAAATGTGTTTTCTTATTTCACAGAGTAATGCAGCTAATGCATTCATCTAATCTTTTATTGTTACTACTAAATAAGTGGAATGAAAGACTAGCAACTTTCTGATACAATTGATGCAAAATTATTAAGAGAAAACTCTGCGTTAGTGCAAGAAGGAAGCTTGCCTGACATTGGTTGAAAATACATCCCCAAGCACTCTGGAAAAACTTGAAATAAGATCTCTCCCTCCTCCTCCCAATTAACAACGAATGGAGTCAGTATCCATGTCAACTCCAAAGTGAAGACAATGATGTAAATACTCAAAAGCCCAGATAAGGGTGATTAAGTTTCCTAGAGTGCATCTTCAAACACTATTTCTATCAGTGTATAATTTTGCAAGCAGCAACAATCTGGGCAGCACATCATGAAGAAAAAAAAAAATACCCCCTGTATATTTCAGATTGGAGGGATGTCAGAAAAGGCACAGGAAAAATAATTTTATTTTACAACTATCGATTTAATCTCAAGTATTACTCTACCCATTTTATTTCCATGTTTTTTGGCTTTTCCATTTTGGTTTCCTGAGTACATTACAGGAGGTCAAACAGAGCATTTTCATCTGTTAGAACCTAACACTGGAATTCCATTACACAGGGTTATACACAGCCCTGTTTAAAGGGAAAGAAAATGAATCTGGGGTTACATTTTCTTTTTTGACTAACAGAGGATGGGGAAATGCCCCTGGATTTTAATTTCTCAAAAACAAGTTGGGCCATAGGACGTCACTTGTGAACTCCAGAAAGTCCCCTATATAAGTGCTCTGCATATTTTTTGCAATTCTTCTACTGGAAACCTGCTTAGGCACTTGTTGTGAGTTCTTTCAGGCAACAAAAATTCTGAGTAATAGGCATTTATGGAGATTCAGTCCCTTACTTAAATGCCTAAAAATAAGATTAAAGAACAAGTCAAGTACCTATATTAGATTTGTTGCAACAGATTATACAAGAGTATCAGAAAGATATTAGTGAATGAACATTTAAATACGCAGTTTATCAATGGGAAAACGAACAACTTCCATTTTTAAAGATATTTATTCAACAATACATTTTTGAAAATTATTCTTTTCAATAAAATATGATATTCATATTAGAATAAAATATTTTTGTAGCAAGTATGTTTTAGTTTTAAATCGGAATTGATCCTAAGCATGGTTTGGAGGTCCTTACTGACAAAGTTAAAAAATAATTGAACATTTTAAATCTCTATGTGTGGTAGTGTGGCATTGCTAATTTTTAGCCTACAAGACAGAACACCCAGTCCTTGCAGAAGACCAATTAACAAGCAATCCCCAAAATCCTGTATTTTCTATGCAGTTTTCAGAATCTGTCAGTTTCTGAATCCCCAAACTTTGCAGCAGTATTGGGGCATATCTATTCAAAGTAAATCTGTGTTGCTCAAGATAATCTCTTCGATATAACAATACAACAGCAGAAAACAAAAAAAAAGGTCTGCTTTCTCTGAAGTTTTTTTGGAAAGGGGATTAAAATATTACCATCTTTAGCTGCTCTTCTAAAAGCAAGCCTGTATCAGAAGGAATAATCTCCCTTGCCTCTCCATCACACAAACATGAGTGTCTCCTTAAGGATACAGTGCTGTGGGTATAATCTGATTTACAGAGGAGATCCAAACTTCACTGTAAGCTTTCAGAACTTGCTGCAGGTGCAGGTAAAGGGCATTTCCACACTTCTGCAGGCACGGAAAGCCCCAGCACGGTCCCTGTGCAGCTCAACAGCAGCATTGCCAGGAGCGTCCCTGCCGGGAGCCCCACGGCCCCGCTGACCACGCGCTCGGCTCCACCGCTGGGGCACGCGGATGCTGCCAGAACATCGGGCACTAGGGAACATTTCAGCACTCTCTTGTCTCCGAGGTGGAATTGGCATCGTCTAACGAAAATCCACCTCATTTCACACTCCATATTTATTTTTTAAAATTTTTATTTCATCTCATTGTTGACCTTAGAGATCATCCAGCCCACCCCCTGCCACGGGCAGGGACACCTTCCACTGTCCCAGGCTGCTCGGAGCCCCATCCAGCCTGGCCTTGGACATTTCCACAGATGGGGCACCCACAGCTCCTCTGGGAAACTGCTTCCAGTGTCTCACTACTCTCACAGTAAATAATTTCTTCCTTATTATCTAATTGAATTCCTCATGCAGTTTGAGGCCATTCCCCCTTGTCCTATCACTCCAAGCTCTTGTAAGAAGTCCATCTTCAGCTCTCTTGTGAGTCCTTTAGGTACTGAAAGGCTGCTAGAAGCTCTCCTCAGAGCCTTCTCCAGGCTCACCAGATAACTGGGGTTCACACAAATGTTTACACACAGCATTTAAAGCTCCTTCTTTCCTTCCCTCTTGAGATTTTTCTGTTCTCTTCCTGTACTCTGATGCCCCTGTAGACATTGCATGGGGAGCAGTGTATCATCTGGTAAGTCAGCTGCAGCAGATCTTAAAACTGAGTTTCTCACTGCATTTTCTTCTGATTTATCTTTAAAAATCTACAGCATTTAGCAGTCATTCTCCTGCAGGTCTGCACGCAGGCAGCTCCACTGCCCTTCATACCAGGCTAAGTCTCACCATTCATTTCCCTCTCAGACCTTGCCTCTTTCCAGAACAAATGTGCCTATAACCTCTTTTATTTCATTCTCCTAAACCTGCACAGGAACTTGCCATAGTTTCTGCAAACCTCAGCATGACATTAGGCATAGCTTTGAATTCAGCTGTTGGCTAAACTCTGCCTTTTTGAGCCAAAAGCCCTGGGCCAGTGCCCCTCTGCTCTGGCACTGATGAATCATTGCAGCCTGCTGCAGCTCCAAGTAACCCCAATTCCACCCCACCACGATCCCACACTCCTCCCAAACGTCAGTCTTTCACCAGCCCTAAGCTCATCTCCAGCTACCGTAGTGCTGGTTCCCCCCGAGAGACTCCAGCGGCGGCTCTGCGCGCAGGGCACGACCCGCGTTCTCTGACACCTCAGCTCTCCACACGGGCGTTCTCACCCCTCAGCTCTCCTCACGGGCGTTCTCACCCCCCTCAGCTCTCCTCACGGGCGTTCTCACCCCCCTCAGCTCTCCTCACGGGCGTTCTCACCCCCCTCAGCTCTCCTCACGGGCGTTCTCACCCCCCTCAGCTCTCCTCACGGGCGTTCTCACCCCCCTCAGCTCTCCTCACGGGCGTTCTCACCCCCCTCAGCTCTCCTCACGGGCGTTCTCACCCCCCTCAGCTCTCCTCACGGGCGTTCTCACCCCCCTCAGCTCTCCTCACGGGCGTTCTCACCCCCCTCAGCTCTCCTCACGGGCGTTCTCACCCCCCTCAGCTCTCCTCACGGGCGTTCTCACCCCCCTCAGCTCTCCTCACGGGCGTTCTCACCCCCCTCAGCTCTCCTCACGGGCGTTCTCACCCCCCTCAGCTCTCCTCACGGGCGTTCTCACCCCCCTCAGCTCTCCTCACGGGCGTTCTCACCCCCCTCAGCTCTCCTCACGGGCGTTCTCACCCCCCTCAGCTCTCCTCACGGGCGTTCTCACCCCCCTCAGCTCTCCTCACGGGCGTTCTCACCCCCCTCAGCTCTCCTCACGGGCGTTCTCACCCCCCTCAGCTCTCCTCACGGGCGTTCTCTCACCCCTCAGCTCTCCAAACGGGCCTGCCACGCGGCAAAGAATTGCCAACACCTATCTACAGCAGCGCTCAGCTGCTGAGGATCCTGAAACGCCTCAAAAATTTCAGGAATTCATCTGCAGATCGACATGTCCTCCAAGCACCGCTTCTGCTATCGGTGCTTTCATTGTGCTTTTCATTCAAACTGTGATTTATTTTTTCTCTCAGAGCCTTCCTCTCCTACAAGTGGAGTCACAACTTGGTCTGACACCATTTCCATCATGCTGCCCATCACCTATTTACAAACAATATTGCAGCAAAGATTGTTGGAACATCCAGCATTTGGGTGTTCTTGAAATGGAATTTATCCACCAAGAGGAAAAACTTGATTTATATGTTGCAGACTTTACACCTTCAGTTCTGTTTTGGCATTGCCTTCATACATTTAATATTCATTCCCTTCACTCTTATCCTGGCAGTTGTAGAGTTTATAAATCCTAATCTGTCTCTCTGGGATGGTAAGGTTGTATTGCACCTTGTGTGATTCTCTGTCTCTCTCAAGATTTGTACCATTTATTAACTGTTTGCAAAAACATGAGATTGGAGAAAAGCTTTAATGCAGGGCCACGGATTAATCATGGTTATCAAAGCTCCTTTTTAAAATGGATAGCAACAAAGCATACACACACAGACTGCACTTAAAATTGAAACTGCATTACAAAATTCCTTTTTCCATTTATATATAAATTATGCATCTAAACAGAAGTGTTAATAATTTATTAAGTTGCTCAGCTAAATTCAGATTTTAATTACTCTTTAGAATATCTGCAAAGTAAAAATACGTTGATTAGAACATGTAAATTTATTATTTACCTTTTCAGCTCTTAGCACCAAGTGAAAATTTGGGGTTGGGTTTTTGGGGGAAGTTTAGGTACCCCATTCACCCTGCATACTTGATATTTTGTTGTTATTTTTTTCTCTTACAGGCAACAAACAGGAAAGAACAAAAATATTTGAACAAATTCAGAATTTTTCTAGTAACAGGTTTTGGACATGCTTGGGACTTTCACTGTGAAACACACTCTGAGTGAGTAAAGATTTACTGCCATGGAACTGGCTGTGAGGAAATAGTCTGGGGCAGAACAATACAGCTGTATCAGAAGGACCTCAGGTTCAGCAACACTGGGGAAATAATGATGATGGAAAAAAAGGCACTGAGCTAAAAACTGGAAAAGTGTTTTGAAAGTTACTTCCTTTGTCTTCACAAACACAGTTAACCCAACAGTCCCATGCTCCTTCTTTGCTTTCTGACCAACAAGAGATGCCTTGGCTACTTGCAGTGGACCTTCTTTTATTTACATATCGCATATTTCTGATGGATCTTTATTCAGCTTTGAGTTTTATTTGAGGGTGGAGAGGGCATTAATTCAAATCCAAACACACAAATGTTATGCTTTGGAAGAACCAAGGCA
This sequence comes from Melanocharis versteri, assembly GCA_013397845.1. Taxonomy (NCBI): domain Eukaryota; kingdom Metazoa; phylum Chordata; class Aves; order Passeriformes; family Melanocharitidae; genus Melanocharis; species Melanocharis versteri. The sequence continues at coordinate 1,789,149 of VZTG01010061.1, read as the reverse complement.
TGGTTCAGTAAGGAAAGCTGAGAGCAGGCCTGCTCTTCTTAAGGTTAGAAAGTCGAGCACGGGGCTAACAAACATGAGCACAGAGGCACTGACTGTGTGTCACTGCAGTGTCACGCCTTGGGAGCTCCAGCCACACGCTGCACGATGGTGACGTGGCATCCAAAGGAGCCAGTGAGGTCTGGGGACACCTGAGGATGATGGAGCACCTCAGCAGTGTTGTGGATGGGCACAACTGGCCCTGCCACCCTCGGGGAGGTCAGCAGCTGCTGGGATGAATCCCCTAAGCTGTGACAATGGTGACACTGAGTGTCTCTAACGTTAATGGCTCAGCCAGGGGAGGCACGGGAGCCTGATCCTGCATCCCAGCAGACACAGCCTAGTCCTGGATTCATTTTGCATTTCCATGTTGGCTCAGCTGGACCAGGTCCTTTCTGCTCCCTCTCCAAGTGGGATTGTGGCTCCGGGAGCCTCAAGTCCATTTTCTGTTTTCCTCTTTACAGTCAGTCCTGCAAGTCTTCCCCCTCTGGAAGCAGCTTCTCTCACAACATCCAGAAATACATGTGGGGTTTTTTTTTTTTTTAACTTTGTACTTCTAAGACATTTCTGTGGACTTGTGAGTTGTGTTCTTCAGTACAAAGAAAGTCCTTCTTGGTGAACTGTTAGAAATTTTGTCTCCCAGCCCTGCTTCACCCGCTGCTGGTACTTCTGCACTTTCAGAGATTAATTTTTCATCCTCTGCTTTCAGTACTTTTTTCCCATAAGTTTTGAAAAGACATAACTACGGAAAGTTTCTAGATACTGCTCTGCCAGTTTAAAGGTATATTTAATCTCTTTAGTGCCTGACTTTCTTCTCAAGATGTGAAAATTATAGAAACACCCCCCACACCCCTCAATAACCAATGGTGTTTCTCTGTTGAAGAATATGTATGTGTACACACAGAAATACATCTGGAAGTGAGGAAATGAGCTGCACTCACAGTGTGTGAGGATGAAGTTTTCTAAACTAATTCTCTTTGACAGAAGAAGTCGTGCTTCAGAGAAAAAAAGTAACAGTAACTGTTAACACAAAGCTGTCAGGATTTCCATGCAAATTATGAAAGAGGAAGAGCAACCATTAGCATCCAAATAAGAGAAAACTGCCAGCCTTCATCATCTAGAGACAAACTTTTAAATTTGAAGATTTTGCTAGGAAGTTTCCAAACAACAAATACATCCCTCTGCCAGTGTCCACCTTTGTTCATAATGTCCATCTTCATGAATAAACATTCTGAAGCCATGAGATACCAATTATGCAGTGAGAAGAGTCCTGTGACTTTGCTGAGCTCCCACATTACAGTGAAATTCAGATGCAGTCTAACACTGGAGGACCTCAGCCCTCAGGAAAAAAAAAAGTACATATCTTCTCCCAAATTACAGAAAAGATAGGATATCTGCCTCATCAAACAGCACAGAGATCCTAGAGGCTGAGTTATTGCAGTTAATGAGGCAGTCTCAGAGCAAGTACCCTAACCTAAGAGGTCAGAAATTGAAAATGTGCCTGTAATTTGCAAAGTTTTTAATTTAATGTTTCAATTAAAACCCCTCCGTAGCATATCTCTTGCAGATCAGGGCACTTTGATCCCCTCAGAGGACAAACACGTGGCACCTCTGTTGTACATGAGCAGGTCTCTCGTGTGGCACTGGCTGTGCCAGCCTGGCGGGGGAAACCTGGACCTGGCAAAAACTCGACCGCAGACACGTTCTTGAAAAAACCAGGGACTGTCCTTGGCAGTGCTGACAAATGTCTGACTGAAAAGTTCCCTCGGGAGGCTGCTTCGCTTCTTCTCCCGGGCTTAATGGAGGTTATTAACAAAAAGTGGTTTTTTGTGGCTTTTGTCCCCGGATTTAACCCTTTGCTTCCCTGACAGCACTCGTTATCCAAGCATCAGGGACTTCCCTCCAAGGCTAGTCACAAGGTCTCTGCCACAGAACAACCCTAAACGAGCAGACAGCATTTTGGGAATCAGCCTGTAATTCGGGAGGCTCGTTTTCTTGCTCTCCAAAGCTGAAGGAGAGTGAGGCCCCAGTGTGGCCATCCCCAGCACTCTGCCAAAGCTGCTCAGCTCCTCGGGGTGACAAATGTAAGCCCCCACCCACATGGGAGTCACAGCCTTCCACCACTGCCACTTGCAAAGCCAGGAGACCCCGCACATCTCCAAAACAGCTCCACAAGGCATCACCTAATTCTAACATTTGTATCAAATGTACTGCTTCAGAATTTCACCACATGTCCTGTCCTGCCCTTTCTTTGGGGGAACAGTGAATAACCATCTCCTACTCACCCTCTCCATGTTGTCCTGTGATTTTTAGAGATCTATTTCTTTCTTTTTCTCTTTTCCAGCCAGAGAACCTTAACCTGTTCAGTCTGCCTTCCCAGGCAAGTCATGCAGATTCTCCTGAAGCTGTCTGGTTTAATGGATTTCACTGAAATTTCCCTAAATTCAAAAAATGCAACGCTGTACTGAGACCAGATATAATAAATGCCATATGCCCAAGAGGAAGTTTTGTTTGTAGAAAACTGTGAGTTCTGGGAAGAAAAGGGAAAGAAGATCACAATGGATGCTGCATTTCAGCATATCAAAAATGTGTCTGGTTTCTTCTGCAATTTCCCATCTTTGTTGTGTGTCCCAACCACAGCATAGTAATTCTCAGTTCTTCTACAGTTCAAATTAATATCTCCACAGGCCTTTTTTAATTAGCAAGAATATTTTTTTCAAAAACGATTGCATCTTACAAGGTTACAGTGAACTTAGCACTCGTGCAACTATCATCTCACCAAAATAAAATGCTCTGACCAGAAACTATGCTTTAGCTAAAGACAGAATCTCATTTGCAGTCCTGGTTTGGGACAGAGCAGTTATATATTAAACCACTTCTGATTAAAAGTTCTTGCTAGATTTAGATGATGAAAAAATCATACATTTTTAAAATTAATTTGGAGGAATGGAACAGCTAAGATTAAAATTCAGGGTTAGGCACATACCTGTGACTGATTATAATTTACACTTCCAAATTGTTTTAATAAATATGTAATGCTAAAAGAGGGATACTGTTGCTGGGCATTTAATTTTTATATATATTGAATAAGTTATTTAAATTATTTACTTAAATTTTTAGCAGCTCAGCTATATCTTGTTCACACATTCGTTCAAATCCCAATCTTTTATGAGGAAATCTGGGTCTAAAGATTCTGGAGACATCCACATAAAAATCAGGGACAGGAAGAGGTTTGAGGACAGCAAGTCTGATTTTAGGTATCCAATTCAAGTGACATGTCCCAGCACCCCTTCCCCTGCCAGCAGGACAAGCTGAGGTCCCTGTGGCTGGGGAGGGCACGTACCCACCTTGGGCAGATTTGCATGGATTAATACAAATACAACACATCACTGAGCCCCGTGAAACACTCAGAGACAAAGAAATGAGGAACACGTCTGAGGATGAAACTGAGCCCCTTGCTCACTTGGTCCCTCATTTTCTTAATTAATCTTCTGCTTTGCAGTCCTGCCAGCTCTTCCTCCCCACAGGAAGCACGGGAGCTTGGAGTGAGCACATCCCACACTGTGCTCCAGGGAAACCGGAGTGAGCCAACCTCGGAGCCAGATCCTCCAGGCAGGACCCTTGCCCCACTGCCACAGGAATTGCTGCAGCTTCAAAATTATTTCAGAAGTGCATTAAGAGAGCTCATTTTACCTTGGAGCACTATTAGGAGGTTATGATGCCGTTGACTTCGTTTGCTGGGGAGAGTGGATTAATTGCCTTTGTTATCACTACTGAGGAAAAAAAATTACTCTCACTGGGAGTATTTCCCTCAGGCACCACCAAGTTATCTTACAATCTCTTAACTTGTTCATTTACTGGTAGAACCTTCATCATTTCCCCCTAATTTATATACACCCATAGATATTGTATATATATATATATATTCCGGACCCATGACAGATATCTCGTCCAACATCTTGCAGCCCATCAGGGTTAGTAACAGGAGCTTTAAGCCATGGAAAACTACAAATCTCATTTTCCCAGTAGAATATGGCTTTATTTTTAGCCTTGAAAGGCCATGAAATGATAGGCTATAAATTGCATGTTTTAATATCTATTTATAGGCACTTCTACGGTGCACATCTATGTATAAAAAAACTTTCTGATTTCTAAAGTTCTAAAATGTATTACTGTCCTCTACTTTCAAGGTCTTTTCTGAGGAAATCACAGATTAAAGGAGTAATGGTTTGCGAATGGCAGGGATCCATATGTCATGGATAAATTAATGCCAAAGTACCAAACTGCTGCCTCTGGACATTGCATTCTGTTACAGACATTATCCACACCAGCATCATTTTCAGATTAATTATCCCATTAATATCCAAGGAAGCATTTTCCTGGCAGGCTGTGTCTCTGCATCTCCAGCAAACCCTGTTTGCTCCAGCTTTGTACACACAGCAGTGGCCCATGGTAGGGAGGGCTCCAGATATCAACCAAAACACTGAGCAAACTTTCTTCCTGAAATCAATATTTGTGTTATGTCTCAGGAGTTTCCCTTGGGCTGGGGATCATGCAAGGCAGAGTGGAGCTGGAGAAGCAGAAATTGTGTGGGTGTTGTCAGAGCTGTGAGGAGCAGGCAGTTCCTTCTGGCAGGAGTTGCCTTCAAGCCCCTTCTTGCAGCCCCGGAGTCCTGCTGCCCGTGAAGAGAGCTTTTCTGAGTCCCAAGGCTGGAGTACCAGGGAGAAGCAATGTGGAGCCCCCCAGAGATGGAGCACCAGCCCAGCTGGGCTGCACGTTCCCACCTCCATTCCCAGGGGCAGCACCACCAGAAGCAACCCCGCAACAGGAACCATTGCATTCCCAGGGAGGGGAGCTTCGGGGGGCCACATCAGCCTTTGCAGGAAGCCTAAAAGCCATCAGAAATGAGGCTGGCTCTAATGTCAGCTAATGAGAGCTGAGCACTGGGCTTATCCCTCTTTGCCTCACCAGGGCAGTTGTTCCAGACCTGTGGTTGTGACCAAAGCAAGGGGCAGGGGCAGTGCTTGGCAGGACACAGGACAACAACAGATGCAGAGTAGATATCAGAACTTCAGATGACATCTTTTCTCCCATTTTTTTATGTTGACACAGGCCTGAGCAGAATGCTTAATGCTGGCACACACAGCTACCAAAGCATAAGATTTATGATTATTTTCATAACATAGGCCTTGTCAGGGATTTTTGATTTGATTTTGGTGGGATTATCTATTGCAATGCCAATAACATTTCACAGGTTTTTAGGATGCAATGCAGTCAAGGCTGGTGGAAAGCAGGGACAGACCCACTTAAATACAATTTGTTAGCATCCTCGATTCTAGGAGCTGCTCCCCAGGGGCAGCAGAGTTTGCAATGCTCTACAAAGGAATTTCTTAATATCTTTTTCTTCGTAGACAACGACTTCCATTAATTATTTGAATAAGATTTAAGTGAGATGAAAGGCTGTGCTCTGCCTTTGATGTGAACACATAACTATGATTAACATTTCATTATTAATGGGAGCTGGGCACACACAGTGAGAAGCATGGATCCCCTCTTATTTTAAGCTAAAGCTTTGCCTCTTTTCTCCACTTTTTCTTTCACCTCTAATAACTAACCCAAGGTTGGAACAGCTGGACAGATGCCTTAGTCATGGTGACAGCCACAGCACACCCTTGCAGTGATGGGAAGCATTTGCCAGCCCCCTGCACAGAGGTGGCAGAGTGACTTCCACTGAAGTTTCAGCTGTTGAGTAACATCCTCATGAACCTACAGTGGGGGTCACATTTTGCCTGGCCGACCCCTGCCCCACTATATACCCCTTGCTGGAAAGTTTACGTATTAATTTGGCTGTTATTTTTGCATTCTAGAATCACAAAAAAAACCAAAAACAAAACCAAAAACAAAACCAAAAACCCTCAAGCTTTTTCCCCTGGATACCTCTAGTCAGGTACAAGCTGCCCATCTGAACCTCAGGAAGCATTAGGAAGCAATTATTCCCACAGGAGGATATTGGACTATGAACATGACAGGGATATTTTCTGTATGAGAAAGCAACTTCAGGAAAAATATTTAGTCTAGAAAAAGATACATTGCAACGGTACAACTATGGCAATGCAAGTATTTTACTATACTCCTGCTGACAGACCCACAGGCTTTGGATCTGAGACATGCATGAGGTTTTAGGGAAAAATTAAAGGGTATAAGCACTGGAAAAATGATACTAACTGCATAAGTGGGGCTTCCAGCTCAGGAGTTTGGCCAAGCCTTAAGCAAGATCTAGCTTCCTCCTAACAAAAATACATTTTCTCATTCCATATCTATTCTCCTGGTTTAGATAAGGAGATTGTGCTTCTTTCACTGATATACCATGTGAGCAAATTAATGAAGCTACCAGAAACTTAACTTTTTCATTTCCAGACTATATCATTTTAACTGTCCTGATTTTATGGTGCATTAATGTTGTTGTTGGCATTTATATGGCATATTAATTACATTCACTCAGTTATTTTCTCTGCTAAACTTAAAAGGTCATATCCTTTGTGTATACTTTTCTATATGGAAATTTGATTTCTTTAGCACACCAAACAGAAGCTAAATCAACGAAATAATGTATTTTCTATGAAACGAGTAAATAGTATCCTGTGAAAGGACACTTAATCTACAGGCTTGTTGTGAATGCGTGAGCAATGGAATTAATGTTATATTCTATTTCCTGCAGCAGAGGAGCTGTGCAGCTCCTGTACACCACACATTCTGCCAGTGCCAAGAATGCTTATTCCTGAAAGAGAAAAAAATGAGGGAGTGTATACAGCTTTCTCTGTGCATAGCTTAATGCACAGTATAGAAATACTTTCCCCAAGAAGATGGCAGCATAGAAGACATCTGATATACTACAGGCTATTAAGTTGTCACTACGTCTACCCCGTATATCTTCCCTCGAGTACAATTCTTGGATGCTTACCTTTTTTTAAAAAAATGGTTATATTTTACCCCCAAAAAATTTCCTGCAGAAATGAAGATCAATGGGGTGAATGGAGAAGTGTAAATATCGTCTAGTGGAAAAAGCAGTCAATGTATAAAAGTTTTTGACAACAGCTTGGGCAATACAATGATTTTGCTCAGAGATGAGGCCATTTCATCATGAAAAGTTTTTATACCAGGAAAATATTCATTGCACTAGGGACCTGCTATACAGTATTTCTCACAGATTTCCTTTGTCCCACAAGCTGACATGTAGGGCACTACTATGAATTGCAATGATAATGCGCTTTTTGATTCTTAAACTTCAGAAGATGCATGATCAACAGTGCTCTGCTCCTGTGCTTGGGTTTATGTAGGGCTCTCAAGAGAGCAGAGGCCCTGGGGCCTGGGTACTAGGTGCTGGGAGGAATGACCCCCTGAAATCCACAGAAATTGTGTCTGAAGGAAGCAGGAAGCGGGCTGCTGGCAGCTGCCATGGGGTGTCAGACGTGTGAGCACAAACACTCTGCCCAGGTCAGGGGATGTGTGCGTGCCCCCATTTCTACAGCTACAGAAACTGCTCTCATCTACACAGGGAGGCATTAGATCTCAGCCACAAAACGGACCAGAGCATGAGAGAAATGCACGGGACAGCAGCAGGGGACAGGGGACAGTGTGCAGAGCTGTGATGGGACAGTGCCAGCCCCTCCTGCAGGGCCAGGCTGCCTCTGCCTCCCTGCCCTTCATGCAGACACTGACATCCTCAGCCTCTCCAGGATCTGGGAACTGCCCTACCCCAAACAAACAACACTGCGTCACAAACTGGTTACACCGCTGTGTAATTAATCACAGTACTGATGCTCTAGTGGAAGCTGAGCCTAAGAGCTAAGTGAGTTACTCAGAGACCTGATCCACCAACTGCAGCAAGACTTCGCACTATTAAGGTGTCTGACTTGAGACAACATCTGAAACACATTTCTTCTGGCTTTTCCGTGGCTGAATTTCTGCCAGCCATAAAATATGACACCAGTGCCTGGTGCTTTGCAAAAGGCGCTATGCAGCTGCCACTTACAGCTATTACTGCTATTGCATTTGTGCACTGCTCAGCGCAGCTGCTGGGCCCCACTGGGATGTGCTCAGTACAAAAGCCATGAAGAGAGGTTCCCCAGAACTGTCTGTTGGGTGGCCATGCCTCACCATACACTATTTTTCAGGCAGTTTCAGCGCTCAGCACCGTCACATTGTGAGGGGCAGGTACACATAGAGGGATGTCTAAGGCTGGTGAATTAATGTCTTTTCAGTTTTAGCTCTTTTATTTTTTTTTGCGGGGGGAGGACCCATATTCCTGTCAAAACAGCACCCATCCTGCAAGGCAGCAAATTGCATCTTTTCACCCCAAAGATGGGGAAGTCAGGAGGGAAAGATTATTACCACAAACTTAGGTTTCCTCAGGTCATATCTGTTTTCCTTCTTGTGACAGGCTGAGTGATTTTTTTTTCTCTATTTCTGCTAAAATAAACAGAGATTTAAGGCTTCAATTAAACCCCCAATATGAATTAGAAAAGCAAATAGAAAATTATGACACATATACTAAAACCTAGGCAAGCACACTGAGCTACAGCATTCCTTTGGCATCTTGGGCTTTTTAAATATATATCCTTCGGAGAGGGTGGTTCCATACTATCACAACAAATATCTTGAAGGGCAGGGAACTGCCAGCAGTGGCAACAGCAATATATGAAATTGCTTCTCAATTCTTCGTATCTCCAGTATGCCAGCAACTGTAAATCTAGCAATGTAAAAGCAGCCTGAGCTCGCTGGGCTCCAGTTGTGCTTATTGTAGTGTGGAATGGCCAGAAACTGGAAGTGAATATATAACCTAGTGACCATGCTTGTGCCGGGCTCCTCCACTGCAAGTAACCGGGGCTCTCAGAAAAATTTGGGGAAAACATGATTGCCTGCAATGGATCCATTTGCTCCTTTTCATTCATTTTGCACTAGGAATTTATGTTTTGTTGTGAGGCCAGCTGTTCCTCCACGATGCAGGGATGGGGGAGGAGAGGTCTAAAGCCTTCTGTTGCTGGGACTAGAGCGTGTGACAGGAATTTTCGGGAGGCAGGACTCCCTCTGGGGCAATGCACTTCGTGTTCCTGGGTTGGCCCTGCTTTTACCCCACGTTTTGGCCATGGGGCAGCAACATGAGGGCTGTCACACCCATTGGCTGCGTGGAAGCAGCCACCAGAAGCATCTCCCATTCTTTTCCAATTCATCCAGTCCTCATGCATCCTCCAAGGATGCTCCAGAGGATTATTACATTATTCCTTCCAGCTGAGGAAGAGGAGAAGCAGATGGCAGAAGATGACAGGGAGAAAACAGCTTTCTCCTGGCTGCTAAACCAGGGCTGTGACATTTAGGGGAGATGCAAGACAGGAAGGGGGTCAGCTCCCCCAGCCCACAGTGCTCTGTCCCTCCCCTGGGTGCAGCCCATGCCCCAGGGGCTGTGATCTGCCCTGGGGATGAACACCCTGGCCTGCCTGCAGCAGGCGTAGCTGGGCTCTAAATGCACAGGGACTAACCGGGTCAGCAAGGCACATGCTCGTGCTCACATACATTTAGGAAGGGCTGGAGCCCTGCTGGATGCAATGAGACTTAAGCACAAGAGCTCAAAGCTGCATCAGCAAAGAAAGGCAGGCTCGGGGTGTTGCCCAGGCACCCACTCTGCCCCCAGGCAGCTCTGTCCAGAGCCATCACATGCACCAGTCCCTGCTCTGAACCCAGCCAGCCAGCCCCACACCGCAGCCTCCCAGGATTTCAACTTCCTCAGAGAAATCAGAAGACATTATGAAATTAGAAAGGACATTTCTCTTCACACTTCTGGTGGCTTATCAACATTAGAAACTTAAAATAAATTAATACTACTAGATTAGTACTACAATGGAAAAATTAATTCAATCTTTATTTTTTAAAAGAATCCTTTTATGCCGTTGGTGTCACTGTGATATGAACAGTGCTGAAGCATAAATCCTTCCCTCCATGAAGGCAGCATAATTGCATGCTGCGTGCTAGCTATTCTACCCACATCGGAAATGCATCCTTAAAACATTTCAGCTTAAGCCTTGTCAGTACTAATCCTAATGCCTGATGCTGAGATGTGTATTTTATTACTGTGTATAAATGAAAATGGAAAACCTTCATGGAGGATTACAGGGAGCAGTAATGACCTCCCCAGCATTACGGCATGAAGATGTTCCCAGGCGCCAAATGGGATTCTGGGATGAAAGTGACATGTGTCTATATAACCTTGGCACACACTCCTGGTACACATGTACCTACCAGCTGGGCGATTGTAAGCATATGTGCTTCCTAGTGAACAGAATTTTCATTTATAAGGAGGCTAAAAGCAAGGAGCGAGCAGGACAGGTGGATTTCGGCTGAGGCAGCTAACGGGCTCCAGCTTTCCCCCAGCTGGGGAAAAGACTGCTGTTGTTCCATGCTGTTGTGAGAGTGAGGAGTGGCAGAGAAAACAAGAAGAAATGGCAGGAGAATGAAAAACACCGAGGAGAACAAAGCTGGTGTGGTAGGAGAGAGGACGGGTGAAGGATGTAAAGGAGGATGAAGGAGGAGAGGAAGCAGGAAAATGCTGGGGATGGAGGATGCATGTCCCTGCTTTCCTGTCCCACCTCTCCAAGAGGACAGTCCCTCCTGTGGTTTTAGGGATGCTTTGGAGAGGAGCTGTGACTGAATCCAGCCTGTGCTGGGTTACTCCAGCCCAGTGACAGCTGTGCCAGGGGTTACTCCAAAAGAAGAGGAGGAAGCCCATGTGAGGAAACGGAGACAGGGAAGCATGGAAAGAGGCGAGGTTTCTGGCATCTGTGCTCCCTGAAAACAGCCCTCACTGCCTTTTCCAACTGCAGTGAAATGGAAGTGAGATGCTCTGAAACCTCATTTTATTTGGCCCAGTTTTACTCTAATCTACCCTGGGGCCAGAAACACAGCTTTTCAATCTGCCAGAAAGTTGTTCTGCTGACCCTGAAATGTCAAACTGTTATAGGGGGCTGAATCCAAAATTGATTACTTCAGAGATCAGACAATAGCCAGTTTTAGAGTGATTTTTTTTTTTAAGTCTTTCCTATGAACTTAAAAAAAAAAAAAAAGAGAAAGAGCCACTTTTGAAATAAGAGCAAGTAACCACCAGCTTTCTGAGCCACCAGCAGTGGTTCTTTGCAGGGGATGGGAGGAAGCACAGACCAACCCAACGTCTGCTGCCACAGGGCAGGAACGGGATCCCAGGGACACAGCACCTGGGGCAGGTGTTGGACACAGCACCTGGGGCAGGTGTTTAACCCAGCACCGGTACACAGACACTGCTCAGGGGTGGATGGGTGCCTTCACTGACCTACCAGCCTGTTTCCTTCATGAGCTTACCCCTTGCAGACTCGCAGAGAGACGGGTGCCTTTTCCCTCCAGCCCACAGCAACTCCCGGCGCTTGGGGATCCATCCAGTGAGATCCAGTGCTGCAGCAGGCACTGCTGAGCTCATGGGGAGAGCCCCATCCCTCTGCCACAGCCCCTTACTGCAGCTCCCCGTGAGCAACGAGAAATGCCCTCAGGAAGCGTTTCGATTCCTGTCTCCAGCTATTAGCCCATCACATACACCGTAATCTCCGTGTTTATACTGCAGTAAACAAGTGCTCTCGCTAAATCTCAGCAATTATAAGTGCTTCATCCTTTTCTTTAGCCAGCCAGCAATAGAAATACATTTAATTAGTTAACACCCCCTGCCAATTACAACGTCTGAGGAAAGTATTGCTGAGATCGTTGGTCCTAATTATTTTAATATTCAGGAGAACCACTTTAACATAACAAGATAATTACTCATGGATAAGGGTTTATGAGAGCTGCAATCCTTTTCTTTATTTTCTACAATGCAAGTCTGGGCCTAGTTAAATTTCTGGACACATTTTCAATTTAAGATTAAAAATTGCATTTTGTGAGAAATCATCAAAGCGCCACATGCTGGAAGAAAAATAACTATATGCAATCTCTGTTAACACTATAGTAAAAATAAATACACCGTGTATTACATGCAATTAATAGTGAAATCTAAGGAAATTGGCTTGTTTCTGTTTAAAAAGATCTTTTCACATGTACTGAATTGATCAGCCACTCAGTTAGGAGAAAACCCCTGGCTGTTCCTTCCTCATTTTAGACAAAATGTGAGTTGCCCTTTACTAATCCAGCCTGCATCCTTTTGTAGCTATGTGAATCCTCCTTGCCTGCTCACAGTCAATGGGAAAGCTGAGCTCTACTGCACATCTGAGAAACCCTTGGCTCACATTTCTGTTCATTGCAGTGTGACCATCAATGGAGGAGTTCTTCAGTTGAGAAAACGTTGGTCTTGGTACCTGTTATATTTTAACACTATATCATACCCAAAGAGATATCCCACAAGGGATTTTCACATGCCAAATCCCAGAAATATATGCATGTATTCATCAAAAAAGAGTTTGGCCGGGGCTGTTGAACAATAAACTGTGTGCTGTTCCTTTCATGCACATTCAGAAAAAAGCCTTTCTTCCACGTCCCTAAAGACAGCTTCAATATATAGCCAGTGAAAGATTTCAGCATTTCTGGTTCTGTATTTGTACCCATGGAAGTACAGCCTGTTCACAGTGGAAGCCCATTTTCAAAGGAAATTTCCCTTTAAGAAAGTAATTTGCCCATAACTCCCATATTATGTATTTGCTGGGTCCCTTTACAATGCACTGGTGGGGAAAATGGGAAGATGAGAGATGAGCACCACCATTAAATGTCTCCATTTGCTCTGTGCATAAAGAAAGCACCTGATGGCAGAGCTCCTGCTCATGAGGACTGACTGTACCGGCTTTTGGGTTATGCCTACCCAACCATTTAAAAATATACTCAAGAGATCAATAGCCAGGCACCAACTAAAAGTACAAGCTAATCATGAGTTCTGCTCCTTTCACTACTGCCACCACCAAACTTTAGAGCTAACCTTAGCTCAAAGAAGTTTGCTGCTAATTAGGTGTTTAAATATTTTAGAATATTTAGGTGAGAAGTATTTTAGAATTTGAGAAAAAGAAAAATAAATGCTAGCACTACCCATTAATTTTATTCTATAATCAAAATAATTTTAATTTATTTACTAGAATATTTGCCAATTTTACAGCCAACTACCAAAGCACACAGAAAAAAAACCCCAGCCCAAGTAGATATATACTAACAGAGAGGGGAGAAATCCACCTGATTTAGTGAAGCAAACTTCGCCTTTAGCCCAACAAGTATGTTTTAATTCAGTTGTAAGGATTATAAAAACAATGCATATCTAAACAGTGGTGATAAATTAGTGGAATTAATCCAAATAACAGGCAAATGTTAGGAGGAACATATGTAGAATGACTGCAAAGTTAGATTAATTTAAAATAAAACCCTGGAGTTATGTAAGCAATTATAAAAATTGCATTTAGCAGTAAAAGAGCAATTAAAACAAAACAAAAAAATGCCCTAACCCCAGACATTATGTTCTGGGGACAGGACAGGGCTCATAGAGAACTTGGAGATGAGCTGGAAAAGCAATTGAAGAGAAAGTTTGTCTGGTTTTACTCTGTTATGGAATCAACGTGCTCGGATATGGCCTCATAATACACAGATGAAAGGCTCATTTCTCCCCAGATGGGGCTCAGTAATCAGATATAGAAACAGCTATTTTTAATGAAGACCTGCAAAATCATAAAGGCTTAGATGTTGCTGGCTGGAATAAAGCAATGGGAGGCAGACAAGGCAATTCACTAATCTGCCTGGTGGCACAAAACCAAGCCTGATCAACACATTTTTCACAGCAAATCACATTCCTTCAGTAAGGCTGGCCCAGAAAGGCAGCCATGCCAAGCCAGAGGGGAGCCTGGTGCCAACTGGCACACACGTCCCTCAGGTGGGAGAGCCCAACTGCATTACACAGCCTTGGACATTAAAAGACAGAAAATACCTGCTGTATTTTTCAGTCCATCATCCTGACAAAATGCTCCCATCAGTTCAACTTTTTTTTTCTTCTCTGTGTATCCAGCCCAGCCTATTTAAAATCTTTCCAATTGGGGGTATTCACTGGGTATGCAGGCAGCCATCCCAGTAATTGCAGCAAAAGTGAACATCTCCGACTTAACCCCTTATTTTCCATGTACGCACTTCACATCCTGTGAATCCAACATGCTCTGATATGCAAAGCCCTCACTGCTTTTTAAAATTGAGTACTATCTCCTAGTGATAAATATTTTGAAAAGCAGGGGCAGAGAAGATTGACTTCTCTTTGCAGCACACCAGAATGCCAACCAAGAGCCACCACACCAAAGAAACAAGCACCAAATTCCTAATAAAAATCTTAGTGGAATAAACAGTCTCAAGAAAATAAAATAAATAATTTCAAATGTGAAAAATTTAGGTATTTCCACACTAAGCAAACCCCTGCTTAAATTACTGTCCAAACGAAGTTGAAGTCTTACATGAAAGGACCTGCAGGTTCTCTGTGGCACCTACAGACACAGTTTGTGCACCGGGCACCTGAGATCCACCAGTGTCCCCCACGTGCTGTAAAAACACTTTGATAACAACTCTGCAATAAGGAAGTGCTGTCAGATTTCTGGCAAAACAAAGTCAGGCTGGCCCTGCCAGGATAGAAATGAAAGCAAGAGATACTGGCAAGGCAAAGATGGAAGTAGAACTCCTATTCTGAGGAAAAAAAAAAAACCCAAATCCAGGAAAAAAAACCTGAAAAAAGNGCAGAAGGATCTTTACATAATTCTTGGCAATGAAAGCATATTCTGTGGGTTTGATTTCCTGACAAGACAATCTGGCATTTGCAGACAAATAATACCACACAGACATGGGCAGCCACTCAGCTCATGCTACCGAGTTGCCAGCCCACCACAAAGCAAAAAAGCAAACATAAACCCCACAGTAGTTCCACAAAACCCTTTTTGGTTCTTTGTGAATCCTGCCTAAGTTATGGATCTCATGCCCACTACAACCTAAGTCCATTTCTCCCAACGGAAGGTTTGATCAGGAGTGGAAAATTGGAGGTGGAAGGGGGAATCCATTACATCCTCATTTCAGCAGTGCCATGAGTCTAATATTCCCGTAATAAAGAAATTAAGAAACACAACTAAGTTTCATAGAAATGTTAAGCACTATTAGCAAGAAGTCAATGTATGGACTTCTCAGCCAAAGTGACCTCAGATCCATTAAAAACTAAACTCATGGCTATGAGAGATACAGGACATTACCACATGTCCATTAGCAAGGGCCACTGAACTGTGCTAAGTGGGCTGTCGAGCTTGCAGTGAGCAAAACTCAGTATTTGTCTATAACCTCATCTGAGTTCAGAGTTCTCCTGACCGACATGGGTAAAAGTGTGGCTTTTGGAGACCCCGTTCAGGCTTTTTCTGCTTTCTGAGATAAAAACCTCCCTACTGATACTGGATGCCAGAAATAAAAAATAAAGACCCGCATACAAAAACATTGTTTTGATGATGGTCTATCTCACCGTTGGCAAGATGTACTGTTTTAACACCTGCTGCTGCTTCCTTGTCAGGTATCTACGAATAAGGCTGAGGATGTGTGAAGGAGGAGAAATCACAGAAATCATGCTACTCACAGCTTTGTCCTGAAATGATATTTACCTTTCAACTCTTGATAAAACAAATAAAACAAAAAGGAGGTCATTTCAGTCCTAGAATACTGCCGATTAAATGAAATCAGCCTTTACTGTGAAATAAATGTTGGAGTAGCAGAAGCAGGGAGGGAGTGCTGTCTGCCAGGGACCCCAGCAAACTGAGCTGAAGTCAAAGAACTGTGCTGTGGCTGATCTTACTCGGCTGCCTGGAAATGCCAGCAGGGCTACCCTGGCAGAGCCCCCAGCTCCCTCTCCCTTTTATCTTGTACACACCCTGAAGGTGGGAGGGCGAGGAGAAACACCAGCACTGCAGACATGGATCTGAACTGAGAAACTGAGGCACCCAACAGGATTTATTAGAAGAGCAGTGTTCAATCTAAAGAAAACTCCTTGCAAATGCAGAGATCCCAGTAAGGAGCCTCCTTACTGGTTCACTTAAGTCTCTGAGATTTTGATCTCTGCTTCCCAAGGTGGGCTGTGGCTCAGCTTTATTCATATCAAAACTGCCAGGCAGTGCATCTGCTATTTTGGATCAGCACAGGATGGAGTCCTCATTCTAAGCCTGTTGCCAGGTTTTCCAGGCCACCAGCAAGCAGTTATCCAAAGCCATCAAAAGCCACAGATGTTTACTAAACAACACCTTCTTTCTTGCTGCATCAGTGGTGCTGGTTTATTTTGGTTTGGGTTTTGTTTTTATGGTAGTGAAATGAAATGCAAGAGCAATGAAAGCCTTCCTTAATGCAAATTTGAGGACAACCATGTTTGTTCCTTGCAGACCCAAACAAGTTGGGCTGACTAAAAAATTCTATTTTAGAAGCAGGTAAAACCTAAATGACTGAACAAAACTCCTTAGAGGGTCACAAGGTGCAATCTGCCAGCTCATAACACACAGTCTGAGAAAACACTCTTCTGCCAAGAACCAGCAAATCCCATGACCTGTTAAAATAGAGTCCTCAGGCCCAGGAAATTCTTCTGTGTCAATGACAGCAAAAGAGAGATGCCAGCAGCCCAAGAGTAGGAGTTCTGCCACTTAGGTGAAGAGGAAAGAGAGAGTTCTGCTATGTTATGTGTACTCAATGGAGAATTTGTAATTCAAGAGCCCAGCCTAATGCTAATCAAGCTTAATACATCTTCACACTGGTTTAAATAGGAACGGGGTTGGACTCCAAGCAGCCTGTGTGAGCACATGTGCTCACAACCACTGCACAGGAGCTGGAGGTCTGCATTCCCACCCTCAGGCACTAAACACCCCCATATGCTATCTCCATCAAAAGTGTTAAACACCTTCAGAGTTCAACATTAACTCCTGATACAGCCATAAATGAGTTCTCAGCAACAATCTGCTCTTTTTTTTTTTTTTTAATCTTGCTCTAATTATTAAGGAGCAAAACACTGATGAACAACACTGATTGCATATTCTAAAAAAAAAAACCTACCACCCTCCAGCTGCTCTGCTGGTGAATCCCCTTCTTGCTGCTTGTTGGGATTTACTTTCAGCCCTTTGCATCTGAAACTAATTACTGCAACACCATCCTCAACATTAATTCCTTTCTCCTCTCTGGAATCGGAAGCAATATGGTACATTCAAAGATAATTTCTCATCTCTCTTCCTAAAGGAAAGATCTCAGCTGTTCAATGAAGATAATGGTAAATGAGTCACCAATTTCAGAAGGTGAAACTTTCTGACATCCCTTTATCAGAAACCATTGTCTGAAATTCCAGCTGGTGATTTAGGAAACTTTTTTTTATATGAATGTCACCAAGACCTAGTGAAATCTGTCAGCTTTCTGTGTGATCCTAAAGACAAATTGCAGCAATATCTTGTCAACCAGCTCTGTTAAACTTACTTCACTGTGTATTCTCCTTGCACCTGTTTCACTGTTAGCTTTTCTCTCAGAAAATGTTTTGCCCAACTTTCTTCAGCAATACTTGCTGGAATTTTCATATTTTTCTTCATTTTTAATTAAGTCCCTTTGTTTTTAGTGAGAAGAAGCACTTTCTAAGTGACCAGAGTTTTCAGGAAGTTGCAATTATGGTGCTGCAGTGTTAAATAGAAAAGATTGTGCCATCAGGTTCAATATATCTGAGATGCCCTGTAAGAGTTGGTTTCAAGTAGTAAAGCCACCCCTTACCCCTCTCCAGAGCTCACTCCTGTCTCCCATCACCTTATCATCCCCATTCCTGCATCTGTCTGGTCTCTGCTGTTTGGTGCAGCTGCACCTCTGCTGCACCTCAGTGTCTCCCTGCTAAAGGTCCTCAGCTCACAATTCAGCAAAGAGCAAATGTGCTGCTGCCCACCTGCTCCCCTGGGCCTGAGGAGTGGCTGTGTAAGAGGCACAACCTTCAGTCCAAGAGATACTGCTATAGAAAATATGTACTTGTACATTTTCTGCTCTTCAATGGGATGCTGAAAAGAAAAGGAAATGAAAAATCAGTAACTCATTCAACCAGCAGATGCAACTTGTGCCCTTCCACATGGACTTTTCTATGCTAAATATTAATCTTAACCATTAGACTTTCTAGAAGATGACACTGTGCTTTCTCAGATTGATGCAGAACACTAAGACTCGCTCCTCGAGTTCTCTGATGCCTGAACTATTGCACTGCTATGCATAACATTAGAGGAATTAAACAATTCCAAGCTATACTGTTATGATCAAAATGACAGAACTGAAGCAGTGTTCAGTTTCTGTGTGCGCTCTCTGAATACAATCTGAGCCTTTGTTCACAGCATTTACACCCTGACAATACACTATAAAGAAAGTTAGAAAAGCAGCAACAAGATAAAACCAAACCCAGCTGAGGATCTGATCTCCCAAGTCATTTAGTGAAGATGAGAATGAAAAGCTGTATCATTTCAATTAAACTCTCATCTAAGTACTCTCAAGATTTACCTAGTCTGTATTTTTTAATCTATCAAGTTAAAATGAAGAACTGTTTGACCCCTGGTTTTTTCATCATATTGACTGAGAGCTCACATTTGGCACTTGCCATTTGAAATAATGCAGCCAAGTTTGCACTGGATAAAACTGAAAAAAACAATGGAATGAAAGAAACTTTCATGCAAGTCCTGAAATAAGGGCTATTTGTGTAGGGTTTATTCTGGTTTGGTCCTGAACTGAAGCTTGAGTCAAACACACATCCTCTGTCCAGGCTTATTTAGATTAGATATTAGGAAAAATTTCTCCACTGAAAGCATTGTCAAGCACTGAACAGGCTGCCCAGGGAAGTGGTTGAGTCACCATCCCTGGAGGTATGTAAAAGATGTGTAGGGGTGGCACTCAGGGACATGGTTTAGTGGTGGCTTGGCAGTGCTGGGTTCATGGTTGGATTGGATGATCTTAGAAATCTTTTCCAACCTAAATGACTCCTTGAATCTGTGCTTTTGTGTCAGTGCTGCCATGTTGAATCCCTTGCACGGACAAGCCCTTATTAACGCCATGCACAGAGAGGGCAAACAGCTCTATTTCTCCAAAGGCAACATCCCACTCTTTCTCTTGCCCCCTTCCCCATGTTTGTGGGCTGCCAGATGAGTCACTGGCTCTTTGAGATGACTCTATTTCATCAGGGGCTGTAATTTCCCCCTGTGTAGCCCACTTGTGTTTTGAGCAGAGTTTTCATGCCCACGCTTTGGAACGGGAGAGCTGTGGAGCTGACAGCCCAGCTGAGGAAAAGCTTTGAGTGTGAGGATTAAAAGAAATTTGCAATGTTGTGTTTGTAGTATTTTGTACTCCATTGTTCCCAGAGATAATGCCTTCACTTTTACTTGCAAGATCTTTGTGTTCCTCACTACAATCAAGGAGAGGAAATCTGACTGTAAACCTTTTTGTTCTATATTATCATTTCATGTTGGTTTGGTGTGTTAATCAATGTGTCACTAATGGCTGCAAAGAGAACTCATTCAATCCTCAAATGAAGAGAAATCTGAGCTTTCTAGCACTGGCACATTTTCTAGTGGATAAGCTTTTTCACAGAGTAATTATTTCATTTTCCAGAAAGATTACTGATTACATCACATTGGAAAAAACTAAGAGAGGGGCCCTTTATCTTCCCCATGTTTCTGCAATTCTTGTACAAACTTATACTTGTTACCAGGAAAAATGACAAATTTGCCATCTGATCAAAATGTTAACAAGGTAAGTGTCAGTGAGATGGATCACTGACTGTCACTGCAAGCCAGAACATGAGGATACATTGATATTTCTCAATATATTCACTGCTTCCCCAATGTTCGCTAACAACATTTCTACTGCGAGTGTAATAAATCACACAGAAATAACAAGCTGCATAGGATCTCTAGGATATGATAGATTTGTCGTAATAGCAGCATCTGCAAGGTAGAAAACAATTGGTAATGATCTATAGAAAGACCTAATCAACTGTCATTTGCTATAATGTGGCGGACGAAGCAAAGATATGAAATCCATAACACTTCTTTAGCCACTGCCCTCCCCATCCCCATACACACGTGTCAAGTGGGGAATAGTAAAAAGAATTAATGAGCTTTGGGGTCGCAGAAGTAGAAAAGAAAGTTAATAGCATGCCCTGGATGCAATCATTAAATTATACACTGCTGAACAAGGCAAGGGATAATCACAGAAGCTGCACAGTCCTGTGACAGCAGTAAAGGCTTTTAGCAAGCCTGTGCCTCCTCCTTTGCTTTATTTCTTTTACATCTATTTCATTATTTTAAAAAGTACTTTCTGTCAAGGTGGGGCTGGATAAGCAAAGGAAAAGCACATTCTAAGTTCACAAGGGGTCTCAGAAGACTGACGTCTGTATGTGTCAAGGCTCTCTAGGTATTTTCTGCAGCACAGGAGACCAAAATCAAATCTCTGTTTTGCACTGGGCTGTGCCAGGTCCCAAAGTGGCTGCTGAGGCTTTAGTGTTCCTTTACCTGCTCCCACGTGGGAGGGAAACACCCACCTCCCAGAACACACGTGCAAGATGTGCAGATTCAGTTTTCTAAAACACGAAAGTCCAACAGAACTACCTTCCTGGGAGCTCACGTGCAGCCTAGGGTTAAAGCCTGAAGTCATGAATTTTAGATACTGAAATATCCTCTCTGCTTCACATCCTCCATTGCCACCCGCCTACAATAACTTTCAGGTGAAGAACTAACACTCATCTAGAAACCCAGAAGCTTCCAAGGTTACACAGACTGTTCTGTGGAGACTTTTCTTGCTAGCCACACCAGGAAAGGCTCTCTGGAGAACAAGGCAGTGTAGTGCATGCAAGGGGAATCCTGGCTCTAAAATTTCCAAAGGAAAATTCAATCCATTTTTATAAGGTTCAAATCAAATTTTTGGTTTTGGTTTTGGGTTTTTTTGTTTCTATTTTTGTTTTATCTTGTTTTATTTTGCTGTTTTTTTGGGTATTATATTCCCCAGAAAGGTTGGTAGAAGAATAATGGCTGCTTTGTGCTACTTTGCTTACAAATCACATTTTGCTAAGTGAATGCATTTCTGAGAACACAGGAATTGTCGTGCTGCCTCAGCACAGCAGTGCTCTGCTCCAGCATCCTGCCTGGCAGCTGCTGCAGGAGAATGTGCAGGAAACCTCCTAGTGGGCAATTATGGGAAAACCTGTTCAGATCCAAAATTTTCTTCCAGCCCCTCTATCAGTCAATAAAATTGGCACATCTTGAAACGTGGAGCTTTTTCTCTTTGCAAGCATTTGTTTCAAGTCCTTCCCAATGTTTGGAACTTAGTATTTTCCATATCAGAGAGCTTGCTAAAAGCTGCATTTTCAAAAGTCTTTATCTTCCAGCCTGGCACTAAGCAAAGCTGGACAGATTTTGGAAAGGACTCAGCTCCTTGGTGAAAGGGAACTGCTGAGTTCTTTTGCAAATCTGTCCTTAAAGGGTCACAACAGGAGCTGCTCTGTGTAGAGCAGTTCGAAAATCTGTCCTCAGTGGGAGGTGCTAAGCCTTCAGAAAGCTGGTGCTCAACACTTTTGATAATCTGGCCCCAAGGTAAGTATCAGGGGCCAAATTAAGTGATTTAGAGGCAGAAATACCCTACTGACTGAAGTGGAAATTTCCACTTGCCAATGAATGGCTCAATAGGATTCTGGAATAATAGAGCCATGAAAAATGGATAATACAACAAATAAACAACAAAGGGTAAGACTTTCCTTTTCAATCATGTCTGCTTGCGCTCTGCATAAAAGGACTGAAATATTCTGACATGAAAGAAGAAGAAGGAATCGTTAACTGCACAGCCACGCATTTCCTTCTGAGATGAACACACAGCATTTCTTAGGAACAGTGATTTCTTAGTATTCATATGACATAGCTGGAAATGATGATACGTGTCTTACATGATATATAAGACACTAGTGGTACTTGAACTAATCTCCTGGACTAGTCCCCTCTTCCTATCATAGAGTCATAGAATGGTTTGTGTTGGAAGGGACCTTAAAAATCCTCTAGTCCAACTCCTCTGTCATGGGCAGGGGCACCTTCCACTAGATGAGGTTGTTCCAAGCCTCATCCAATGTGGCTTTGAACAATTCCAGGGATGGAGACGTGAACCAAAGAGAGAACAGCCCTACATTTCTCCAGTTCTTTTCCACTGTTGGAGTGAAGCTTTGCCAGTCAAGCTATTTTGCTTAGAAACAAATTACTTCCCTCTCTCTCCCTTAGATATTTTCAACATTCAGACACTTCCATCCACGATTTTGATCAAAAGTGAAGTTTGCACACAACTATTTTATGAGTGCTTGTGGCATTTTTGACAAAGAATTTCAGGGGAACTTACTGGTACTCAAATGAACTTAGCCACTACAGAGCCTGAACCTCAGACAATTTCCCCACATTCCCATGGCAATTTTGGCCATCCCTACTGGCATGATTAAGACTTCTGTCATTAACTTCTGATGGAATATCCCGTTAATGAAAGTTTCATGCACGTTTAGAGGAGAAGGCTTGAGCATGAAGCTAAGGAGGGTATTTATGTTGTGGGCTGGATGGAAGTACATCAGGTTTCCTTCATGGCTTCAGGTCTCTTCCAAAGCCCTGGACAGGATACTGGTATTTACAGCTCCCTCTAACACACCTGCAGGGACACACAGGATTTTTGGGGCTGTAGGAACAGCCTGTTCACAGAAGCTGAAGACATCATGTTAGGAGGAAAGCAGGAACGTATCAGGGTAGCTCATCAAGGAAGAAACTTGGGCACAGACTGATTATCAGAACAAGGTTATTTATCAAGTGTTAATATCAGCTTTCTGTTGCAGAAGTTACTTGTCTTGGTGAAGCCATGAGGTAAGAAAGAAGAGACGGAGACATGAAAGCTACTGAACACTCCTTCCCCCAAAGGGAGAGAGCAAGGCAGAGGACGAACATTTTCATTTCACCAGAGGAAATCTGGTTATCAAGATGTAATCTGTTAATAAATGCTGTTCCGTATAATTAAAAGAAAACAACGTCAACGACAACAACAACAAAAAGCCACAAAATGATTGTGGACCAGCAGGAAACAAGAAACTCTCCATGGGGAGTGGCAATTCAGAGAACACCCACCACACGGCCCACCTTCCCTATTCCCCCTCTAGAAACAGACCCATTTTATACATGGTGATTAAGGCACTAAAGCAAAAAGTATTAACATGATTCACATGTAGAAAACAAGGTTATTAGAAGTAGGGATCATTTCAGCATATTGTTCTCCCTAATAAGCATAGCAATGAGTAATTGAGTTTCAGGCAATCTCCAAGGTGGCGCTTTGTAGAGAAAACGGAACTTGGCATGATGTCTACTTTTCCTTTAATTACATTGCCCTAATGAGCAACTTTCTTTACTCTCAGCAAATTTATTTCTTGAGAAGAAGCAACAGTAATAAACACATAAAAAGGATCACCAGGTAGCACCTGAGAAGAAACATCAGCAGCTTAAAATGACAAGAGGTTGCTAAAAGTAGTGGAAAAACACCAGATTGTTCTCAGCTTCATTATGCTTATCACTCTTAAAAGCAAAGTAAAGAATGTCAGTGGAGCACATTATCTAACCTGGGAAGTGTCCTTGTTCTACTGTTACTTTCCTTTTGCACATGTTCCTGAGAACAGCCCAGAAACACGAAGTGCTGATACATCAATCCACAACTCCTCTGCTCACGCAGCAGCAGAGGGTAATTCTGCCTCGTGCCCTTGTGTAAGATGAAAAGAGAAAATCACATGCCAATAACATCCCACTGAGTGTCAATATTGCCACTGCAACCTAATACAGAGGATAAAGGGCTGCCTTTTAAAGTCTTTAAGGCATTTAGACATCTGACTCTTGTTGAAAGTCAATGGCTGTTTTGCTTATCTTTTTTCAGAAAACCACCTGAGAATCCACTTATGGCAAAGGACTCCCTGAATCTGCCTTTCTGGAGACAAAAAGCTAGGACATTTCATACATATGTTCATTCTTCTTATTTTTTTCCCTAAGCATTTGCCAGGAGACACCACACCAGTGAAGATAGACTCCCTTTTCTACAGCTGGGTGAACATGTCACCTCTTGTTAAAATACCTGAGGTGTTCACCTTCAGAGAGCAGCAATTGCTGCTGCTCACAGGCCTTGGTTGAATAAAGCCAGTGCACTACCAAGTGACAATCTGACTTCTTAAATGCCAGTATTATTATTCTTCAGGAAAAAAGAAAACCAACAATGGAAGCAAAGTTCTTGAGAGTCATTCCAGTTTTCAATGTTGCTCAAAGCTGGGGAGCACATCCTGGAGTATCTACCAGCTGCCTTAGGACCACACTTTCCTTCAGGGAGGCATGGGCTTCATATGTTGTACTACTCCACGTAGCTGTAGATGGGTGATCAATCCACCTTTTGCTGGTTCAGGGATTCATGGATGTATCTGCACTCAGCAGTTTTGCCCTGACTCACTCCAGAACTTCACAAGGTCTCTTCACCTCTCTGCATCAGACCTGCAAGTACTGTTACTTAATGTACTCACAGAGGCAGAAGGAAACTTCATTTAGATACCTAAAAAGAAAAATACTCTGAGGTCTTCAAAAACAGGCACTTCAGATATAAAAGTGTGAAATGAAATTATCTTCAAATAGAATATCTGAAAGTGCCAATGGCAGCAGACATTGAAGACCTTAAATGTTTATGCAGCTTTATGTATTGTTATTTCTTCAGTAAGCCTGCCACGGAAATGGCAGGGGTATGGGAAGAAAGCATGTGGGCACTTTATAGTCTACTCATAAATGCATTAAATGCAACTATTTTACTGAGAAAAAAATCCAGGAGGAGAGCAAAGGCCTATCTCCTGGGGAGCTAATCTCAATTACTGCTCCCAATCATGCCTCAGCTGAAGAGAAGCCTGCATAGAGCCCGTGCTGTACATGACCTGGCAGTTGTGTGCATTTGCCCCTTCAAAGACACTCATGTAATGAATGAGAATAGACTTTTTCCTTACAAAAAGAAAGAAAAAAGTGATTGTTCAAGGAAAAGAGACATTCTAAAACAGGCCTTCCATTAAAACTCTATTTATTGCAATACCTTCCCTCTTCCACAGAGGTTACAATCCCTAGAGGCAAGATACCAGCACACAGAAGTAATTTATGTAGGCAAAAGGGAGACACAAATGTTTAGTTGGATTTGCTTATATGTTTACCACAAACTTACAGTCAATTTTTGCAATTAAATGTAGGAAGGGATTCTTGGAAGCCTTGTACACAATGCTGCAGCTATCCAGGCAAAGTGGGACAAAGGCTGCCTTACTTCCCTGTTTCCCTGGTTTTTTGGAATACCTGCGCTTGGACAGTTATAATTAGGCTGTAACTCAGCCAAGCAGGATTTTGAAGCTTTCTTTCCTTGGAGCAGTAAATGCCACTGCTCGATGTGGGCACCAGTTGTCACTTTCTCCAATTTGCAGGGTGTAAAAGCTAAAATGGGAAAAATGCTGCACTGAGCTACTTGAAACCCTTTCAGAGGCTTCCTGCAGCACGGGGAGGCACAGGCAGCCAAAAGAAGTTGTAAGCACACTTTGCTAGCTGCAACTCTTAGTTGTCAGAAAGATAAAAGTTTCCTGCACACGCAAAATAGCAGCATGAGCTGGTTTTGAAAACAGATCATACGTTTCTGGTAATTAATTGAATTTTGGAGATGTTTCATTTCTGCCCCCCAAGGAAAACCTGTTAGCTCCTCTCTTCTGAGCATCCTGTGTGTTTTAAAACACACACTTAATTCCACAGAGAATATTCCATCAGGGATATGTTAAAACTCTCTGAGGAGACATCACCCAGCGTGCAGACACAGCTCTTTCCTCCCCCAGCCCCGACAGGTGCCTGTGGTTCAAAGCTGGGCATTTGGTCACTGTGAGCTGCTCATGGCACTGCTGGACCCCACCTGCACCACAGAAACACTGAGCAGGGCTACAAACGCTACCGAATAAATTTGGGGGCTGGAGAACAGTAGGAGAGAGGGGAGCAGATTCTCACATCATCAGGAGGGAAATAGGCTTTTAAAAAGCCAGTTGTGTCTGTGCACAACAATGAAGCTTTATGTCTATATAAACTGACAAGTCAAATTGTCCTCCTGGGCCCAATTCTCAACATCAGTGCCATTTGATGCGATCGCTGCCTCCTGCCTCTGCAGCCGAATGGCTCTGTCTGCCAGCAAGGGCAGGCAAGATGATTAAAACAAGCATTAACAGAATGGTTGGTGATTAGCTTCTCCCGCTCTCTTTTTTTTTCTCTTCGCTTTCTCTTTTTTTCCCTACATATAGTTTGGGTCTGCCAAAGATTGTTAAAGCCTTTTCTTCATTAGCAGTGTACTTAACAAGTGTAAATTTAAAGTATTCATTTTCTTAAGGCCAAGGATTAAAGCAATTAAGGAAAACTGCTGCAACCTAGCACCAAAGTCAATTCTTAATATGGAAAAGAAACAATGGTGCTTAATATATTTAAATAAAACCAAACTGTGCACAATTATGCTAACACTCTGCTAAACGAAATTCTCACTCTGCTGAAACGTTTTATTAAAATTTCCTTTCTGAAACTGAAATAACACTTTCTTTGCCCCCAGTATGGCAACAGGTCTGTGGTCACTTTGCATTGCTTTCCTGGGAAAACCATTGCAACAAAAGGTAACATCCACTCTCATTCTATCTTCGTTTCACCATCAGCTTCTCTTCTTGTATGGGCTTAATCCCTTGCCAGGTCTGCAACGGATTTCAGTGTGATTTGGTTTGTGCTTACCAACTACCTGCTCCAATATCCTGAACCTTAAAGAGAACACGGGGGTAGGGGGGGAGCATTTCATTTGAAGTTTAAAGCAGTGTTTTAATTTGGCAAAGAAAAATCTCTCTTTAGAAAACAGCAACTCTCTGATAGGTTTGTTTACTCCCCATATCATCAATTCCAAAAAGCTGAGTACCTAGGATACTAATGGGGCATATTCTCCCCACCAGCATGAATTCAACTTACACTGCCTCAAAGGATAAGCAGAGACCTGAAGAGAGTTTTCCCTCAGGACTGGGAATACACAGGAAGCACCTGAGCATCTGAGCAAGTCCAAGCACTGACAGTGTGAACAGGCCTCAGAGACCCTGCTCACTTTAATCCTCTTATCAGCAAGTTGTCCTTGGTTGGAGGCTCTTTGTCAGGAAGTCACTTGCCAATGAAGTACCATCAAGGACACAAAAGAGCAAATACTCCATGAGCTAAACACAATAAACATCCTACACAAGGAGCCAAGAGATCCTTTGCAACGGTCACAAAAATTTGCATCCACTATATTATAGATGAAATGTAAGTGATTCCTGGAAGCCAGTATCTTTTGACCTGGGAGGACAATGCTTGTAAAAACCCTGAGGCAGGAAAGGGTAAGAAGCATCAAGAGCAGTGATGGAATGCAGAGAGACAGCCAGAGTAGAGGGCAGTGAGGCTTCTCGATGGTATGTAAAATGCCAAATGTACATTGCCTTCCAGACAAAGCCGAGGTGTAAAGGGCATGTGTGTGACCATGAGGGATGGCTGCCTTAATGGGAAACCTGCAACCACCTCTAATTCCTTTCTGTAGCTGAGCTGTTCCCATTCCTCTAGATCCTATGGAAGATACCACAATGAATGAAATGGCTCTTAATCAGATCAGATTATGATATCCTGCTATCTTAAAGGAAGTGCAGCAACACAGACAGCACAGAGGAACGTCTCAGAGATTTCAGGTGTCAAATTAAGAAATACCTCAGAGGGTTGGAAAGGGCAGAAAACACCACAAACAGTGAGGTTTTCATCTAGGGAGATAAACGTGACCATAGGATGTCTCCCAGTATTGCTACTGGGCCTTACTGACAAATTTGTCAGTTTTGCCTCATGTAGGTTGAGGACATGGAATAAGCTTGCAGGGCATGCCAGCATTATCCAGGGGGTTTCCAACCCTAATCAGACAAAATATTATGGTCCAGAAAATAAATTATCCTTTTTAAAACAAAAAGGAAATTCATTCGATGGGGAAAAAAAACCAACATTTTTTCAGCTTAACTAAAAACCCCCATTGTTTCAGGTTAACTAAAAATGATTTTTTGTCTATCCATCTATGACATCAAAACCATAATTACTGGCAGAGTTCTAGGTTCTACTGCAATACTTTCAGCTGGAAATATTCACACCCAGTTCATCTGCCCTGCCCTGCTGGAGTCCCTAAAATATCACAAGACTCAGGAAGCAACAGGGAAAGGCTCATATTCCTTGGCTAGGAGAACCTCCTCTGATGCTTGCAGTCAGAAAAAGCAACATTGGCAAGACCAGGGTAAAATCCATAGCCTACAGGGAAGAATTTATTTGCTGCTGCATCAGGAGATTGGAAAATAAACTTGTACCTGGGAAAACCAGAGCTTTAAAAAACACCCCACAAAACTACTTATTCTGTGCTGCTTCTGTCCTTTTCTATGGGTTTAACCATGCAGGGCACAGAGAGAGCAGGGTCTGGCCCCAGGGGAGTTCAGATGCAGCAGACTGATCTCCCAGCAGGCTACAATATGTTCCCAGAAGGTACAGTATCATTCCGAGGCCAAGGAACAGCCTATTAGCTCTGCATGCCATTAATTTTCATGAATAGTTCAATCTGATGCTCACAGGAGCTGTTGGGCATCTTTCCATTTTGTCTTGCAGGACCTGGATGAGGGCTTATTTATCTTTTTACTTCATCCCTTACCTTTAAGCCTAGGCAGCTCAGTGCAGCTGTGCAGGTTGCCAGCCCTCTGCCAGGCTCAGTGCCCAGCAGCAGGCAGGACGCTGTCTGCAGGTCGGAGTGATGGCACGTCACAGCCAAAGCCATTCAGGGAGAATTAAACTTCAGCCTTGTTTGACTAAACTTCTGAATTCACCACAGTTCCCCTGTTTTGCCAGCCTGAAGGAACAGCCCAGCAGGTTCTTGACTCATATGCCAAAATGCCTCCTTCATCCTCCCTGGAACTGGAAATGATTACTAATAGGTATTCTTGCTGAAATGATTTAACATAACGCCCTGAATGAGATCACTAAGTCAAAGCATCTTTTCCTAAGTGACTCTCTCACTGCTTGCCTAAATGCCAGAGGGAAGGAGGATAGCATGAAGTGAATTCTTTTGCTGGCTTTTCATAAAATCTCATAAATTACTGAAGAAGTCACACTAGGAAGTTTCACTCAGGTTCATTACAAGAGATCCATGATGCAGGTCTGGCAGGCAGAGGAGGATGGAGACACAGGGGTTTGGGTTAACCTCTCTCTTTCACGCTTTCCCCTTTTCCAGTGCTCTCCAGTCCAGGCTGGGAACTGAAGACAGGCAGGGAAATGAGGTGGGCATGAGAGCAAGGCTGGTGAGGAGCTGGGCACTCTTTGCCCTGCGTGCACAGCCCTGGATGTGCATCGCTGTGGCAGCTGCATCTGTTACAGCAGGCTGCAGGCACTAAGTAAAACACAGAATTTGGGGAGGAACAGGGGCGTGCACCACAAAACACACCTCAGCATGCCAGGGATGCTCAGGGTTTCACTGAGAGGCCAGGCTGCCCTTACCCATCCGAGTCTGTCAGCCTCAAAATTAATTTATTGAGGTCAGCACTCATAACAGGAGTGCGGAGCTCTGATTGAGTCTTCCTTTCTGAGAAAGCCCCATCGTCTGTGGCCCAGTACTGCTATTACCTGCCAACCTAAAGGATGATGAATGCTATTTATATTGCAGTAATGGCTAACCACTCAGTGGAGACCAGGGACAGGCTGTGCTATGGACTTTTCAAACACTCACTGAAAGAGGGCTGCCCACAGATGCCTGGAAGTGCTGAGACTTTTCAAGATAATGTTCTTGAATGTCTTGGACACGATGACCTCCAACAACTGCAGTACTTGTGCTGACTGCAACAACACAGGGGGCTGTTCTACAGTGAAGATGTTAATTCATACCAAATCCTTACCAGTCACTGTGACATGCCCTTATGATAGCAAAGAACTCATCTACTTCAAAGCAAGCAACTACTTGGTAAGAGGCTTTTAAGTTCCTTGATTAATAAATGTGAAATATAATCTCTTTCAAACCAAACAGAAAACACAGAGGTATAAAGAGTTATTCTAATGGAAAGTTTTCCTAATATTTAGCTGCTATTGTTCTGCTGTCCAAGAAATAAAGTGAATCAATGAATAAGAACTACTCAAGATGAAGATGAGAACAGTAATCTAGCAATAGTAAAAGATGAAGGGCCTGATCCTATAAAAAACGCTGTAAGACCAATTTAACTTTGGCATGTGCACACTTGCAGGATTAGGCTTCAAATAATTGCAGAGAAATGTAAGAACTGATAAACTATAGCTTTAGCTTTCCACTACAGTGAGCCCAGAGAGTGGATAGCTAACACTTCCCAGGAAATACCCTGCCAAGAAATAGCCCTGCAAAGATGCAGAGGAAATACATCTGAAACATTAAATGCAGATGGTTTTTTACTATTAATGATTCTCTTTGTATCTTGGAAAAATCACACAGTGGCTTCTTTCATATGCACTGAGGTACAAAAGCCTAGAATATTAAGTGACACATTCTACCAAGAAATGCCTTAGAGACGGTGCTGTGAAATAAGTGTCAGCCCCTCTTTTATCCTTTCAACAATTAATTTTCCACTACTACAGCTCTAAAAATATATCCAGAAATCAGCAGACGTTTGTGTCCATCAGATACCTGATTAAAATACAAGTGCTAAGAAATACCTTACCTTTAATTACACTCTTTACACTTAAAAGCTGCTTTAGACAGGGCTGTGTCAGAGCTGCATAGCCAAAAGCCTGAAGATCTCAGAGCCCAGTAGGCAGACTAAGCAGGGAACAACCTGATCTGCTTTCTTCTGCCTTTTCCGTCAGATGAGTGGTCACTCCAAAAGTGAATGGGAGAAATTAGGCACACAGTGAGAGACTGCAAGTACTTTCTGGCTGTCTCAATTCTAGAAGTCTCCTAAGAGGACTGATGTCTCAGCATCTGAGCATTCCTTTCACTGTCAGACACTAAGAGCAGTGGGATTTATCAGCAATCTGCTGAGCACATACAGATGACAACTGCAGAGCTTGGAGACCTCAAAGCCATTTACAGATAGAAAGGGGTTTGCAAAAGACACGTTGAGCCAGAGCTGAGACCCGGAGTCTGTGAAAATTGCTCCCAATTGCTGTTAAACCTTTGGCTGTGGTAGTTAAACCAGGCACTGCAATATGCACAGATTATCCTAGGTGTGCTTTACAATTGCACACACAGTTTGAGGGAGGCTGGTCAGCCTCCCTGTCACATTTTACAAGGAAAAGGCTGTTGGGATGATTTTGGAAGGTGGTCTTTGCTGCCTAAACTACAACTCCATCTATCACTCAAATACATGGAAATGAAGTGTCGTTTACAAACGGGTTTTGGATTTTTAAAGTACAAATTTCATGAAAAATAGATTTAAAGCTCTCTCCAGCACCCACATCTCACATAATGGTACTTTATCCCTCGTCGATTTCCAGCCTGTTGCCCCACCATGATCTACATATCTTCCTAAATCTTTTCAAGTATCTTCTTGTCAAAAGGATATGACTTGCTGACATCACACAGAGATGCATTATATCAAAACATTTTTGCTGTACTGACATAAGCTCCAAATTATTTCCGAAGTCAGCTGTATTTTCAACAGTTTGTCCTTTTTTCATTTTTCAAAATAGCTTTATTCACTTATGATAGCAAATTGCTTAAGTCCCTCCATCCTCAATCCAGACAGTGACAGAACTCAGCACCAAAGTTTTTATAGCAGCAAATGTGTTTTTGTTTCCCTGGCATCCTTAAAAAAATTAAATCTTTCTTCAGCTACAGTCTGTACAAAAGCATGTTAGCTCTGTGGTGTTCAAGAATAGCTACTTAGACTCTGAAGCTATACATTCTTCTGCTAAAAGATACATTATCACATCTATGTCTAAATATTTATGCTTTGTGTTTGCTAAAAGCAACACCTACAATTGCTATAATTGGAAATGACAAAATAGAAAGGAAATTCTTCACCAATTTGCCACCCTTTTGCATTTAACAACACTAAATATATAGTCTAGTTCATTAGAATTTTGCCTGGTTCTGTTTAGCTATAACAAGGGAGAAATAATTGTGTTAAAAAAGAAGCGAATGGAATTGTAAATATGACAGAAACAGAAAGAGATCTGATGGGTTGATGCAGCGTCTGAAACCCCTCAACGCATGTGCAAGGGAAAAGATCATAGAACTATGCAATCATTTAGGTGGAAAACACCTCTAAGATCACTGAATCCCACCATCAGCCCAGCACTGCCCAGCCCATCCCATCCCTAACCCATGTCCCTGAGAGCCCCATCTACACATCTTTTAAATACCTCCAGGGATGGTGACTCCACCACTTCCCTTTTCCAATGCCTGATCACCCTTTTGGTGTAAACTTTTGTCTCATTCAGCTGCTTTTAACCACAACACCTGCAAAGATCGCCATCATTTATTTCCATTGGATCTCCTTGCTCAGCAGTCTCATTAAGGTTTTGCCCTTGTTAGTGGGGTTTTCAAGCACTACACTTCATATTACTTGTCAGTAACATGCTTTCTTCTCCATTTTTGCATATTTAAGTAATTGAGAAACTTTAAAACACACCACCGTTTTTTTGTGAGTGGGGACTTGTCATCATGTAGATATCACAAGGGAGAAAATACAAAAGCAGAAAATGTCATGATGTCTCTTTCAAGCAGATGATATTGCAGTAGCACTGAACAAGTTTATATTAATTACTTTCAGAAAGAGAAGGAGATGTCATATTTCAGATAGAGGATCCTACCAAACCCACGAAGAACAAGCCGTAGATTTAACAATAGTGAGATTTTTTCATAGAATCATTGTGACAGCTGTCAAACTGGGGAAAACTTTTTGTTAATGCCAGTACAATTGTTCATTTAAACAAAAGCCAGTGATTCAGTCACACTGGAACAGCTCATGAGCCGAGCTCTGCCACACAAGCTGCACACATGCAGATATTCCATCTATATGCAGAGTTGCTCTTTAATTTCCATCTTTGGGGCTACAATGTGATTTGTCCAGAGCTGAGCAGAGCCCTACAAAAATCAGGCCAGAAGGCACTTTGTGATGGAGTTGTAACAAGCTGTCTGTGTTTTCTCTGGTTGGAAGGGGGAGGTTTGGCACCCCAGGCGAGCAGCTGGTGTAGGACACCCTCTCTGTGTGCCAGGCTGACCATGTGGTCACCCTTTTTCCATGTGCCCTCAAAATAAGAGAACACAACTATTG
Source organism: Melanocharis versteri (assembly GCA_013397845.1). Taxonomy (NCBI): domain Eukaryota; kingdom Metazoa; phylum Chordata; class Aves; order Passeriformes; family Melanocharitidae; genus Melanocharis; species Melanocharis versteri. The sequence continues at coordinate 1,755,728 of VZTG01010061.1, read as the reverse complement.
GGAGAGATGTACCCTGGGTGCAGGGACAGACCAAAGTACCAAAGGTGTCAACTGTATCCTCCCTCAGAGAGGGAGCTCACAAGGAAACCCCAGAACAGATCTTGGTGCTATCACAGGATCTTTGCAAGCAATAAAAATGCAGAGATCCCATTGACTACCTCCACCCATGGGAGGGCCTTGACCATTAAGGTGATTTACTAACAGCAAAACTAACTCTGAAGAAGAAATGGAGTGTAACTCTTACTTCCTCGTAGACATCATCATTCCTGCTGAAGTCTCCAGCCCTCCTTGGAAGCACATGGACATGAACGTGCTGAAAACGTGAAACAAAATAATAGTGATTATCAAGTTCATGACTTTCTTTTCTGAACTGTCAGCATTATTCTCAACACACACAAGTATCTGTGCACAGGCTCCCACAGCATTATTTTCAGAGGAAAATACATTAACCTGTTCCATAACTGTATCTCAACTCTTTGGAGAATATAAAAGATTAAAAACATGAGAGAGCAGCCCTGGTGTATTATATGAGCTTCAGAGTGAAACGCCTGGAAGTTTAGGGGCTCTGTGGAATTATTCATAGTTGTCAGTCAGAGACATATTTAGCCACAGGTTTGAAATAACGATGTCCCTTGGAGCTGAGTGCTGTGTCTTCAGGAATAAGAAGGTGCTGGAGATGGGATGTGGTGGAGAGCTGGTGTGGGCAGCCCGGGCTCAGGGCTCACTGTCTGGGGACAGAGGAGCTGCTGCCACATCACGGACAGCACGTGGGTAGACAGGCTGACAGAAGAGGACAACGCCTCTCACAAGGTTAAAAAGACTTTAATGTTTTCTTTCCTCCCCGGAAGCCGTAGCCCAAATACAACAAACTGAAGCCCGTGGGGGTACAAGACTCATGCTGGGGACACACCTGCAGGGACAGAGGCCCAGGTGGCCCAAAACCTGTGAGGCACCAGGACTATGAGCCCAGTCTGGCAGAGCCTGAAGCGTGTCCCTCTCCTGGCACAGGGCCATTGCCCACGGGGTAGCAGAGCTGAGGACTGAGCTGCACAGGCAGCTTTGGGTTAGCCATTTTGGGAAGAAGGTGAATGGTGATGTATTTTTGTCAAAAGTGCTGATGTGATCTGGGGAAAACAAAACTATGGGCAAGAACACAAAGATATGACTTGGCACCTTGATGTTGTGTTATTACTACTACAATTTTTTTTTCTGACACTCTCTTCATACCACAAAGGAAGGGTAATTCAAGATCCTCAAGAACCAAACTCTACTGGGAAAAGTACTCTTCTGCAGTAAGTTCAGCTACTAACAACATTGCAAAGCATTCTTTTCTCTTTTTCCCTTTGTCTTTCACTCTTGAGAAAAGAAAAACAACTGAGAATAATTCTTCAGGGGAAAAAAACCCCCAACACCTCAATGAGGAGAGGCAGCAAATAATCTGAGTGACAGATCACATTTATACATCTTCAGATCTTTTTAGATGGTGCCTAAATCCTTAAAAAAAAAAAAGAAAGACTGCATCAGAAAGAGCACCAAAGGGTTTGCATGGAATTTAGATAGCTTGCACCTGATTCAATTTGATGAGGTAGAAATCAGCTGAAACTCCTGCACCTCATCGAAACATTCTCAAAACATGGCTTAAGTCTATAATGAAATATGAAATCAAAATAGGTTTTCTTAGGCTATTTGTAAGAAAATTCAAACACACCTATATTGTGTTAGCTTCTATCCATAATAACATTTGCTCAGTGAATAAAATGAAAACACAAGGATGTTTCAGTTAATGAAATATTCCAAATATGACACTTTCTTTTTTTCTCAGCTTTACCCTAGAGAAACTGAATATGTGATTTCTTATTCTTATCATTATCCACAGCTTTCAGTGTATTCAGACTAGAGATGAGGGTGAATCTTGAGGGTCAAAAACTGTGTTTTTGAGTAATATATCAGTGATAGTGTTCTGATAGTGTATTATACTAATATATCATAAGAGCGAAAGTGCTCCTGTGATGTATTAGTGCAATGTATCATCTGAACATCACTGCTCGTATGATGTATTGCTCAAAATCACAAAGCAACTTTAAAGATGGTCTTCAGTAGCCCTAGGCCTAAAATTTTGCTTTTGGACAGACTTTCAAGAAAAATAAAAGTATAGATTAAAGTTTGAATGGGTACTGTAAAATTTCACTACTGCCTCACACCTGTTGTTCTCATTAGATTTTAAATTTATTCATAAGAATAGAGTCAGTTCATCTGCCAGTCAGTTTTCTTCTCTTCTGCTAGAAGGAATGATAGTTTTGCTACAAGTATCAATTTGCAGGAATTTCTCTTGATGATACATATAAAATCTAACATCAGCTATCAACAACCATATCCCCCAGAAGTTCAGTCACCTTTAAGAGTAATTTTTATCTCTGGTGCAGAATGCTCCAGGACGCACACAGGAGAAGATCTGTATACCCGTGACAGATGATTTGGAATATCAGAAAACACGCAGGGATGCAGTCCAAAGCTCAGTGCAGAGATGCTGCACTGCAGATGCACAGACCAGCACAGCAGGTAATGAATGAGCCTAATGTGATCTTCTCCCCAAAATGGGCTCTTATGCTCAGCATGAAAAAAAAAAGATGAAAAAGTGTTTATGACAGCATATGGGCCACTTGGCATCAGTAGGGATATTCTCAGGGGTTAGTCACCTTTACTACATGCATTATGTTCTCACACACTGCCAGGCTGCATAGCAGAATCCATCAACTGTATCACAAAACAAATGAATATTCCCAAGGTTTGAGGTAACAACAATCTGTTTAAAACTAAGTAATTTTTTTCGACCATGCTTTTTTTTTTTTAATTCTGTGAATGGAAAATAAATAAATATCTGGATTCTCCCCGCTGTTTGTATAACAGAAACAAACAGGATCAGCAACTGTGCCTCTTGTATTTTCCTTCACTTCAGTTTTACCAGGAAATACATGCAGTGCAGAGCTGTGGCTACCACGTAGTCAGAAACACTGAACAGGGAGATTTCACACCTTCTCTAATCTGCCTTTCAGCTTCTGGCCCTCTCAACTCGGAGTGGCTGATACTTTGATTCATTAGGAGATCTTTAATTGATCATTTTTATTCCTTAGTACTATCTGTTACTGCTAAAGCCTCAATCCACCAAGGCACTTAAGCTCCAGCTCAGTTTCCAGCCTGTGAATTGGTTCAGTGGGAATATTCACATCCCAGATGTTTTGTTTATGTCTCAGTGTTTTGCATTCACTGCTGGCTACAGGGAGGTCTCCCTAAATGGCAGTAGCAAAAATAACTTCAAGGTGCCCACAAATTAAAGTTGCTTCCTTCCATTCGTTTTCCAAGCAAAACAAAAACCTGCACATCCAAAAAAACCATTCGCAATTGACTGAAATATGTCAGATGCAAACAAAACATTGGGATGCTTTTTTTTTTTAACCAAACAAATAGATTTAGGCAAATCTTCCATCAAAACACTGCTTGAACAGAAAACATCTAAACATTGACCAAAGTCATCAAAATAGCGCATTTCAATTTTTTTCCCAGTTATTGTGGGGCTCCTCGTGCCTGGTGGGTGGCAGACAGCCCCATCACATTCCAGCAGGCTGTATTCAATCACTGTTGATGGTATTTCATTTTTTTCCTAAAAAATTGCTTTCCCCTCATTTTGCATTATTTTGATTAATAAGCAAAGAAAGCAACACACAACAGCCAAGGCATTTACATTAATGGACCAATCAATATCACCCACATCAGGGTAGAAAAATGCAGGCACACGCTTGCATTGCTTAGCTCCATTCCCTGCTCGTCAGGCACTGACGGAGGAAGCAGGACACTGACAGGCTGGGTGTGACAACAGTGACAACGTGAGGACGCAGCAGGTGGGGGGCACTGTGTGAGTTAAAGATGCCTGAACCCCACTAGTGGCTTCTGATACTGGGGGCAAGATTTCCAGTCAGGGATATCTAGAACAGCAGTACCTGGAAGAAGGCTGTGGGAGCTGGATTTTATAAGACCTTCAACATTAAAATGATTAAACCGACAGTTTTCTAGGGCTGGGACTGCAGCTCCCTCTGCTTCACATTGTAAATAAAATCTCAGTTTGAGAAACTCCTAATGGTGAGAATTATCAGGTGATGCAAAATCACTTGTAAGAGAAGTTTTTTCAAGACCTTTATCCCCAGAATGACAAGAGAAGTAGAAAATGTACTGCAAGGAACAAATCTGTAGTGCCATGGGGAACTAATGAGCCAGAGCCAGGGCATGATGCCTCTGGCCTCCTCTGCAGCAAGAGGATGCTCTGATGAGCTCCATGGCATTCCAGTTAGGACTGTGGGAGCACCGGGCTGCTCATGGGTGTGGCAGTGGTCGAAGCCACTGCTGGTTTGCCTGAGGAAACTCAGGCTGAAACATCTTCCCAGATCCAGTGGATTGACACCACCACATCCCCCTGACTTTGCCCTTAGGGTGACACTTTTAGCTCACTCCAGCATGCCTTGCTCTAGATATTTGATGTTAATCTTTGTTCCCAGACTGGTTTTGTCCTTCCCCTCCCTAATTCCCCAAGTTTGGTACCCCTCTCGAAAGTTCACTGCTGGTAAACTCCCCATTGGTTCCCAGTTAACTCTCTCTTCCCCATTACCCCTCAACTGGTTCTCCCCCTATGATTTCATGTATGTACCACTCACTTAGTTCCATGCTATTGGATATTTTGACTGTACCCCCTCCCCTTTTCAGTCCCCTTATAAGCCTGTGTACCCTTTGTTCTTGGCTCTTCATCCTTCATTCCTTGTTGCCTTCCTTACCCCATGTTCCTGCTCCTGACCCCGCACTGGGGTGAATAAACCGGACCCTGTTCTCCCCGAGGAACCCCTCCTGAGCCTTACTTCTCTCCGGTGCCTTTGACACCAGTGGGTTTGTCAGACCCTTTGTGCTTTCTGGCAACCCTCTCGCATTAGGAGACCAACCCATCCAGTTCAGCACGGCGGTGGGAAGGTTGCAGCCCCCAGCCAGGACGAGGCACCTTCCGAGGTGGTGGGGTTTGGTCTGCGACACGTGGGCACTCTGGAGCACGCTCATCCCACCACTGCCAAAATCTGGCCAGACACACAAATCACACAAATCACAGACATTTGTGGGATTACACAACTAAAGTTGCTCTCCAGTGAACCAGGGCTGCAAAATGCCCAGAAAGTCTCAGCCAAAAGACCTGGAGCATGCGTTGTTGGGGAAACAAGCATTCAGGTCAGGTGAGTTTTACTTCAGCACTCAAGGCCATGCAGAAAGCAATGTTCCTGGTTACAGCTGGTTTTATATACTGAATTATGGTCAAATAACCAATGTGTCATCACTGCACTGGATTTAAAGTGAAAATACTAGACAAAATCAGACACTGAAAGAGATTTCCCAGGTAGGCCAGAACAGTGAAGAGCAGATGACCCTGCCACACACCACTGGGGAGGACATGGACGCTGCCTGCAATAATTCATGAACATTATGTTGTGTTCATTCAGCTGCTGTGCTGGTTAGCAGAGCAACAAAGCTCAGCTTCCAGTTGAAAGGGAGATAATAGTCTGTACCTGAGCTCCTCAGCACCCAGGGTCTATTAGCAATAAATGTTCTTACAGCATGAGAACATAAAAGCTGGCAAAGGGTCACGCAGCCCTGAGGACGGGGGGCTCCCAAAACATTGGCAGAGGAAGGGCTGCTCCCCCTCCATCTGCAAAAGCAGAACATGGCTGAGCTGTGCCTTCACACAGCAAAACCAGACGCCTTTCAGCATCTTAATCCTTTCCCTTGTTACTTTTCATCCTTGCTACAGTCAAAGCTTGGCAGCTGTGGGTTTCCACGGTCTCGTGGTGCAGCAGGACAGGAAAAGCTGTGGTCTGCTGTGGTTGTGGCCAGGCAGGAGGAAGGGCAGGAAGGAAATCAGCAGCTCCAGGCAGCAAGAGCAGCTGGCCTGGAGACCCCCACCAGCCAGTGCGCTGGGAAAAAGCATGGTGGTTTTCAGATAAGACCTCACTTCTGCAAAGTGCCCTGTCCATTACAGAGACCGGGGCTTCCTATGGGAAGCTGTGATAATGCTTCTTCTAAACTACCAGATTAACTGTAGAAATTCCAAACTAATAACCACTCTCCAAGGAAGACTGTTAGTGGGCGATAAAGAAAATCAACCATAATACAGAGATAGCCACATGAAAAATAGGGCAATTTTGTCCTCTCTGTAAACTGGGCTTCCATGGAGCCCTTGTTTGCTATTCTTGATTAACTGCTCAATTATCCCTGTTACAAAGTTATTCCACGGAAAGCCCTGCCTGTATATCCACAGCTCATTAGCAGAAAGCGCTCCCTCTGCTGTCCCTGAAAATCCAGCGTGTCACCAGCCCCAGGCACACCTGGTACAACTGCTCTTTCCAGGCACTGAAAGCCCACCTCCAGGGCCCTTGACCTGCAAGTCTTGGCAAAGACATCTTTGTGGGAAAACAGTTCCTATTCTGTGAGTATTTATGAGTTCTTGATGTTTTTCCAAGTCCTGAATTGGTTTGAGATAGAGAAACAAATTTAAAAATTTTTAAAAAGTCCTATCCAACATTAGAAAAAGAGTTTTGGACACTCAATTTTCACAGTCTTCAAAATTATTACCAGCATTAGTACTGTTTTCCCCCCCCCATTTCAGGAGCTATAAATTAGTCAAAGACAGATCACTTTAAAGGAGGTAATTTTTATAAAACAGTAAAACATGACAGGAAACTGCTTGAAACCATTCCTTTCCTACAAAAATGCCCCATTTCTAGGAATCAGCACTTTCTTTTCCAGCTTTCCTAAAGCCTTGTGCACGAGGCTGCAGATGCAGGCCCTCGGTGTCTCCTCCCCAGCTGGCAGCTCTGCCGTGCTGGGGCTGAGGATTGCTCCAAATCCAGGGAGGCTGCATGGACTGACACACTCCTGTAGCACCTTTGGCTCTGCTTTATTACAACACTAAACTGAGGTTTGCTTTTCTGCTATTGTGAGGAACATAAGGACGTGATACAGATGGGAAGCAGTGGCACAGACGGCCAGGCTCGAGAGCAGGATGTGCAGGGGAACAGATTGATGCTTGCAAGGGAAGGACAGGGAAATCCACATCTGTCTCAGAAAGCCCAGGGCAGCAGCAGAGGAAGCAGCAGAGACAGACGTGAGGATGGGCTAGAAGAGCCACTGGAGAACTGGGAGGGTTGAAGCTATTGATAGAATGAAGGTAGTGGTCAAATTTTTGTGAATCAAAAATGTTGTGCAGAAAGAGACTGCAAAGAGAGAAAACAAGAAACTGGAACAAGTCTTGGGAGAGATGGTCACACAGGCTGCCCATGTGCTAGCAAGCTGGAGCGTGAGGGCCCCGTGACACTTCTGTAAATCTGCATCGCTCTGTGCTGTCCACGCACCCTCAGGAGGAAAAATAAAGCTTCACAATGATCCCTACCAACACTTATGCCATGGATTTGCCTCTGGAAGTATCAAGATACTTGCTCAGCACAGAAAACACGTACTTTGGAAAGCAACAAAATGAAGAGAATTTGTGAATATATCAGAAGCCAAACCAAGTGGGGGACTTGCAGCAGAGTACATCTTTAAACATGTAGATTCGGAAATGTGCAGATTCAGCATTCTCAATAAATAATGCATATGTCAACAGCTATGAAGTTTAAAGAAATGAGCTGTGGGTGAGCTAGAAAAGGGATGTAGACCTAATGAAAACAAGCACAGAAAGATTTTTTAACCCACTTGATATCTGTAGTTATAACTTCCATGGCTGAAGGCACCTTTAGCATTTGCAAGAGAAGTGCCAACCTTTCCCCTTCAGCCCCAAACCCAAGAAAACTGGCACAATCATGAGGGTAATAAGCCTGTTTGTTGGAAATGGTGATCTGAATGTACATCTCTTGAACATCTCTTAAGAGATCCCCTGAAAGGCAGCAAATGAATAAACTAAATGGAAATATATGGGAATTAACAGCAGGTCTGACAGCTTGTCTGATTCCGACATTGAGCTTAACACAGTTTGTTTTTACTCATGAGAAACTTAGTAGAAGGAGTCCAAACAAGAGGGAGAGAAAACAGCAACAAGCTGCACCTGATGTTTTTCTGAATGCCTGAACGCTTATGCTATAGATGACCAATGGTGGTATGTTGTGGATTAAGTAATAGCCAATAGATGTATTGTAGTAGTTAAAGACCCAATGAACACATAGCCTGACTGATAAACATACAAAAGTGTATAAATGACACTGGCTCTTAGAATAAACGTTTTTTTTCTACCCAAACTGTAAGTCCTTCATGTCGCGTCCGCCTCAACAGCGACAGAAATATAGGTTGCATGATTCTTTGAACTTGTATTTCCTGACCTCTAAGCTGGTCTGCAAGCCTAGGAATGAGGGTCTATGCATGGTGGTAGGAAGGTCAGGCCAAGGACCATCACCTGCCATTATTCATTGTCCATCCCCTCTCCAGCACTCACAGAGAAGGATGGGTAGACCTGCAGGAGCAGCAACCATTACTCTGCAAAAACAACCCAAAACCGCTGGCAGTCGCCAGCCTTTTTCACAGATGGGAACGACCAGTGAAGGTGCCTCTGAAGTTGCTTTGGAAGGTGGAACATGCTCAGAGATAGCTGGAGAGCATCTGCCTTGGGGCCCTGTGCCTTTGCCTTCCATCAGGGTCACTTTGCCCAGGTATTTTTGTGCAAATTTGGTGTTGCTGAGATGCAAATGAAAGCACAACTGCATTTTCCCTCACCTCTGATCTTTAGTTAAGTCTTGATAAATGCATATTGTTTGAACGCTTGTGATATGTATAATTAGGGTTCTTTAATTTATGTTTCAATAAAATGTTCTATAATAAACACTTACTGCTCTGTGAATAAACATTTAAATGAAGCTCCTAATGGGGGTTACACGTTTTGAAGCAGTTCATGGCTTTGCTGAAGTCTCTGCCTTTATTTAATGAGAGTCATTTCCATAATCTCTGCATTATTGCTTAAGCCTCCCTTTAGGAATATTTTACAAAGCAAAATTGTGTGAAATATTATCAGCCAAAAGAGAAAATGCTAAGAGGATTATCAAATTGTCCTGTTAAAGGGACAGCACAAACTTTCATTTCCCTCCTGAGATGCCAATGCTGTAATTATATAAAATGTGCTTACTAATCATCACACCGGTGTGTTTTTACTGGGTTTTTCCCTCCAAGACCTAGGCTAAACTAAAAGGATAGGAGACCCCGGAAGGGTCTGATATGAAGGGCAATATAAAGCTAATTTACTTTCTGATATTAATAAGAGGAAGGACCAAATCTCCCAGGCAAATCTTGCGGATGTCGAGAAACGCCCGGCTCCGTCAGAGCGGGCTGAGTACTGCTCTGCACAGAGCTGTGCTCAGCTGCTCCCACATGGGGCCCTGCAGCCCCCCAGTCAACACCCAGCCTCTCATCCCCATTTTGCTGAAACTTCCACCCATTCTCTCACTGACTCCAGTAATGGCGGGACTCAGTCTCCCACGTGAGGTATAAAGCACACTAAGGTCACGGGAAAGATTATTGTTGGAATACAGAGGGTTTTCAATTCTCTGGAGCCTCTGCAGGAATTCAAACACCTGTAAGGTATTTCTTCCATATGTCTGAGTACATTTGAGGAGAGCATAAAACTGAAATATATCTTCTCTGCTCTAGCAGGGAATAAGAGCATTATAGCAGCAATGGCCCACTCCCCCTTTAATGCAGGGAGTAGGGGAGAAGAAGAGAAGATAAATCAGGAATGTATGTGACAGGGGGAAGACAAGCCTTACATACTAGTTATTCTGAGAGGGAAATCATTATCTCTAATTTTTGTGGCTATTTTGTGGCCCTTTTAGACAACTGCTACAATCTCTTCTAGGATGATGACAAGGCTCCTGCAGAATGCAAATACTGTCTTTGTCTCCTCTTTCATTATTTAAAGGTGTGCATTGGGTTTGTGTGGCTGGGTTTTGGTAGCAGGTGGGGCTACAGGGGTGGCTTCTGTGAGAAGCTGCCAGAAGCTTCCCCCATGTCCAGTGGAGCCAATTCCTGCAGCTCCAGGATGGATCCACCACGGGCCAAGGCTGAAGCCCATCAGCAACAGGGGTGGGGCCACTAGGAAAACAGATTTAAGGAGGGGGAAAAAGCCCTGTGCAAAAGCAACTAGAGCCAGAGAGAGAAGCGAGATGTGAGACAAACAGCCTTGCAGACACCAAGGTCAGAGCAGGAGGGGCAGGAGCTGCTGCAGCCCCTGGTGCAAAACATGGTGAGGGAGCTGTGCCCCTGCAGCCCATGGAGGAACCCAGTGGGGCAGGGGATGCCCAGAGAAGGCTGAGATCTCATGGGAAGCCCATGCTGGAGCAGGTTTACTGGTCTCCTGTGGGAGGAAATCCCACACTGGAAGCAGGGGAGGAGCATGAAGAGTTCTTCCCCTGTGGGGGAAGGAGGAGCAGGGACAAGTAGGAGGGACTTACCACAGCCCCCATTCCCCATCCTCCTGTGCCACTGGAAGGGAGGAGGGAGGGAAAATCAGGAGGGCAGTCAACCCGAGGGGAAAGGAGGGGTAGGGGGAAGGTGGTTTAGAGATTTGGTTTTATTTTTCATTACCCTATTCTGATTTGATTGGTAATAAATTAATTTCCCCAAATCAGGTCTGTTTTGCCGATGACACTAAATGGTGATTGATCTCTCCCCAACCTTATCTCTACCTACGAGCCTTTCGATATATTTTCTCTTTCCCTTTCAGTTGAGGAAGGAGATTGACAGAGTGACTTTGGTGGGTACCTGGCTCAACCCACCACAAGATGGAAGAGAGGTGCTACTGCACTGAGAAAGAAATGGTTTCTGATGATGGCAATGTGACCAAGTTCATAAGTTTCTGTGGAGGATGAAATGCATTCAAGCCACGCTGCTTCTCATCACAGAATCCATCAGTGCTAAAGGAGATTTCCAAGGCTCTGTGTCAGTACTTTATACCCTTAAGAATCCATTTCCCAGGGACTAGAAAATATCTCAGTGCATACCTGTAGCACTCACTAGACTGTATTTAGTTCTTTACAATATTAAAATTATATATAGCAGCTATGGGTTCCAAAACATGGGCTGTTTCCCTGTTTTATTGCCGAATGTGCACATTCATCACTATGGTTTAGCTGCTTCAGTTAAACCTTTTAAATGTAAATTATTTTCTGTTATAAAAAGCTGATTGTGGGAGTTTTAGTATTTCAAAGATGGTAATTTATGTGACTGGAACAAAATAAAACATTCAACAGAAACAGAATTTTACTTGATCAGAAACACTTTTATGTTTCAGTATAGTTTTCTTTTCATATTTTCCTCCTGCAGCAGTGGCCTCTGTCTTTCAATTAGCTTGAAACATAAGATCTTACATAAAACCATAATTTAATGCTATTTGCATATGCATAATTTCACAACTTCTTTGCCTCTCATTTAAAGTATTTTTAAGGTATCATTACGCAATGCCTGAAATCCCTTGTGCAGCCACTCAGGTGTTCACCCCTCAACAGTCCACAGAAGTCTCTGGGACAGTGGGGAAGCAGTACAGTCTCCAAAACCCCCTCAGCATTGTCTCCTCCCTTGTCACCTCAAACCATTTCAATGACATATCAGTGAGGGAGCTGAAAACGAAGAAAGCAGATTTTCAGCATGTAGCATACGACTGCAGGTCAATCCCATTTTTCTTTGACTTACTTTGACTTACTTCCCCCATTCAGTGTGAATGAGGGAATTCATGTGAATGAATTTGGGATACAGAATGGTTTCACGAAAGTAAACAGCCTCCCTGAAAATCAGACTTCATAGGGCCCCTACAACATCACCCAAAGGGGACTGAAATCCCTGCAACAACTCCTTGGTTCCAGCAGCTGTTGGATCAGGCTTTGCAGAACACTGTGGTAGCAGCACTGACACCTCTGAAGATTTTGACAACAGCCTATACAGACTAACATCTTCTCCCAGGCTACCAGTGAAAAAGTACTGTCGTTCTTGATGTCCCAAATAACTAGGATTTTTCTCACCATCTTTCATGATAACCAGCCCTGCTCCAGTTCTCTTTCTGCTCAAGCCAGTGGCAACACACTTATTAACTTCAGCTGAAGACCTTCCTGGTTTGACTAAATCTGGCAAACAGATGTGCTAATAATGGCAAAGGATGTATAATAGTATGTCCACAAACTTCACGATAAAATGAAATGCACTCCATTGCCTTTATTCACTGTGTAATATTTTCAAGTTAGGTTAGAAAATGTACCAATGTCCCTCTCTCAAATATTTTATTAACTTCTTAAAGTACTTTTGTAAGCCCTTGTGTGGCAGGCAACATTTGCACAGCTCCCACCTAAGTGTGGTGAATGGCTGCAAGGCCAACACTGATAAACACACAGAAATGCATCTTCCATTGACCGCTTGCTAAAACAAGAACTCGATCGTTTTAACTTACCAATTTAATTACAGAAATGTATTATTGATTCAATCTTTCTTCATATTCATGAGCTGGCTAGAGAGAAGAGTGAACTGTTCTGCTTAGTACACTTTCACCTTGATAAACATGAATTACCCTAATTGGGAAAGAAGTTATTTCAAAATTGTTTAAATCCACAGATTCCTTTCAACAGGGAACTTTGGTGGATTTGTAATGCACGCTGGCGTTTGCCAGGAACCCAGCTGAAACCACCAGACTTGCTGTCCTGGAGACCTTTCAACAGACACTTTGTCCAAATGGACTTTGACTGTGACGAGCAGGGCCATATGGGCAGAGGGGTAGCAGAGGTGAACAGTCTGCGATTACGTCCCTAAGTCGTTTAACCTTCAGAATTACGATTCCACACACTCTGCCACCCAACAGGAGGCTGTACAAGCAGGTGAAAAGATAGATGTCTGTTCTTAATGACTATTTAGGAGACTGCTGAGCTCTGGTCTGTGCCCATGTTGGTTCAGTTCATTAATGCAATTAACCAACAATCAATCTTTTTAAATTAGTTACACAAAAACAGCTACAGCCAGATCAACTGGCATGAAAGTTAGGTCACGGTCCATTTCTGCACGATTTAACATCCACACTGGAACAGAAGACAGGGCATGGAAGCATCAGAAATTGGAGCCAAATTCCTTTGAAGCCCTACAACTTAATTAAAGTGTGTAAAACTTGTGCAGCTGCCTTGGTCTTATTTGCATGGCCTTCTGTGCTTGCAGCTCAGCACCTTGATGATATACAAACTGCTCAGAAAACAAAAGTGAGGGAAAGGGAAGGGGAAAGGGAAGGGGAAAGGGAAAGGGAAAGGGAAAGGGAAAGGGAAAGGGAAAGGGAAAGAGAGAAGGGAGGGAGGGAGGAAAGGAAGGAAGGAAGGAAGGAAGGAAGGAAGGAAGGAAGGAAGGAAGGAAGGAAGGAAGGAAATATTTAGTAATGAAGGAATTTAAATAAATTTAAACAGCGTAATTTTATGCAGGACTTGAAACTGTACCTTAACAGCAGTCTCATGATTCACCAGCGGCTGTTCACAGAATAAAATAAAAACAGAAGGAGCTGCAGTCACTATTACTGTTCCCTTTCTATGGACTAGGAAAAGACTAGCAGAGCAACCTGGATTTTCACTGAATGCAAAGGTTACCTGTGAGGGGTTACAGCACAGTTCCACCATCAGCCTTGAATGCTGATCTGCTGCCCTGGGATCAGAGCTGCGAGCAGCTTGTAACTCGGGCTCACAGCCTGCCTCCTTCTTTCCCTCTCCTCTGGGGGCTGGGAAGGTATGTGGTTGGCCTGAAGCTGGTGCAGTGTGCTCCTCAGAAGCGCTGGCCGGAGGTTGCTGCGGTGACCGAGTCCTGCCCCGCTGCGCTCCCGGCCCGGCGCTGGGATGAGGGGCGAGCAGCAGCCCTGCAGAGCTTGCCTCGCACTGCAGGGACCTCACACTGGACAGACGTGCCCTGCTGGCCCCGGTCTGAGGGCTGGTCTCAGGAGATGTGCTCCGGGTTGAGGCTGCAAGGCCGAGGAAGCTGCGGGGCAGCGGCGGCCCCTCATCCCCGCAGGGTAACAGGAGCTCTGCCCGGCGGCTCCGGAGCATCTGCGAGCTCGCTGTGGGTGCGCTGCCAGCCTGGTTTGACACTAATGGACAATTTCTTTCCCAACCCTTTAAGCTGAACCTGAACTAAACTGCTTTCAATTTCCCCAAAAGGCCAAGTTTGCAACTTCGCCGTATGCTTGTCCATTAAGAGAGCATCTGGCTTCTTTTAATCCCTTGCACTAACGGAGTTGATCCGATTGCTTCCTCCGGAGACACTGCAGCACAGGCATTGCTGCTGAATGACTGCCATGAAACCGCGATCGTCCTCCTAAATCCGCCATGAAACGGGTGGGCAAGAGGCTCCCTGCGGTGCAGGAGAGCCCAGCACTGCCTGGGCTGGGAGCCTGCAAACGCCTGAGCACATTCCTCAGCTCCGTCCCTGTGCTCTGCCAGAACAGCTATTGAAGGAGTCAGGATCAGACCCACAGACTCCCCTTGGGTGAAGTGTGAAACACTCACCCGGTTTCCACTTCTGTGAAATCAGGCAACTCGGCTGGTGCAGCAGAAAAGGACTGGGAATTGGGGCAGATGGGGAAGGATGCCTGCTCAAGTTTCATTATGAAAGCTGTGTGTAAATTAGCATGACTGGAGGGGAAAAAAAGGCAATTCTAGGAGACCAAGGAGGAATATGCAACCTGTCACTTAACACTCCCCACCCTCTGCAGTGTTTCTGCCAGAAAACCACCAGAGCAGGTGCCTCCGGAAATGAAACTGAAGGAGACATAAGTGAATTTAAAACTAATAACAGCAAGAAACTTTAATGAAACTCTCTCTGACTAGCTAGAGCTGCTTTTCTCATATAGGATTTTCGGGAGCTTTCATAACTGTGCCCTCAAAAACCATTCTCAAAAGTTGCAGGCAGCATATTACCACTTTGTGCCTCTGTGAACACAAACGCACCTTTCTTGCAGCACACGTATAACAGCAAAATGTCAGGATCCCACCGTGGCAAACTCTATTCATTACCAGAGTGATCTCTATTTTCATGGCATATACGCAATTCTGTGTCATTGCTCTAAGACATTAATGCTGCTAATTGCAATTGGGCTGCTTCTGTAACTGGGAGAGTGGAGATCCTGCCCCACTAAAGCTCCCAGTTTGGTCTGGCTCTGCCTCGCCCCACACACTGAGCAGGCAGCCTGAGCTATTCATGGTTTTAGTATCCAGCATTGCTGCCAGAGTCAAAAGCAAGCTGCAATGCACAAGGAATACAAAATAGGGACCTAGAGGGCAGGCAAAACTTTCATAAATTCAGTTCATCTACTAACATCGAAAGAATTAGTAATCAGAGGAAGAAAGCTACAGAAGTGTTAACATTAATTCTACTCTGCTACAAGCCACGTGGTTAACACCATGACACCTTACCATTTACTGAGGGAGAGCTATTTATTTATGTAACCTATAGCTCACATTTAAATAATTAGTCTGCCTGATAAATTTTAGAACTTGCAATCTGTGTGCCACGTTTGCATAAGCACAGCATATTTAATGCAGGTACAATTGTTTAACACCTCCAGCATCACATTAAAGAGTTTCATATAATTAGCAGAGTTGGGCACTCCAACTTTCAGGCCAGTTATACATTAAAAAAAAAAGGTGCTAGTTGTACAGTGTGAAGCTGCTGCTCCAGAAATGTATTCTGCACTCCTAACAAGGGATGTTCAGAGAGCAATATGTGCTGCCTAGGAATAAGCAAATCAGGTCAGCTAAGACTGGACTTGATCCAAAGCTCCCCTCAAACCTTCTGTTATCTCGGAGAGTCTGAAGCTCCCCAGATCAGTCTGCAGTCTTTGGTTTTCTTTCAGCTCACCAGGAGCAAAGGCCTGAATTCAAGAGGTGCCAACTACTTGTTCCTCTCTGCAGCGTCAGAAGCTCAATGCTTCCCTACAGCCAGGTGCCAGGATGCCACCTGCAGACAAGCATTTTTACACGAGGGCACATTTCTAGAAGGTGGATGGTAACGCTCCTGGGGTGCTGTTCTGGATGCAGCAGTTCTGACTCTCTAATAAGCAGCAGCAGCTACATAGGGATTCTCCTAATGAGCTCTGTTTACTCCTCAGCAGAACGGCCCCTGCTTCCAGGAGGTGTGTCAGGGGCGAGCTCGATCTTCACTGCTATTATTTTGATATAGTCAAGTAAGCAAAACCCCAGTTGTGTGAATCATATCATGGCAGTCTCTTGGCATCTCAGCAGATTAAGAATGCAATAAACACAAAACCTCGTAGTTCAGGTTGTAAACATAAAAATAAAACTGAATTTCAGCTTCAGATTTAAACAGTGGAGGAACCTGAGGTGAAAGCCATGCTCACAGAGAGTGGATGCCATTGGCATTCCTACTACATCAGAATTTGCTAAACAACATGGACAGAACTAGCCTCTATTTTAGAAGTTAGAGGGTGCCAAGTGACAACTAGCAAGCAAAGTGATATTCTGAAAATCAAATCACAAATTAAGAAATTAGAAATGCTCACTTAGGAGCTTTCCTTTGGGCATCTCATCTGAAAAGAAAGCAAAAATAAGTCTGTTTATTTGCTTCTTAGGTAGCCATTGCTCTTAAGCCAGATCATCAAACATCCAAATTTAAAGCCAAATTTCTAAACTCACTCAGCAACGAGCAGCAACTGACATCAGCACGTCTTGTCAGATTTTCAAAGCACTTCAACGTTCAGCACACTTCAAAGAAATTAGCCACCTGCATTATTGCCAATCAGTTCTGAAAACCCTGTTTCATCTGTGTTAAGCTCTTATGAAAGCTTCTACCTATATGTCTTTTCAAACGGTGTTTAGGCACTTCAGAAGCTATTCTTTGAATATTTTAGAGACACGTCAAGGCCCTTTTCACAGGGAATTATTTTCTAGTTCAATCTATCCAAAATTGTAAAGAAACTGGGATCAATCAAACTGTGTCTATTTATCAGAAATCTTCTATCATCACAGGACCTTCATCTCAGATAAGTAAAACGAAGACAAGCTTCAAGTTAAAAATAGCACTGCACAGACTCCTCCATTGGTAACTCAGCTGCTGGGAACATTTACCTCTATATTGTTCCAAATTGAGTCGAGCAAATAAACCTCCTCTTGCTACTGCTGGAGAGAGGGAGCAAAGACCAGTGGATATGAAAAGAATCTTGATAACTCTGGGAAAAGAAGTTCCACTTGGGTGATAAGAATATATTTTCCAAGGAGAACTGCCACGAGCAACTCTTAGCAGGAGGTGTGGGAAAGCAGCACATGGCATATTCAGGGACATAAAATACTCTTCTATTGGCACAAGGAGAGCATAAGAAGATGAAGACAGGGATGAAGTATTCCATATTCTTAGGCATGAGAAAGGAAGAAGTCCATATTTGCAAGTCCAAGGAAAGAAGGTGTCTTTGGGGAAGCACCTCACAAAATATGGCTGGAGAAAAAAAAGGACCCTCTTTCTCCACTAAGAAAATAAACACCGCACTGAATTAAGTTACACCAAAATCCTCATCTAGCAGGAATTTTAAGGGAATAGCTTTTTCCCCAAATTTTAATGGGAAACAACAGTTTAACAACTTGAAAATAACTTAAAGAAATTCCCTCCCCGATTTCTATGAGGAAACAAGCTCTCAATTTTGTACTTCTCCAAGCATGGAACCAGATCCTTGCTCTCTGCACAAGAGGGAAAAGCTGGGGAGATACAGGACAGACAAACCTCTTCTTTGCCTCTTTAGAGAGGTTTTTCACCCAGAGAAGCAGGGACTGCCCTGCCAAGGAAGGAGGGCATGGAGCAAGGGGCTGATGCTGGGAGAGCAGCAGGATAACGAGCAAGGCTGAGACCATCCGAGCAGGGGCAGTGAAACTGTGTGAGGTCCAGCAATGAGGAGCATCTCAATGTCACAAATCACTTCTCATGTCGAACCAAAGCAAGAATAAACACAATGGAGTAGGCTGGGAAATCATCCATTGTAATCTGCAGCCCACAAAAACCAACAACCCAAGGGGGTATTCCAAAGCAGCTCCTGAAGCTGTGTTTGACAAAACCTCTCCATTTCTGAAATGCTAATCAGGGCAGAATTAGCTGATCAGGGAAACGCCACCATGGATGAGGACAGGAGGCCAGCAGCAGATTACAGGTTTAAATAGACTTGTTAACATCTGCTTAGGGTAAACTATAATTAAGAAATCTCCTTTCCTTGTTTGGGGGTTTGAGAATTTTGTTTGTTTGGGGTTTTGTCTCTGCTAGTTTTCTGCCTTTCCAGTTCTGACAATGAATTTCCTATCAGGACTCTGGGGAAGCAGAGCAGACTTTCAGCATTCACAATCAGCAGAAGCAGAAGATCATGGCAATGGAAAGGCATTTTAGTCCCAGAGTTGTTACATTCTTTCAGAAGCTTTTCATCTTATGAATACAAATCTCTAAAAAGCTGTCTTTGCTTGTGGATTAACTTCTTTGGGCAGTTGAATCGTGACACACCTACATCTGCACAAGCCACTGTTGCCCAGTTGTCCACACTTGTTCTGCCACTTCACTCAGTTAAAAAAATCAGTTAAAGAAATCAATTCCTTCCATGTGTGCAGTTAAAAGCAGGTGTCCAAATTACACAACCCTCAATTGACCACTTTTTCCTTTCAAAAGTATGGAGTAAGTCCAAACTTATGAGTAGGGTAATAGTTTTCATAGTGCCCAAATACATTTCAAAGTGAGGATTTAGAAAGACAGATTTTTTTTGGACAATCCTGACCAGAGGACATGCATTGCTGACAGCCAGAAAGCACATCTTGGAGGGATAGTGGCTGATGACAGCAAAACAGGCCACAGGTTCACCCAGACAATGTAAACTAACATTTGTCTTTGGTAGGTTAATGCAGACCTTTCTAAGCAATATTTTAGCCTACTTTGGCTTTAGAGTGCTGAACCCAAGAGGTGCTCTTAGCACAAGGAATGGGATGGAGCTGTTCTCAGGGAGCAGCTTGCTGGGAGACTCAAGAGGACATTATAACATGAATATCTAAACATAAATTGGAGCCTTTTCCCTCCAGGGAAAGGAAAGCAGAACTCCAAAGGGTAGAGAAAAAAAACCATATGATCCAGAGTAATACTATAGGACTCAGCGATTAAACTGGGCTGGCAAAAGCAAGGTATCTGCATCTAAATTTAGTTCCCTAAACGATTTGGTTTGATTTTCCAAGGTGATGAATGCCTCCAGCTCCTGTCGACTTCAGGTGCCCACATTTGAAATGTTTGGCCTTTAGTCTTCAACTCGAACTAATTGAAGGATTTAACATTTCAAAGCTAAGGGATTTTATCCAATCCAAAGTGCCATAAAGCTGCAGTTCCCAGGCATAAGAGATATGACACACGAACAACTCAAAGGCAAAGCAGGAGAAGAAAGATGATTATTCCCCAAAGTGCATACACTTGAAAGACAGGCTAATGAGTTCTTAAATGACATCATTTAATCCCAATGCTTCTCAAATACAATGCCGGAGTTTTCCCATCCTCAGTCATTACAGAGCGCAGAAGGAAATTTTGACTGTGCTTCCCCTGCCTGTTGAAATACAGCAAAAATGTGCCGCTCAGTTAAGTTCCCCTGAGCTGCATAATAGATCAAATTAGCCAAAACCAGCCCTGCATCACAGCTAGGCAGGAAAGCAAGCCAAAGGGATCCTGTCCGCCCAAAGAGCAGAGACACATTTTCACAGGGATACAGGACCCACCAACTCTGCAACAAAAACCTGTACAAGAGCGTTTCCAGGGGCCACAATGTGCTTAGAGACACCTCTAGAGAGGGGAAACTGGTGCAGATGATCCTACAGAGTATTAGGTCCTCAAGGTGCTCACACCAGGGATAAGCAGAATTTCAAGAAAGCCTTGTGAGCCATTTAGCATCCAGTTCAACAGCTGCACTGCAGAGGTTTTCATAATGGGGCTATTCCAAGGAAACTCCGTCTACCAGGATCCACAGCGGCTTTGAACCAGCTTCACTTTGGAAAATTAAATTTACATCAGTCTATATGATGATAAGCAATACAGTATAGATGCTTAATTATCAGTTAAAACATTTAATCAAAAGCAAGAACAGAGAAAATACTGTTTCAAGAAAGGTGTGGCATCATGCAAAGTTCAAGAGAGAGTTCTAGCAGCAGACTGAGATTAAGTGAGGCTTTCTGTGATGTGGTCCTTGCTCTACCTGGTAGAGACATTTCAGAAAGCACAGCAAATTGTGCATAAGGCTGCTATGAGAAAAAGGTTAAGGATAAATCCATGGATAAGGTAAGCAGACAGCACTTTATAGAAGTGAGCCTATCCTTTTCTCTGCCACAGTTTTGCACCACTTGGAAAGTCACCTCAGCCAGAACATCTCACAGTTGGTCACCTTATGGGCATCCACATGAAACACACTGGACTGGTCTGCAGAAATCCTGAGCAATGACAAGTTTAACTGTAGTCCCTAGGAGCCATGAGCTGAATCTGTCATTTAAGTTGCTAAGTATGCAAAAGAAATCAAGCTCTAAAGCTAAGTTGTCACCCAAAGAGAATGAGCATTACTTAAAGTATAAAATATGTGTATTAATGCTCCAGAGACATTCAGATACTCTGCTGAGAGGCTCTGTGTGAAAGCTCAGAGGACATTAATAACCTTGTATTCAGGGCAGAGTTTGGATGGCATCTGGAACTTCACACTGAACGATGCAGATAAAAATAAACACTTGATATTGTCCATCCTGTGCACAGAATAAAGTAGCAGCTTGTGATTGAGTCTTTAAGACTGTATCACACTCATCTTCCAAATTAAAGCTACACAGACAGCCTTAATTCTGCCTTTTCCTAATCCTTCAGATTATGAAATTTAATTTTACAGTTCTAACTTTCTTTAAACATAGTAGTTTTTGCACATCAGTAATAATTCACTCATCTCTGGCAAGAATGATTTACATCCAGTATACTAGCACAGTAAATCCTAATGGAATGATCCCATGAATCATAACATAGCATTACAATTAATTGCTATATTCATTAAATAAGAACATTGGATCTTTCTAAAATTAGAAATTTTGAGGTGCTATCAAGTAAGATTAAACTAACGAGACAAGATTTAATAGAATATGTAAGTTGTATAAATAAGATTTTATGCTGTGCTCGATTCTAGCTCAATTTTAATTTTATTTAGGGCACCAACATCAAACTTTCAACTTTCAGATTTGTTTCAGTTAATCTCATGCTAGCTTTAAGAAGCTGAGTCTAATAACAATTGCATTGATATCATATTGATTTCTTTTCCTGTTACATGTTTTCTGAGCAACACCACTACTACCCCAAAGAAAACAGAAATGGTGGGCAGGGTTTGTTTAGTTGGAGAGGGGTCTGCTTAGGATGGAGGGCTTATATGTAGAGCACAGGATAAACTTTGCAGAGATGTTTCTGAGGCATGTAATTGCAATTCAATGTGCAAAGCTGCTCTAGATGGAGGCTCCTCTGGTGACAGCAAGAGTACAGACAAGGTGGCTGCTGGTGCACATTTGTACAAAACAACCTCTGTGTTTCTTACCTCTCTAAACCAGTGCTAAAAACCATGTGCAATTAGTTAGTGAGGGGAGCTCCTTCAACAAGCACCAATTCACAATTCAACAGCTCTGACAAGCTCTTGCATCTCTTTTGTGAAAATTCAACAGCTGTCCAGCCTTTGTGAAAAACTGTTTTTGAAAAAAAGGATGCAGAGACCTGCAACAAACTGTCACACAAACAGAACAAACAACTGGAAATGCCCAGAAAAGAGAACACAGAAGCGGGGTGTTTCCATTATCTAGGAAGTTTTAAGAGGCATCTGCAGGCTGTTGAAATTAGACTTGAGTTATATGGACAAACAGTGTAACTGAGTAACACAGGACCACTTGAGCAGCATGAAAACAAGCAGTGAAAGCTGAGCAACCCATTTGGGCAAGATACAGAAAAACGGGGTCTTTGGAAAAGGGACTTGCAATAAGCCAAGTGTGAGCAATCTTCGACTGAACCCCTTTTGTATTTGCAGGCAGAGACACTTGACAGAGAACTTCAGAGGCATTAATCAAATGTTATCTCCAAGTCTGAAGAACCAAGGAGGCATCAAACAGCAGCAAGAATCACAACTGAAAACACTTTCAAGATCATCACCAGCACAATGGGAGCAGAACAGCGCCATAAAGAGAAATAAATAGACAGTTTTGTAACTGAAATCAAAGCTGTATAGTTTGTTTTATGCTGATTTAGATTTTTGTAATTCATGTCAGAGAAAGGATGTGGCTTTTAGTAATGCTGAGCAATTGAAAGCAAGCTCAAGGACATATTCCTACTAAACCTCACTTGTTTATACACTCCTTGCAGGCACAGACTGAACAGCAGCATCCACAGTCGGGCCTACTATCTTAGTAATGCAAAATTTACTTCAGCACTTCCTGAGCCTTTCCATAGTGTTGAAATTGCACTCTCAGATACAGACATTGGTAATTTCAGTAGATCCATCTGCACTTCTTAAGGACTATTACCCTGTGCTCTCCACTTTTGATCCAACTATGCCATCCATAAAGAGAAACCATCAAACCAACCAACAAAACCCTTATAATTTTCAGATTTCTGGCCTATTTATGTATCTTCAAAACATAAATGTGAAATCTGGACAAATCCAAGGATTCTAATACTGTTTCTTCCCCTGCACTCCTGGCATAGTACTGACCGAGAGGTAGAGGGTATTGGAGGAAATCTGAATGCTGATTAAAGTTTCTCTCTCACATAATATATGTAGCAACATAGCACCTCGTTAACATACACTCTGTTACCATAGCTTATCAACCCACTTACAGAAAATAAGCCGTAGAAAATGCTTCTAGATTAGGAAGGGGAAAATACCTCCTGTCAGTCAGGACAAACCAGAGCCTCTTTCACTAGAAAACCTCTCATCCTCCAGCTTTGGGTCTCTCTACAGCCTTTTGAAGACAAACAGGAGCTCCCTGTTTGTCTGTCCAGACAGTGGGATGCAGGCCAGGGTGGATCCAAGCACCACGACCACAATTCAGAGTGTACCTGGCCCAGGTTTCCAGATTCATTAACTGGTGTTTGCCACGGGGCTAACACAGCCTCAGGGCTTTTGGACCAGTGCTGCCTTGCATCCCCCTGAGCTGCATCTCAGGCACAGTCCCAGGTCTTTTTTTTTCACTGGAAGAAACTCCTAATAAAATGGAAACTCTTTTTGCATTTGTACATAACTCATAACCCATGCTGTGACGCTCCTCTAGATAACAGGATGTGGAGAACACAGACAGTAAGATTGTTTGGCAACCTCTCTGCCATACAGGGTTATCCTGTCAGGGAAGAGATGCACATGCTTCTGATAAGGGTACACAGAAGGTCATATTCATATTGAAGGTTTGATAACTCCCACAGTGCAGAGGTGTCACTTGGTTGCACCATAAAACAGACTCATTTTTGTCTGCTAAACAGAAATTTACTTCTGTGAGACATTCCAATAGAACCCATGACCAGAGGATTCCCTTATTGTTGGTTACACTGGTATTACTGCATGAGAAGAAGCTATTAGCTAATGAGAAGATCTTCCTTTCATCTTTGGAGAAAAAAAATAATCACATTCCAAGTACTTCAGCTTTGCTCAGTTCATTATTTCTGGCTGAAGTTATTGTGTGTTTTACTCAGGTTTCTAAGAAAGCCCAGGATACACACTTTAGTTGGTATAAGAAATAAACCATTAAACACAACCAAAAAAAGTTTATCTTAACTTTTTCATGGAGTTATCATTTATCCTCTTGTCTGCATTCCGGATAAGAATGTTATCTTGTTTGCTCTCTATTGTCATTCTTCTGTTTGTGCAGGTCTTCAAGGGCTGTATTTGCATAATCTACACTGAAGTAGCAGGAATACTTAATCTGTTTTGTGCAATAGGAAAACATTTACATGTACAAACTTTCCATGTATTTTTTTTTTTAAATACTGATGGGTATTTCACATTCTTTCACAGAAATCTCTACGGTGGTGAGTTCTGCCTCACTAACATTCAGTTTATTCTACTCTCCCACTTTATGCATAGGATTAATTTTAACAGAATTTTTTATTTAAGGGAGACCAACCTGCTGTTCCTGCAGGCCTCTCTAAAACTGAATATTACCTACCTCTACAACAGGACAATTTGTGGAATAAAGCAGCACTCACTGTAACTGTGGTAGCTGAAATCCAGACCTTTATACTGCAGGTTTAAAATGTGACTATTTATGATCAATCCAAGCAAAATGAAAATATAAGTGCTTCATTTTCTACAAAGTAAAACCACCTTCACCACAATCACTACTCAAGTAATTTGCCACTTGGTTCTTTCCATTCAGGTGTAGGTAGAAAGAACAAAATTACCCAGTCAAAGGTGGCAAAATTCAGTGCAGATTAAAAAGTCTGTAAAAGTAAAGGAGGAAGATAATTACAATCTTTCCGGCACAGAACTATTCTTCTGTGTACAGAACAGCTTTACCTAGTTTCAATCCACATATATTTTCATTTAAATACAGTCCTTTGCTAATTCTACCACTCTCTAAAGTTTACTGCAGGGAGCATGAAAAAGATGGTCTTTATGAACAGATGGTCTTTTCAAGGAAACGTAGTTACACTTAAATACAGACAAATGCACTGCAGAGTAATGGTCCTATTAGAATGCAAGTTCTGAAAAGGGAAAATATGGGACCACATAATATGCTACCCCTTAATTACAGTTGTTTCTTTCCCCTTCTGAAGACAAACTAATCACTAATGAAGCTTAATTAGCAGTAAACAGGTACCCGTGTACAGTCATTCATGTACCAACAGATGTCTATTGATTGTATTTGACTGAATACAAATGTGAGTAGCTGTTGTTAGGTATTATTAGTATAGGATGGGAAATTGTAACACAACAGTTCCCTCCTCTATGACAAGTGGACAAATTCAGTCTGTCAAGCACAGCTGCATTCCCACCTGAAAGGATCAGTTTATACCTCAACACCTGGCAGCAACCTCTCGTGTCCAGCATGCTTTCCACTGAGCCTGGTTATATTTGACAGCAAATGTGGAGAGATTTTACCAAGCCACAGCCCAAATGA
Source organism: Melanocharis versteri (assembly GCA_013397845.1). Lineage (NCBI taxonomy): Eukaryota > Metazoa > Chordata > Aves > Passeriformes > Melanocharitidae > Melanocharis > Melanocharis versteri. Next base: position 1,730,529 of record VZTG01010061.1, on the reverse strand, counting down.
GCAATAGGCTTTTTATTTTTAACTTCTGAGACATCTCCTAATATTTGTTGTCTTCCACATTTTGGCAGAGATCTTGCAATTTTGTGAATGCTGCCTGGGCCAGTGACGCTGAGTGCAACGCAGGAACAACTGGAACAGAAAAGTCTTCTGGGGTTTTTCTTGTTTGTTTATTTGGTTGGTTTTTTGTTTGTTTTTGGTTTTGTTTTTTGTTTTTGGGGTTTTTTTGTTTGGTCTTTTCTTGGTTAAGAAGCTTCTCTTCTCTCTTTCATGTTTAACAGGGTTCATTTACCAAGTTAATCAGACCTAAATCTATAAAAGACCCCTCAGCTTCAGGGGGCTGCATGACTTTCACAGGAGTATTTGGGGAGTGAACACTATTATCTGGGAAACACAATCATACCAGGGCAAAGACACAAAGAAACCTTGAAATTGAGAAGAAATCCTAACCTTTAAACTTTATTGCTTTTTGTGTGCACATGGGTTTGTTTTTTTGAAAGGCTCATTGAGCTCCCTGTCTGAAGTTTAGGGCAACGCCTTTCAATTCTCAACAGACAGAATTCACTTCCAAGTCTACAAATACAATAAGATAAAATTATGGAAGGTACAGGAGTGGAGCATTCAAGGGAATTGCGGCTGTGTCTGTATAGCGCATACAGTGATTTCAAATTTTTCTGCAATATTAATATAAAAATATTATTAATTTAATAAGAAAGCAAATTGTATTTGAAGATGCTAACAGAAATTTTAATACTGATCAGGTTCCCACCTATTATTTTTATTATAATGGAAAGTGAAATGTTAATTTTAAAGTTACTTAGTGATGATGATTGAAAAAAAATAGTGATTAATATATTGATTAAAGAAAGACTGTAAGGAATATAGTGACAGATAATGTCACAGCTGAGAGGAAGCAGCTCCCAAAACTAAATATCCTATCATATCACAATATCTTATTTCTGTTTCTCTTCTTGTTTGAAGTATAGAGACTCAGCTAAAGAGCAGCAATTCTGCATTCTCTTCAAAATTAGATGAGTGAATATGCTCAAAACTGTCCTTCTCTTCCCTTGGGCAACAAGGATGACATGGCTAACCTTAAACTGGGATTTGGCAAAATAGAACATGAAAGCTGTAACTAGAGGAATGCCAAATCCATTAAGATGAAAACAAAGGAACTGTAATGTGTATTATACAATAGGGAGGCTTATTTGATACCAGTTGAAACACTCATTCTACCTTTTTCTATGGTCAGTATTTCAGTTGAAATCCTGTGTGACTGACCCAAAATTTGATCTTGCCTCTCGGGTACTGAAAATCCAGAATAATTCCACAAAGGAACAGAATTAGTCAGGCTTTACTCTGGTGTTTTTCAGAGTACACTGGCACCAGTTGTTCCTTTCTCTTTTAGCTTCAGCAGTTAGTTTTAAATAAGACAGGAAGGACTTCTCACAGTAGAGCTTTATGCTCACACCACAGATGTTCCGAATGCCTCACAGTCTTACTTCTCTCCTTCAAAAAAGCAACTTGAATCAGACAAGTTGGACCAAAACCATGCAGATTCCACATCAGAGTTCCTATCTTGAAGTGAAGTGGTGAACCAGTGTCTCATCTGCAGCAATTTGGGACTCTGGTATTAATTTCACACTGCAGCCACTCAGCTTCTCCCAAGTCTGAGTCAGGTGTGTTTGGCAGACACGAGTGTATCCAGCCTCCATTTCTGATCCTCACCCTCATTTATTTGTTTAATGCTCCTGAAACATTAGAACACTTACAGAAAAGTTAAAATATATATATATATGTGTGTGTGTGTGTGTCTATCCATTTGATAGCTTTTGATTACAAACTTGTGAAAGTAGAAAGAAACCTCTTTAAAATGGTGAACTGCAGAAACCCAGAACGGTTTCTGTCCATGCTTCAAGGAACATCCCCACACAAAGAACATTACTGCTTTGCTGAGCATGCCCTTCATGTCTCTCTGCCTTGTTTCAACTATAACATGAAAGGCCCTTCATGCAATAATGATCTTTTTCTTCGTAACACAAATACGCTCAGTAACAACAAAATGAATTTTCCAAGGAAAGAATTAATTTGGAAAGTCTGTTTCAAATATTTCATTCTACTGTAGTGCTAAGTAACCCCCACACTTCTATAACTAAGAAAAGTTTTCTGAAAATACGTTTTTGCTGTGGCTTTATTTGTGTAGATACAATACCCTGAGCACATAATCCTTCACCTTTTATTTCTGTGGCTGATCAGATATGAAATTTCCACTTGGCTCATTAGCCATAGTGTAGGATGAAAACAGTAAAATACTGACTTACTTGAAGTCATCAAATGGATCTTTGGCAGTTATTTTTGTGGAGACAAGAATGAACTCTATGGCAGCTTTTAAGGAAATAAAAAGCACTGGATTAATTCAGCCTGTGCTATAAATGCTGGAAGTTTAATTGCAGAAGTCAGACAAGTGGAGATAGGCTGATGATAAATACTCAAAAAATGTCCTTTTACTAAAAAATAATTATATGCAGTAACATCAATGCTTTGACCACTGTCCTAAGAGGAACTCAGTTTTTCTCTTCTACTTTGGAAGTAAACATATAGAAAGTTGACAATGTCTTTAGAGTTTTCTTATTTCTAGCTAAAGAAACAGAACAGGACAAATTAATAGAGATTATTTAAGAATCTCTAGTAACTCTCCATACATTTCCCCTCGGATTTGTCTTTGATTCACAAATACCATCATTTGCACTGTTTCTGAAATAGGTGACACAAAGTAGTCCTGCACAATTTGAGGTTTAGAGATTCAAGACACATTTGTAACTGGTCCTGTAGCAGAGCCTCAGATCAAAGTGATGATTAAAATCTAAGTTCTGGTGGGAGTTCAATCACTTCAAAGCCTATAGATAGCAACATTAGCATCCAGCCATGCATAGTTTTAGTGTGTGGCTGGGATCAGAAGTCCCAGAGGGAAATGAGGCAGCCTTTCTGTGGAAGCAGATAACACTCACAATACTCAAAGGTTTAAATCTCAGCTACTGTCAAACCCTCCTGGATGGTAAGGAGTCCTTTTGTGTTTATCTCAAGAAGAGCAGCATTTTTAATTTTTTTTTCCCATTCCTGAAATAGTAACAACAGTATTTCCATATATGAGATTAAAAGCACTGCTGTTACCAAACAAGTACAGTGCAATCTTTGCATCAGTTGCAAGCAGACATCTGTTCCATAAATCCCCCCCCATTATTTTGAAATCATCATTTTCTACTGCAATGCCTAGGAATGTTCCCACTGTATTCTTTTGTTGTCTCATTCAATAATACCTCTGCACATAAATGGTACTAACACAATCAGTTTACTTCTGCTATTATTTATTATTCATGCTGTGGGAGCACATAGAAACCCCAGCCATGGGGCCTTGATCTTATTTGTACTTGCTGAACAAATACATCCTAAGAGACAAGTTACTGTCCTGAAGAAACATTTTATTTTCAGCCTACACAGACAAGACAGCCAAAGGGTGGGAGAGGAAATATCGAGGTGAGATGGCTTGCCCACAGTCACACCACTAACCACTGACTTATTGAGGACAAGCAGCAAGTCGCTGTGAAGTCCAGGAAAAGAGCCCTGGTCTGTGGGAGTGCTGCCAAGAGTGGCACTGCCCTACCTGTCCCCAGAGCACAGAGCTTTGATTCTGTCACCCTTTCAGACAGAGCCCTGAGTGCCCTTACCTGGCACTCACACAACCCCTCTCACCTCAAAGGCTTTTGCACTGGAACCTTGCAGAGAAGTTCAGGGTTCAGGAGCTACATGGAGCCTGTGCTGGCACAGCTGGGGATCACCCTGGGAGGTGCTCAGTTCCATGGAGCCTGTGCTGGCAGAGCTGTGGATCACCTTGAGAGATGGAGCCTGTGCTGGCAGAGCTGCGGATCACCCTGAGAGGTGCTCAGTTCCATGGAGCCTGTGCTGGCACAGCTGGGGATCACCGTGAGAGATGCTCAGTTCCTCCAGCTTTCCTACACATCACAAAATAACCATGCAGGATCCCTCTTGGCATCCCCCACAGAGTCACTGTTACTGCTGCAAGTTTGCCTGAACAGTGCCAAAAATACATTTATTCATGCCTGTCTCAGTGGCATAAGGAGCAATTACTGCTTATGGGGATTGAATGAGGAAGTCTGCAGTGATTAAAGAACAGAGCATGGAGAACAGCTCGATCACCTTCACCACTCCTGAAACACTCTGGCTCATTAGGCTCATCTGTTCATGCAGAACAATGTTAATTCACCCAAAAAAGGATTGTAGGAGAGGTGAAAGGTTGGTACATGTCCCCAGAGCTTACATATGGCACTGATAAGTTACAAGGGACAAAAACCCCAAACTGGAAATGAGTGGAAAAGGGCCTTGGATCGCAGTGTGGCTGGAGGTGAAACATCTGTCATATCCAGCTTTCTACAGAAGCAGAAAGATCATTTATTAACCAACTCTCTACCCAGAGATTTCTATGCACAGAAATATCAACTAAGTGAATGATGTGAAACTGAACAGTTGCAGCTGAAAAGGTAGAGAGACAAAGGAAACCCTCACCAAAGCGATAAGGCTGACGTGCTGTCTCCTGGTGTTCCCAGATCAGATCCCAGGTCTCTGTTCCATATAAACACAAGGGCTGGCACCAACATCCAGATTACAAGTGAAGTAGCAATGTCTCTCCTAATTTACACCCCGCTCTCTCACCTTTTAACCAGCCATCAGATTTTTCTCATGACCCTTTCATGTGCTGCTTTTAAATGATAGCAGTGTATTTTTCCAAAGATGTGGCTCTGTTTTCTGACAGATGGAATAATTTTAATATATTGTTTTACCTGCCTCACTAGGGAGCTCTGCAGCGTAATTAAACCACAGGACAGATGAAAAGGTTTATAGCACAGCTACATCACTGCAGCATAATGTTCACTTGAGCATCACTTATACCTTCCTGCTTCCCAAGGATGCAGCAGAGAGTGCAGCGCTTGCTGGATGCCAGGCTCTTTGGGCTGGGACTGAGTGAAGGGCAAAACAAATGCAGTAATTGTGCCTTGTAGCTGCTGGGCACCAGCCCAGCACCTGAACCTCTGCTGGACACTGCTAACCCAAAACAACACCCACGTCAGATGGAGCAGTTCTATGAGGGCAGCTAAATCAGGTGACAGGAGCTCACAGTGGAGACCTCGCCTCACCCCCACAGCACTGACACAGCAGCTTCACAACACGGGGAACACAAGTGTATTGTGGCGATTTTTTTTGCTGAACAAAGAAAACAATAGAAAATTTTTAGCATCTTAATTTTTTTTAACTACCTTAGAGCAGAAATTAAGTATAAAAGGTTTGGTGAAGTCAGCAAATCACCACAAACCAGGTATGTGGATAAAGCACGTGTGAAATAAGTGATTCAAGTGGACATTAAGTAGATGACCTTAACTTAAAAATCCATAAAGCAAAAAAATAGTGGAATACACAAAGGCCTTACAGAGAGATGCTGTTATTGAGGTCAAAAACCACTTTAGCTTGCCACACCCATTGAGACTGTAGGTATCTGTTCAAGAGTGTGAACTAACTGCAGGATCAGCAAAGGTAGAAAAAGTTATTGATTGTTATTAAAAATCAGTTGATGTGAAGTCCTCTGAGAACAAACAGCACTTCAGACCAGAGATATATTCAAGGCTGATCCTTTTAGTGGCAAGATGAAACAATAAATTCACTATTCAGACAAATATCTCTTCTCACATTTGCCTTGGAAATATCAGTATTCTGTAAGAATATCAAGGAATATCTTTTGTTGGACAACATGCAGAATATAATTTATTCCACTCGAATTTTAAATTTCAGTACAGGTAATATAAAAATAAAAATGCCTGCAAAGTTCTGACATAGTATTATAACAAAGGGGCAATGTTAAATAAATAAACAAAAAACTCTTTGTAAGGCAATATCCAGAGGAAGCAGAGTGAAAGGCTGGATTCTTTCTGTATGCTAGCAAATGAAGTTATCTCTGTTGTCAAATAAGTTTTTTGCTACGATTTTATTTTTAAATAATTCATGCTCTTTTTTAGCTCCTTCTTTTGCTAACAGGCTTATGGTTCCTGGTTTTATGTTTAACAAAAACAAAAAGTGTATTTTCTCCTGTAAAACTAAAAACATTCTGGTGTGGTTGGTTTTCTGACATGCATCATGACAGTTCCTCTGCAAAAAGCCTTTGAGACACTAGGAGAGAAATGCAACATCCAGGGACGGATTCCTGTTCAGCTATCTGCAAAAAAGAGATTTCAGCAAACCTACAGAGCAACAGGATTTCTAATAAGCCCTTCTGGCCATAAACATAGTTTATTGTAACATAAATATGATAATGTGAGGAGTTCTTGGCTGTTGTATTTCCAGCTGTCTTCTCTTAATGAACTCCCCTTTAAATCCTGCCCTTCTCTTGCCAGTAAAAGTCACTCTTCTCTTGGGTCACTTTCTACTGTTCGATTTTCTCTGAGTATATCTTTAGAAAAAACTTTCATTTTCCTTGTCAGTCCTTCTCTATGGCTCTGTTGGAACCCTGGCTCCTTCCCCTTCCCAGGGTCCCCCCTCCACGCAGACCCTGTCCCCACTCTCCCAGGGGACAGACTGGAGCACACATTTCTGCCCCAAACACAGCCACTGCCTGCCCTGCTGGGCCAGGGCATTGTCTGAGATCACAGCAAATTTCATCTCCTCCACTTGCACCTACCCCCAAAATCCTGTAAGTATCTTCCCTTTGCCTGCTATTTTTAACATCCTGCTTCTTTCTTTTCATCCCTGCATGAGTTCACTGTCTTCTCTTGATTTCACCAAACATTAAAGTTTTTTCTCGTGAGAGACATCTCCATCACTTCCCTATTGCATTCTCTTCTGCTGTCAAATATTTTATTTTAAGATAAAGACAACAAAGTATAATTGCAAGCATGATTATAAGACTTCTGCTATGACAGAGGCAATGCCTGGCAATAATTTTGTTTTGCTTTTTAAGTAAAGGAAATGGATGTACTTATGCTTTTTAGTAAAGAATTAATTTCTGCCAACATTTTCAAACAGACAAAATTATATGAGCCAGGCACATAGATAGTTCTGATAGGCAGAAGCTGAAATATCATCCATCTTCATCCACTGAATTTGTATTATGGAATATACTTACTCTGTGCTTAGAGGGTAACTCCGCATTACTTCCTTTACATATGACAGATGTTCATTCCTCATTCTTGTTTTAGAGTATAACTTACTGAAAAATACCACGCATTTCATTGAACAGCAGAATTTAACCCCAGATTTTGCCCTCTAAAATGACAGTGTGGCTTTTATCCTCATTTGTTCTAAAAATACAGTAATTCACTGCTCTCTAGCAGTTGAGGAGTGTGGGAACAGGCAATCTGTTGCAGCCAGTTCTCTGTCAGACTTGCTGGGTGGTAACAGAGCTGTCACCTGGGAGCAGCTGCAGTGTAAGCAAAACCACTCATCTCTTTACACTCAGCTGCTGTGTAGGAAATAAAATGGCAGCACTGAACTGGTACTGCCTGATATCAGATATTATTTTAGCATTTATCACTAAAATTGGTGGCGTAAAACCTGATGCTCTCCTGTCAAGCTCCCTCACTCTACACTGTACAGGAGACTGCAGGGTAGGCAGCTCAGCAGATGGAACTGTGTGTAGCTGCACAAAAACCCTGAATGCCTTGAAGCGTGGTGGGGTGACCCTGGCTGGGTGGCAGGTGCCCACCAAAGTCACTCTATCACTACCTCTCCCCAGCTGGAAAGGGCAGGGAAAATACATTGGAAGGCTTGTGGGTCAAGATAAGGATAGGGGAAAATCAATCCCCAATTATTGTCACAGGCAAAACAAACCCGACTTGGCGAAATTAATTTAATCTATTACTAATCAAATCAGAATAGAGTAATGAGTGGGTCTCTCAGAGACACTACCCCTGTTGCTGATGGCCTCAGCTTTGGAGGGTCCCTCTTGGAACTGCTGGCATTGGCTCCATTGGACACAGGGGAAGTTTCTGGAAGCTTCTCTCTGAAGCCACCCCCATAGCACCCCCACCCTGCCACCAAAACCTTGCCACGCAAATCCAGTCCTGTTAACCAAGCCATTATGTGAGTTGCAAGAGATACAAGACAAACAGAGCAAGCAGCGTGTCATGATAAGAATTCTCCTTTTGATCAAACAGCTTCCCCTTTTTATCTGAGATACAGCAAAGAGGCAGCGCTGACTTCTCTCACCTTGAACACTTCTGGGCCTACAGGAGAAAGATGAGGAGCATCAGTTAAACACTGTAACCCACACCATGCCTCAGCTAAATCATTTTTACAGAGATGAGCGCGTGCAAATTCAGCAGGGACTTTGCCTTGCAGGGTGAGTTGGGCTGTGGACTGTAGAGAGCAGCCTAATTGAATTTTGTGGTGAGTATGTGTGAGCACTTCCTGCGCACCTCTCGCTTGGGGTGCTAGACTTAAGCATCATTAAATTGACATGAATGCAATATATTTCAAATAGGAAGATAAGCATTAGGTCTAGAACAAAATTCTTAAGCCATCTTGGCTGGACCCCTACCTCTCCAGAACAGCCTCCTGTGATATGCACTGAAATGCTGTTTTATCTGCTCCTAGTGTACCTTTTTTCACTCCTGTGTAACATCACCTTGTTAACATTCAAACAAAACAATATCCAAGGCCAGTACTGAGTGCATTAGCAGCACCCTGTCCCAAGACACCATCCTGTTTGGAGACATTTGTAAACTTAAACCTTGGTATTCAATTTTTAATTAACAAAGAAAGCTTATTTATGCACTTTTTTTCCATCCATCTGGCACTAAAAAACTGCTGAGTTGCTTTGTTGCATTTTTGGGAAGAGTTTGGGACTATTAGAAGAAAATTACAATATACATCTCTGTCTGTGGTTCACCTTTCTAGTTCAAAGACAAAGTGTGTTTGGAATTGAGAAAAAAAAGTGTTAAAGAAGATATTACCTATACACATATTTCTATGCATTCTTTCTGCTAGCAGCATAAAGGCCTTTTTTTTTCTTTTTCATGTGTTTTCTCTGTTCTGTATCAAGTCTCTGCATTTCCCCTCCCATCGGATCTTGACACACCCAAGGACAAAAACCAAACCAAACCAAAAAGCTGCCATTAATGCCTTGTCCATAGTTTTACACAGGCCCAACTTCTCTGTTCCAATTTAAAGACCCTCTTGTGATAACTTAAAAGTAGAATATTTTTATATTGCAATCTAGCACTTGTTCTCATTAGCGATTCCTTTATCTTCTTGGGGGTACCCTCAGGGATTGTTTATCCAGTTTTTAAATTAAACTCTTTGAGTCTTTTCCTTCTGTTACTTTTAAACTTGTTGCTGAAAGAAATGTGTTTGAGCTTTGCAGAGACTTCTATAGTACTTCTTGCTTGTTTCAGCTACATCAAGTACACATTAAAAAGGAATTCAAAGAAACTAGGAACAACTTTGTTTCTAACTGAAAACAGAGATGGAAGAACATATAAGGAGCATGTTAGGAACTGCTCTTTTTCTGACTTATTTTCATTAGATATCCCGGTGGAAATATAATATGGAACATATGTTCATAAATAAAGTGAACATCTGATTAATTCTGTTTCTACGCTTTTAATTGATCCATTTCTCAATACATAACGCACAAATTACCATATCTATGTTGCACAAATGAAGGAAAGCCCACATGAAACCCTAGAATATGCGGTGGAAGAGACTTTGGGGATTTTCTAGCACAAGGTAAGTTTTAACTAAGTTCAGTCCCTTTCCTTGCTCCGTTCTGAAAGGCCTCCAGCACACCCCATTTTAACACCAGCCCCCTGAAAGGCACCACCCTGTGACACCCTTCACACCAAAAGTGCCACCAGCCACCCAAGCCAGCCAAGCAATTCATCAGGGCCAATCTCTTGCTGTGGGACTGGCAATTGCCAGATGCTGCAGCAGAAGCTGAATATCTCTTAACAGCACATCTAATTATCTATATTATCCAGGGGAGGAAAGAAGAGTTCTTTATATCTCCACATGGCAATCGATAGCTGCAGAACTTGGAGATATAATCCTTGATTTAACTATAATTTGTAACTTGTGCCACCACAGATGTCATTCTTCAAACAGGAGCTGCCCAACATTAGATCCAAACTTCTGAGTTCATTACTGCAGCCACTGACAACAGCAACAGGGTTTTCCTTCCCTGGAGATAAAGGGTGTGTCTACACAGCTACCAGCGCAGTCTATCAGATGCTGAGTGCTAATTGTCTTCCCTCCACAGCCATTATTGCAGGACGAAATAGCTCCTTCTTTAAAAGAGATCAGAGAAAGAAGGAAAAGAGAGTTTCAGCTCAAGGAGGTTTTGTTTTCCTAGATACATGTTCTTTCATTAAAATTGCTGTGCCAAGGAGCAAACCCACAAAACTATAGACTCCAAAGCTGTCGATAAAACTCCAAGATTTCTAGGATGCCCTTGAGTATCAGGGAAATTTTCCCAAAGATTAATTTCCTTTTGTGAATTTTCTTGTTTATGTTGGCCCCCAACACATTATGACTATTTAAGTAACCCAGGATTAATTATTTCAGTCATTTACAAACCAAATCAGTAAGTTGCGAAAGAATGTGAAAGCAAGAATATTTGTTTTTTAGCCTAAAAAAGCTAAAAGAGAAAAGGCTGCATATCTAGGCCCAATCCAGAGCTTGCTGTAACCTAATAAAAAAGGACACAAACTGATGCAGCTTATTCCCCTGGAAACAGGAATTTAAATTTACATTCATTTAATCCGAACACTTCAAAAGGAACATCTTAAAGCAGAATGATGTTCTGCAGTTCATATGGCAATTACTACAGGGTCATATTGTCCATTACTGTGGCTCTTCTCCTGCACTGTGTTTTCATTGCTTACTAATTACAGGAATGCAGAATCAATTAAGAGAAAATAATGAAAGGGAATATATAATTTCCATAAATAAAAAGAGCCGCTTTCTTTAGAAACATTACATAAGCATATGAAGGAAATCAGCTTTAATTTAACAGATGGCAATCCATTTGAGGACACTGCTCACCACTAACCCACACTTCCTAATTAAAGAATTCTGTCACTGTGAACCTTTACGTATGACTGTGTTATGATCTTTCCTGTCTAATCTGCTTTGAAGGGCTAATTAATAGTAACCCACACGAGCCAATACAGATAGACTAAAGTAAAAAGAGAATTAGATATACATTGTCTGGAAATAATGCTCACTCTCTGAAAAACAGCTAAAGAACTTTATTGACCTAACTCATTTAACAAATGACACTTAAGTAATTCATTGACAAGGCAGAACAATGGCAGGACTAAGAGCCTATTAAATAATTTTTTCTAACAGACATCACACTGCATTGGCTGTAAATTTCTGGTGTAATTAATTAATTAAGACTTAAATATTTCAGTGATTAATTTCTATTAAAAATTCATAAAACATAATGACACTTAGGGAAAGAGATTATGGTTACTAGCATTTATTGACTGGATTATAAAAAAAAAATCTATTTAGAAAAAGAACTCCTAGTTCAGCCTCAGAACACCGAAAGCATTTATTGCAAACACTGTGAAAACAAAGTGCTGATATTGCTCATACTTTTGGTGCATTTTCATTTTTCATTTCAGGATTGCTTTTAGCAGATGTTATTTAGGGACACTTACACAACTCAACAGATGCACACAGAATTTCCAAGTGGTCTGATCCCAAACCTACAAGGATTAGGTATAAAATGGTGGTGCACCTTGCCCAAATATCTCAGCTCCCTCTCCTCTGTTCCCTGCTGAGCACTTACCACATCCAACACAACCTGCAGGCAAGATCCTGCCAGCCTTTCCCACCCAATCCCAGCCCTGTGTCCCTCTCCATTGCTCTGGAGCATCCTCCCTTCCCAGCCTCAGCCCTCCCGTACAAACAAAGCTGATTTGCTTTTATCCCCCTTCCCCACTAAAGCCCCGGTCGCACCCGGAGGGGGCACCTGGACACCAGCGCACAGAAGCAGCAAAGCCACACGAGGCACGCAGTGCCTACACAGATAACATTTCCCTCCCATCTGCAGGAGACACTCACCGTTTTTAAAACCAGCAGGGGACACCAGATTACCCACACTGACCTCTGTTTTACGGCACATTAGATTCCTCCCAATTACCATTCCACTGAGATCTGCAGGTTTAGACCAACCAGCTGACTTTGCAAGAACAGGGCTAACCTCTTCCATCCCACAGGAAGTTATAACAAGAAAAAAAAAACTCAGAGGAGAATCAAAAGAAAATAATTTCCTGGCATTCAAGCCCTAGCTGTTATCAATGCATATTGCATTTCACTTCATCTTCTACATAACTCTCAGCATATTCAGCACCTCTGATGGAAATCAGCATGGTAGAATGACAACAAACATATCCAGGGCTCTTCAACCCTCTTGGCTGTATCATTTCTATTTATCTGTTGTCTGCGTAAGTCCCTTTATTATAAACTCTTTCTTGAGGCTAAACATTAATGAGAGATATTGCAAACTCAAAGCTCAAGTTTTCTGCAAGCTCAATAGAATTTATAATCATTGCAAATGCTTTTTATATAAAAAGCTAATATTTTTAATCTTTTTTCTGTTTTGAATTAAAAGCCTCTTTCATATTTGATGTATTAACTGTATTAGCATTTGTTCTCTATGAATATCAAATATTGGTGATAATTATTTGCATGTTAATGCTTATTAGTACATCCAACTGGATGTGAACAATAAATAGAAAAAAGTTTAAAGTGCAAGCCACTTCACATTCTATATTTCTGGAAAAGGATAGGAAGCTGTAATTACCAGTGATTGCTGCCAAGCCTGTAATAATCAGAGTGAAATCTAAGGTGAAACTAATATGAAAACTGTAAAGTAGTTTAACATAACGTAGAGGGTTAAATTAGTTTATTAAAATTGGCTAGAAAACAGAATAAATTTAGTTTCTTTACATTTGCTCATGTACAGCATTTTGAGTAATGTAAGCAGTTAAATAACCTTGTCCCTACAGCCCTCCTTAATTCTTTCAATAAAATTCTCCTGGTTTTATGTTTGGTTGGTTTTGCTTGTTTGTTTTAAAAGGAAAAAGATTATTTGGGGTCAAATTAGAGACCCGGTAAATGCAGGAGAATCTTGCTCGGCTTGTTCTTTGGGGTCACTGCCCCTCCCTGTCCTTTTCTCTCAGTTTTGGTCCCCAGGGACGTTCCCTCTCTGCTCTCACAGATCACTGCAGGGTTTCTCCTCCTCTTCCAAGCCCAGGACCTTCCCACCCTGCTGCCAAAGGGACTCCCAGCAGCAGGAAGGGTAGGATCCAGCAGAGCTCTCTCACCACTCTGTCGCCTCCTATTTACAGGGAAATCACTAGTCCTTTGGGACAGAAGCTGTGCCTTGGAGCCCAGGCTCACACAAGCAGCCTGCCTCTGGGTCCCACGGCACTTTGGGGTGCAGGGGAACAGATCACCCCACGTCCGCCCCGCAGTGACACCTCATCAGCTGCCGGCGTTTGTTCTCCCTGGGAAAGGGGAATCTCTGCTGAGGAAAAAAGGGATTTATCCCCTGCTGGTTGTTTAAACAAAAGCTGCTAGGAGACAGTGAACACACACTCGGGCGGTGCCCAGTGGGAATCGGGCCCCAGCTCCTGGGGACACTTAGAGGTGTCCCAGCACAGTCCCAGCCACACGCAGCTCCTCGGTCTGGGGCAGGACCTGACCCTACAGCAGCCTTGGCCCCAGGGCAGCGGTGACACCAAGCAGGGACACCAACACCCACACTGTGACAAGATAACCTCTTCTTTCTTTGTGAAAACCCAGTTTAATTGCGGTTTCATCCAAGATAATGACCCACATAATTTTCAATAATTGGGCGCAATTTATCTTTTCTTAATTAAAAAAATGGAAATTAGCAAAGGGAAGGGATACTGGAAAACGCTTCAGTTGAAACCTCTTCATTAATTATCAGGATGTCTAAACACCATTTTGAGAACTGCACTTACAGAACAGGAATCCAACTAATAATTTTTTTCATTAATCTGTTGAGTTTACTGTAATTCTCCAATTAAAAACAGCACCTATTTCTAGGAGATATCTGTTTTATTTGGGTACTTTTGGCTTCACTGCTAAAGTGAGTGATAAATCCACATAAACTTTCACAACAGGTCGCACAACCACCAGTATAAATGTGAATGTACACTCTGAACTCATTAAATGAAGATGCTTAAAACCTACTGACAGTCTTATAAATTGCTCGGATCTTCCCAGAATTTTTAGTGGGCTTTGTATCAACCACAGAATTCTTTAAATCCTTATTTTAAAATTAATTATTATAATTCGCATCATGTTCCTTATAACTAGATCTGGCATCAGCATTTGATGGATGAAACAAAACAAGCCAGACTTGCAGACGTTGGGTATCCCTGTTATATGGTTGCATATGACAAGGGTTTATAAACTCAGTGTAACACACTATATTTACCAAGTCTCATTTTACATTTGTGGAGTTACTAAATTACTTTGACATATCCCCACTTTATGTTCTATTACTGAAGAATAACTACACAACAGATGGCAGTGTGTTTGCATAACAATTTTTTTGGGCAGGTCAATCTACAAGGTAGTTATAGGGATTGATATATATTGGTGAACACAAGGATTATTTTTGCACTATCAATCAGACAGTCAGTCAGTCAACACGGTAATTTCTATATTGCAAAGGAGAGGTTTAGCAAACATATATCATTATGGACAATTCTTTAAAGAGCAAAACCATAGTACCAAGAGTAGAGCCAGTAGATGGAAAATGATGCTTCTAGATAGAATAATTTTCCTGAGGCACTTCAAACCTCTGAATCTTAAAAATACTATTAACAAAGAATGACTATGAAATCATACTGGAATTCATTTGGTGTATGAATAAATATCTATAGCTGTATCTATTGCACTCTTCAGCATTAAACAATACATAATTATGGACCATGTCATGTCAAGTGAAAATAATATCTTGCAAATCAGGTAATTATTACAAAGGAAAGCTATGCTGCTCTGAGAGCCATGTTGTTTATTTACTAAAAAACGAAAAAGCAAATCCTAATCCAAACTCCTATTCCTGTAACACAGCCAAAGATATTTGAATCAAAAGTTGCATTTGCCCTTACTTCTTAGTCTAAGGGGAGTGACTTTGGTTGTCTCGTGTCAGCCACCACTCTGCAATGCTACATAACCTGATGGCACTGATTAATTCATGGGGACTGCTTGATCCTGTGTTAAGATGGAATGACTGGAGAGAGGAGGTAGAAAATTAGTCAACTTACACTTCAGGATGGCTGGTTTCAATTTCCAGTCCTATCCTGGCGCTGTTCTTTCTATTCAACTATTTGCATGTCAACAATTAGGACAGTGATTCATTCTCTCTAAGAATATAAAGCATTATATCAAAGTGAGGAACGGTTGTTACTTACAGTTGATATACATTGTAAGTGCTTCTTTCTCTTTTGTCTGCCTGTAAGAACTGAGGAGTGACATTCCAACTAATGTTCACCCAAGGAGACAGCTAATATTGATGACTTTGTGTCAAAGCAGTGAAACGAAATAAAAACGAAAGAGTTAACAAAGCACTGCTAGTGTGTGTTCTTTCAGGGAACAATACAAAGACCTTATTAATTAGTGCATTTTTTAAAAAAGAACATCTCTCTTGGCATCCTGCTGCAATGTATGACTGCCGTTGGGGAGGGCAGGGAACAGCTGTTTTCCATGAGAAATCCTAGCTCGTCTCTGTGGGTGAGTATTTCTATTTGTGTGTATCCTGCTTAGTGCCAGACCACTAACTTTTAGTAATGCGCGCTCTGTCTTTGAGGCACAAAAAGGGTGAAACGGTGTAATAATTTGGAGGCTGAAAATTCACTGCTTGATGCCTCCTGTAGTAAATTTGACCCTGGAATATTAAGGGGTGTTAAATAAATTGGACAAAGAGGTGTTTGGGGAGTAAAAGTGCCAGACACACTGCCATGAATGAGCAATTAGATGTTCGCGAACCAGCTTATCGCAAATTACATGCCTACAATATCTATTACTGTAATGACCTTGAGAGTTGCCTCATATTCTCCCTTAACCTAATGAGCATGCTGTGTATAATCAATTACGTCTGCAATTAAAATTATAATCTGTCTAACAAACTCTTCTTCACTTTCTGACAATTTTTAACAAAGTCTGTTACATACTGGTAAAAGATAAATATTAATTTTCTGTTGTGCTCTATTTTTTTTTCTTACTCTGTGGCTAATTTATTAAATCATATTACTGCTCTCCATTATTTTTTAAGTTTTCAGCAGAATTTATTTAAGTTTCAGTCCTGAATGTCATGGGATAATTACAAAATTTAACAGCAATTTATCATTTCCCAATAGGGTTTGCAACCTGTCTTTGCCTGCTTATTGAAATTTGTTTGCATGTTTCACTCAACAGTTACTGCAAATATTGTGCCTTTCACTTCTGCACAGATATTCCCTGTTTTACTGGAGTGACCAGAAGATATTCTGCTGAATAGAGCTGATGTCTGTCTGCCAGCCCAGACCTCCTGAGCTCAAGTCAACCCAACATAAGTAAAACACAGCCCTGACCATTAAGAAGCAGGATGTCATTCATTGCAATCTGCTGCTAATTAGTCACCCAGTCAGGCCACTACAGAACAACTTTTTTTTTGCTTATGTGTCCAGGTGTTGAACAAACAGAAAGATTCATATAGAAATTCAACATGCTAACTATAAGAAAATGGAAAGACATGGAAGAGGGGTTTTAAAAATGGGTCCACGCTTTTTATGTACTGAACAAGCAAAGCAAACCCTTCCAGCTCTCAAGGAAGGACAGCGCTAGCTTTTCCAATACACAGCTGGTTCAAAGGGTGCTGAATCCTCATGCTGAGCCCCGAGAGTTCTGAGTGAATCCATGCATCCCTAAGCCACCCCTCCTCTCTCCAGGACCATCACCACGAGGGGAGCAGGGTCCTGCCTCTGCAGCACCAGGGCAGCAGCTCGGCCGCAGGCACGGGAAGGCCGGGATGGGCGATGGCCAGCGAGAGTCTCCAGGGCC
>VZTG01010061.1:1642110-1712308 GCA_013397845.1 Melanocharis versteri | reverse complement strand
TTTTTTTTTTTTTAATTTATGAACTTTCTACCTTCACTATGCAAAAGGAGGTGCTCAAACTGTTTGTATTAAGCAGACAAAACAACTGAGCAGCGGGAATGCCTGTCTGCCCTATAGAACTGACTGCAGGACAAGATTCAGTACTGAAAACAAGGAAGAGAAATAAAACAACAGGCCCTGTTCTCCCCAGGATCCATGCATAATTCTCATTAATGTTAATGAAAGATACTAAATGGATATGCACTGAGGGGAGTTTATTAGAACTTAATAAATGCTGGTATTTTCTTTCTTTTTTTTTTTTTTTTTTAGTTTTTAGTTATTATAACTGAACTTCTCTCTGGGTGAAGTGAAACATATTTAAAGAAAATATAAAAATGTAATATGGAATTATGCTTCATAGGTTATTTTCTCAAAATGCTATTTTTCATTCAGAATTAGTATATTTACACATATGATTAATAACTGTAGGCTTAAATTGTAAACTATATGAAATCAAAACATTACTTACAATTGTAGATCAAAAATGTTTGTAAAGATATGGAAAAAACACCATTGATTTAGTTCACATATTTTCACATGTGAATTGAACCATTTATACCAGAGAAAGATCTTGCCCCAGACACCAAGGTTGTGCTACTTACATCAGGCTCAGACAACTGAAGACAGGTTATAAATTCATATTCTGCTGGATCATAAATCTGAATGTAACTCGGGGTGGCCTCACCAAAAGGCACAATTGAAAGAGTGGCTTTTGTTGAGCACAGAGATGACTTATTTGCAGGAAAAAAAGGATTCATTAAATGCAGTGTGAACTGATGCACTCCTCAATCTGGGCAGACTGACCACCCCCTAAAGATAACTCCCTTCCAGCTGAGGTGCCAGGTGAGGAAATATCACAATGATACTACCTTATCTATACCTTCTCAATGGAGAATTAATAAAGCTCATTCACAGATCCATTTAAAAAAAAAAAAAAAAGTGTTACCTCTGGGCATTATCTTTACTTCAAGTACTAAAAATTATAATTGAAATTGGAGAAATTCAACATTCATGAAATCAGATAGAGGTATTATTCATCATTAGAGATTTTAGCATCCTTACAAATAAGATCAAGACAATCATTTACATGAGCACTTTCCATCTGGGTAGTTTATTGTCTTTCAGCCTCTCACAGAGAGAATTTGGATCAGTGATGCCTGGCAGACGACATGAAATGAAGATTTCATGGTAGCAATGAAGGTGGTAACTCACAAAAAGTATAAGTGGAAGAGAAAAGAAAATGGTTTGGTTTGTCCGAGATAATAATGTAGGAGATTACCAAAGGAAAAACTATTTTTCTCCTTCCAAAGACCTGGGAAATCTAGCAAACACAGGATGTCTTTCCAATCTCCTGCTTTTACCACAGGCTATAGATTTCCCCTGCTCCTGGCTGCAGAGCCTTGCTTACCAGTCTTTTGCACCTAGCAAGGGACTGAGAACTTGTGAGAAGAACTGAGACATCTTAGTCTTAGACTCCAGAAAAAGTGTGATGGAAGAGAAAACGTGTGTGGAGACCTAATGGTAAAAAAAAAGCGAGTTTCAAGAGGAATTTTACTTAGCTGGCCAATTATTACAAGCGAATTTACCTCTCTGAAAGTGAACCGTTTATCTCCAAAGTAGGTAACTGTGTTAATACAGGGAATTAAAGTTTCTCGTCAGATTTTCTGTCTGTAATCTCAGTTAAGGAGACACTGTAATTGTTGATAGATTAATTTTGGTTTTCCCCAATTTATGTCAGTTGTGGCATCATTGCTAAAATACCCAGAGATGCTTTTATTTACAGAATTCACTATGCAGAAGTCTCAATGATAATCTTTTTCCTTCAAAACCAAGGGACTGAACAGTGGTTACGTATTGAAAGAAAATCCTGAGCAGCAGCACCTAATTCAGACACAGAATAATTTATTTTAAAACTCCTAATCCTGAACTGGCAAGTTACCTACCAGTTAAACAGGGAACTTCTCTCCAGAAAAAGCCTGGCAGCTGTGCTGAACTGCACCAATAGATGTCGATTTCTTTGATGTGATCCAAAGCTGAGAAGAGGCCAAACCTCTGAACCTGATTTCACCAGGAAAGTGCCTACATTTACAGAAGAATCAGGCTTTGCTTCATGATGATTCCTTTTTGTTTTTAAAGGCACATCTCCTATCATTTGGTTTGTGCATGTGTGCACAGCCCATCCAGAGACACTCAGATTTCAGCAAAAGGGGAGGTTTGAGTGTTTCTCCCTTCAGGGACTGCTGCACCTCACTTGCCTGGAAAAGCAGCACAGTGCAAGCAACACAGCATTCCTCAGTAGCTGTCACTGAACCTGCAAACCAGCCAAGCAGAGGGGAGTCCAGGGCTCCAAAACACAGCCCTGGCTGAGATACTGCCCTGGGGAGTCCCCAGCTGAGCTGCACTGCACAAGTGCAGGGTTTTACCCCATCGCTGCACGCAAAGGAAAGGACAACGTGAAATGTGAAATGTGAAATGTAAAATGGGAGCACACGAGCTGCACTGGCTCTGCTCTCATTCAGCCTGAGAGACGGCTGCTCTCGCAATATCTGCACCACCAGACAGTGAGGGCCTCTCCCATGGCCAAGCAAATGAGGAGGGGTCGTTTGATAAAGCTCCCTGAGACTGGATTTTAAGGGCATATTTCAAATTCTTTCAAAGGACAGCTTAGCTTTAGGGAGTGAGCAGAAACCCAGCATATGAGTGGTCTGGCCAGAGGGCACCCAGGCAGCTTTCAGGAGAGATGGGGCAAGTGAGGCTTGAGAGAAGAGTTTTGTTGTTTTGCAGGAAGCTCTTGGCTTGTCCAATGTGAGCACGAACTGAAACACACTGCAGCATCCTGAATTATTGACTTTTTTTTTTTTTTAAACAGTAAAAATATTACCTACTTTTCACCCTGTCATCCTGTCTGGAGCTTGCTGAGCAAGTTTTATTCTATTATTTTAACCTTAGTTTTCCATTTCTAAATCACTTCAAGCAGAGACTTTTCTTTCTTAGAAAGAAAGTCCTGCATGGGCTAACGTGGTGCTGCCAGAACAGACTAAAATGGACTAGGTCAGACATCCCTGTATCTCAGATGTGCTTTCCACAGATTACAGGGCAGTGTAACCACCGACTCTTTCACGTGACAGAGGAACACAGGGCTAGGAAAGGCCTCCATGCCCTCGATATTACATGCAAAAATGTTACATACACTCTTTCTTTGTTGACATTTTTAAGAAGCAAACTCCTCCACGCTGTGCCGGCTCTCTGGGGATCTGCAGGGACAGCTTTAAGTACACACTTCTTTCATTTTCAGAAGGGCAGGTGACTTTCAGGGGAAAAAGCATGGAGCCAACTTTTGCTTTATTATGGCACTGATAAGGCATCCAGGGCTCTCATAAGTGGGTTGCCTTTGCCTGGCTGAAACTGGGTCATCACCACGCGCAAAGCACCGTGATCCTGCCCCTCCCTGTGAGACTCTGGATGTCACAGCATCCAGCCAGACAGCTGAGGCACCAAAGTTTAGCACAGATCAGTCAACTGAAAATGCCCTTGGGCAAGAACACCCAATAAACCCAACCACAAAACAATTTAAGTGTGGGTTAATGCCTGCTTATGGACGGCACGCATTGGCATGAAGCAGAGAAGTCTGCTTTGCACGTGACCTTTTGGCATCTCTTCTAATCTGTGGTCAGCATAGGAATAATTTTATGTAGATCTTGGGAAAAACAGGACCTGGTAGGCAAGAATGCAAAGACAAGCGTGCAGAATCACATGAGATCAGAGCACAGTCACATCATGTTTCATTTTAAAGCATTATATTAATTTTTAGAAAGAGTTAGAAACCTATTTAACTGAAATCTAGCTTTGCAACACTTGCTTGATAAACAATTTTCACCTACTAAAAAACACAGAAAAACATCAAGTTACACATCTGAATTTAATGGGAATACTTTTTCACATTTCTTGGTGAGTTACATTTTAGTTGAAAACAACGTTTTGTAACAAAATTTTAAAAAAAGAAACAAAACAAAACCAAGCATTCTCTCTTAGATGAAGAGTTTTATAAGATATGAGTGACAAAGAGAAGAAGTATTATGGATGAGATGGATCTTGGAAAGAAATTCATACACTAACCACACAAAAATTAATCAGACAGCCTTGACTGTGCTATTAATGATTTTAGACCTCATGCATGGTATTTCAAAAGGTTTTACATTTCAAGTACAATACAGGATTTGTAGGACCTGTACTCAAGAGTGGCATTTGATTGATTGTACATACTCTGAGGCAGAGAATGCTTTAAATGCAAAACATATTGCTGTAACATGGGAACAAAGAAGTGAAAGATACTTTCTAATTAAAACAGAGGATTTTTGATCCTAATCTCAGTCATTGTGGGGCAAATAAAGAGCAGCATGTCACGGATTTCTCAACACCCCTTCCTATATTGTTTTTTTTGGTCAAAACACGTCAATTCAATAAAACAGCATTTCCAAAGGAGGCTTTGTCTTCACAAAGAAAAAGTTTTTGTTGTCAAATACTATGTTATAACATTTTCAGAGGAAAAATTTTCTACCTTTTTGCTAGAAATACTTTTTCATTTTGAAATGTAACTCTGTTTATTGAATAAAAAAAACCAAACACTGATTTGTTCAAGATTCTTCTGTCATGAAAATTGTAAGTATCTGAACAGACACCAGGGGGAAAAAAATTTAAAAAAGGAGAGCTGCAGAGGGGCAGAGTGTGGAGAGCCCTGGCAGTGTTTAACCCTTCCCTGTGGGAATCAGTCAGGTCAGCAGAGGCGACTGCTCGGCTCCCTTTGGACCAGCTGCTGGCACGGCCACCGGCTCCCCGGGCTGTGCTGACGCACGATGTGGCTGCTGGGGCCTGGGACAGGCACCTCCACACTGCCAGGGACACTCCTGGGAGTGCTCACTCCCTTCCTTTCATGCAGGTGCTTGGCAGAGCCGCGCATTCCGTGGTCCATCTCCCACCCACCGAACTCTGGGAGAGGAAAAACCCAGCGCAGCTCTGGGGCTGAACGGGAACGTGCCCAGCCAGGATGGAGCTGGATGTGGCCAGCAGAGCTGCAGGACTTTTAATATCTGCGTGCCAAGGCAATTTAAACAAGCATTTGAACCCACTTACTTGCTTATTATAGTTTAATTTAGACAGGGTCAATATCTGTGACTAGCTCTGGGGATATTTTTGGAATTAAACTACCTAAAGAGAACATTCATCTAAGAAATCCATATGGCAGGAAAGAAGGGTAGAACTGCTAGCATGGAATAGTAAAATCTTCCTTTTCATCACCATTCTTCAATTTAAATCTCTGGAAATTTCATTCACTATCCTCATTTATACTTGCCTATTTTTAACCCTGTTTTGTTTGGGGGTTTTGTTTGGTTTGGTTTTTTTATATTCATACTCCATACAGACTATTCGGTGTTTGTACAGGGAAAGAGGATTATATTTCTTTACAAGTCAGAGGTACAGCATGCCATGACATTCACTACTGGAAATTCAAAATAATATAGATTCAGAACTATCATAATTCACTGCTAAAGAGAATCTTTCAAAAATTTCAGTCCCCATCCCTTCAGGGAACTTCACAACCCAGTATTTCTAGATCAGACTTCATTATGCAGGTCATCATTTCAATTTATCAGTGCCTTGGGGCCTTTGGTATTCACAGCTAGGATGGTGTTGTGTCCATCAATCACTAGGCTGTTTCCACATTCCCACTTTTCTTTCATCTTCTTCAGTCTTCAAAACAATGTCTATAACTTTCCATGGGTGTATACTGCACACAGACACCTCTTACTTCTGTCAACTGTTGCCATGTTTGAAGCACAGGAACTGATCTGTACAAATTATGGCCAAAAGAACTGTTTTCATTCTAGGTCCTGTGTATTATTATTTGTTTTAGGGAAGGGTTTACAGGTTTACCAGTGCCTCTTAAATCTATAAGCCTGGCAAACGAAATAGCAACATGTTTTTCCTGGAAAGCTTATTGTTCAGTCAAAACCTAAATGTTACATGTTATGAACAGAAGTAAGGACCTGACAAAGCAAAGACTTATTAGGACCTATTTTGCATCACAGAAAACGCAGGTCTGGCCAAAGGACTGAAAGGAGATTTAGACCAACACAAGGCAGATTTTGAAAAGAGCCCTGAAGGAAAGGGCAGAAATTATTATTTAGAGTGAGTAGAAACCATAGAGCTGGCAAAAGACTTTAAGGGAGGGGGGAGAAACTATCTGGATGATCCTGCTGCTTCTCTATCTCTGTAAGGGGCAGTATAATCCTAGCTTTGAAAATATACATCACTAACCCCAAACCACCCCAAACTAAATATAGGACTGAAATAGAAAGAAAATTTTGAGCTCAGATCAGACATAGCAGCCCTGAGACTACTGAATTTGCTGTACCAATTACCTGCACACAATATTACATAGTCTCCAAACAAATACTATTAGCGTGGTTCTCAGAGCAATCCAAAGACACTGCTGCACCTCCTCAAATCATTTTGGACATCTCACAAGCTTCCAAGAGAATCATCATTCTTAAGGGTAAAGCACAGGAAATGATTTGTTCACATGTTTCAGTACAATCTGGTTTTCAAAAATTTGTTTCTTCCATGTCTTTTTGTATCTGAATTTTTAGATTTGTTTAAAGGTAAGAAAAATCTTTGCATTTCTCAAACACCAGCCTTTTTTTGTTCTTCTAAGAGAGCAAAAGAGAGTTTCTAGTTCTCCACTAAATCAGGACTCACATCTGTTGGTCTGCAGGGAAAGCAGGCTGAGGCATCAAAAGCATTGCAGTTAGTGAATTTAATCCTTCCGATGCAATTGGCCTGCAATGCGATCTGATTAAATTTAAAGACTCAAACCTGAAGGCCAGTATTTCAGGTCAAGACATAAATAGACAAAAAAGGATGAAAGAGAAGTCTGCTGTGGGCTTAAATGAGACCTGAGCTCCACAGCTCAGGTTAAGATTTCTGAGGAATGCAAGCCAGGTGTATTGATTTAATACAGCATTAAAAAACATCTGGAAAAGAAAAATATGTACATCAAAAATAATCATGAGACAATCCTCTGAGTGTAAAGTAACTGGTGGAATGTGCGACATATAAAATAAGTTCCTGCACACATACCCACACTGCCACCATCAGCTTTGCTTTCTCATTTATTTAGGGGAACCTGTAAATGGCAAACAGGCCTTTTCTCGTGGGTAACAGAGGAGAGGCTGAGCTGCTGGAGACTTCAACACTGCTGCAAAATAGAGGATGTGTTCATACGTGTTTGTGCAATGGACACTTGCTGTGCAATATTATCTTGTCTCTACAGATAAATTAGTTGCCTCATGCTCCTGCCAGCTTGATTTGTTTAGCCTTTACAGAGTACAGAATCCATGGAGTTTCTTGTGATTGAATCTCACGCAAAAGGTAAACCTGAGAGCTTATTCTACACTAAGCTATACATCCACCCAGGCAGCCAGAGCACTTGCTGACTTGATGATGAAAAGAAGGCTATAAAATATACTAGGGAAATCTTGAAACGTCGCTCACTTGACATAGCAATAAGAGCCCTGCATTAAGATGCAGAGTTGATTTCCCTGATCCATGAAATTGCCTGGATATTTAAGGCATTCTCAGACAGAACCAGCATGAAACTCACCCTCCATTCCTGGCACAAGGACACCATGGGTTTTGTGTTCTCCAATAAAAAGAGAGCTCAAAATTGCAGAGATTAGTAGTCTTTGAGGGAGGACCTAAACGCAATTTCCTTCCTTTCTCAAATAATAAGGAAAAAGTATTCAAAATCTCTTGAATGCTAAAAGATGGTTTTGCTTGCAGACACACTGCTCAGCTGCCAGAGATGCTCAAGTTCTCTGTTGTGAGTGGTTCAAGAACCTCTCACAATACAACAATGTGCAAGTCTGTGACCATCTTTGGAGAAGGACATTTCTTTCTCTCATAAATAGGTGACAGCGCTGGAATAGGTACAATAGGTGGAAAGCTATGAAAAATATTAAGAAGCAATATATTGCATTATTTTATGGCCTGAGACTTAGGACATGGTTCAGAATTCCTTACCATGTGTATATTTCCAGCTGTTAAAGGGTGGGAGAAGACCCATCCATACTTACAACGTGTTGGTGAACTGAGGGTCAGGCATATTTACCTCCAGAGACCCATCCAGTGAAAGCACACAGTAAAGGGGGAATTTGAAAGGGCCATAAGCTTCCCTAGAACACCGACCTGCAGGCTCTGCTTCCTTAGACACAAAGGAGGAACAGAGTACAGCAATAATGAAACTACAATTAGATCATGAACAGCTTCCCATTAGGTAACTAGAAAGGCTTTAGCACAAACTGCACACACTGGCAGCTTTCACACCACCAAAAGGGAGATGTAACGCTGGCAGACAAACTTACCACTGATTTCCAGCCAAAATCACATGGAAAGAGCCATCTCCTTTCAACCTGTTGCATACATTGCACATATCATTTTCAGCATCTCCATTGCAAAGAAAGGCCTGAGACTCATATTTGGGTTCAGGATTTTTCTTGGACATGGATTACCATTTCTTCTTGTGGACAAAGAAGGAGAATTCCTTAATCTTTTTCAGACAAAATTTCTTAGTTTTTGTCTTCAGCTAGGCTGATAGCTCTTCCCATTTTGTAGCGAAATTTTGCACTGAGCAATTGAAAAGTCAATACTCTTCTCCTGCTTCCTGTATTTCTGTTCCTACATAGACATACAGCAGCCTTTATTTAGACAGGTATACAGAATTATACAAAATACAAAGGGAAAGGACTCTTGAAGCCATCTGCTATGTGACCCCATTCAAAGCAAAATCAGCTGCACCTAATTAGCTCCTGAGATACGCTTGCCTACCCTACTTAAACAGTCTCCCCAAACTCCCTTGGATATTTATTGTGATGTTTTGCTATTTTTACTTTTAGAATGTTTTTCTAATGTTTAGTCTGTTCCAGAAATTTTAATTAAAAGCTCCCTCAGAGGAGACTGGATTATTGTGGATTCCCATACATGAAAAAAAACCCCGAAATAAATCCAAATACAGAAACACGACACATTGAATTTAAGGTTCATAAATTATTTGTAGGTCACATAGGTGTTTTTGCAAACTTTGTGGTTCAGAACAGTTTAAATGAAACCAGCTATTTATGTATCCACCCTATTGTTCGCTTAAAAGAAGATCTTGATCACAGTAATTTCTTTCCTGATTGAAGTTTTGAAAGCTCTAAATTCTCTGAAGAGAATAGTTGTTGGCACTTTTGGATGATAAACATCCCAAAGCGATGATGATAAATTACAGCATTGACCAATCATGCAGAAAAGTAGAGAAATGCAAACTGATAACCTCTGATTTATGAATACACGCTCATTATTGCAAAGTCTAGGGGTTCACAGTTGTAAGAACAGGTCATTTTCATCTCAGTGTTCATTAAAAGTGTGAGAAGGAGGCATGAAGGGCGGCTGCCATTTTGCAATAAATACTTAATGCACTTTGTTTCCAGTACAAACACAAAGCAATACAGAACTTCCTGCCTTTTTAAGCCCTACATAAGCATTTGTTACTGTTCACAATCACAGAAGATGGGAATTTTTACATCTGCCTTTACTTGTTCATATAAATATTTCTCACATATAATCATTCCTATACACCTTTCCTTTACAGAGAGAAAAATATTTGTCCAAGATATTAAAATGAATCCTCAGATTTTCTTCTTAAATCATATTGGTGATAATAAAAAAAAATTAATTTGAAAGTATTTAAACTTACTATTTCACCTATCAACAGACACTGCCAGTGAAACCCACCCAATGCACTCAAAGTCATGAGCCAAGGAATCTGTTTTGTCACAGTACAGAAATAAATTGCATTACATTCCTTCATCACATCCAAAGCTTGGTGATATTCTACTTTCTTCTTTTCTCTCCCTATTATCTCTCTGTTAAATACTCAAAGCAGGCAGCAAAAGGGAGAAGGAAAAATAAGGTCAATACAGCAAATTGGAAAAAAAGTAAAATGTTCCTATCCAGCGTCATTTGGTTGTTACAGTTATCTTAATCAACTCAAACAGGTTCTCTGAGACATCTAATTTGATTTTACAAAGTGCTAACCCATAGCCATATTTGACTTTCCTCTGATTCCAAACGTAAAAAATAGCCTTTATCTAATGTTGAGGCATATCATCTAACTACACAAGCAATTGCATTTGCATTACGAGGCAGTGAAACATGGCTGGAGAGACATCTTGGATGTTATCTGTGTTATTACTCAAGGGGAGAATATAATCATAAATCCTTCTCTTCCCTTCCACCCTCCCACCTTTTTTTTTGGAAGTACACTTAAAATCTGGTTTTCAGCTTCACTGGGCCCATTACATTTGAACTTCAGTAACAAGAATGTGATATGAATACGTTGAGAGAAAGCATAGACAAAAGGTATCTTTTCATAATGTGGTTCAGTTTAACTGTTCCTATAATTAGCTACAACTCATTAGGCAATAAACAGAAAAACAAAGAGATCATGAATGGAAGGGCAATATTTTCTCCATAAAACAAACAAAAAACTAAACCAGATGCCTCTTTCATGAGGCTTTCCTTGCATAAATACACCCAGCAGCTTAGAAAAGATATTTTCTTGATTGAAAATTTTTGTCTAGGAAGAAAACCTGTAAACATTATCTTGTGCAATTTCAATAAAAAGCACTTACTGCTATTGTACACTTGGGATTTTTTGATCTCAAGGATAAAGTAACAATACAGCAATGGACTGCAGATGATGAGCTTTGATCTTTTATTAGTTCTTATAATTGTGTCTTAATTTGTATTCTGCATAATAAGCACTCACCTTCACCGTTTGTCCAGCTTCAGGGCCATCCTGTAAGCAAAGGGAAAAGTCTCAGGTTAGAGGATCTAGAAAGGATCACATAGGAATTCGGAAATCTTACTCAATAATCATTTACATCAATTACACTGTCTGTTAAATTAGCATATTTTTCCTGAGGACCATTCAACACTTAAGTTTTTGGACAAAGCTCCTTTCCATACCATACCCCAGCAAAGTGGGAAATTATCTCACATCACAAAAACAACAGTTTCTATTTTTCATTCTTTCAGATCATATTTTTCAATAGCTAACAATAGATTTCTGATCCTTGTGAACATAAAATCACACGCGGAAGTAAGAATTTAATCAAAGTATGCTTGCTTAAATTCTGATTCTAATGAACGGGCTTAGTCTCCTGGTTTGCTTTAAACAGAGTTCATTTTTGGTATAAAAACACCCCGCACAAACAACTGAAAGGTCAGAATTTATAACGTATTTACACGGCTACATCTCTGTGCCTGCATATAAATAGCTGTGAGGAGGGATCACCCATCTCAGCACATGCAGTGGGCTCTGTGTGGAACAGGAGACGTGGCTGCCTTCTCTACAGGTCAACCCTGCAAACACTTCTTTGAAGGAAGAATATTTCCTGAAATACTCGCAAACAAGCACAGTGTTTGAGAGTGTTTGCTGGCTCTATCCAAAGTTTTGCAGTCATTAATTAACCACACTTTCCCGCTGGTTTCCTTTTTAGATTTTTCAATGGCAAATCTGGAATACTGCAATGCAGTTATTTGGCTTCTTGTTTTTTATTACTGTTATTTTGCATTTATTGCCCCTCAAAGTTCCAAAGTCCTTTTGTGATTGGACTAGGGAAAAAGGCTGAAAGCTTGATAAAACAAACCATTAAACCTTTCTTAGTTGACTGGCTTACAAACCTGGATGGAAAAGGTGAGCGAGGTGCCACAGAAATGTTTCTCCACCACATTTCCGACCCTTTGTGCCGTACGAAACAGATCAGCCACTTCCTCGGGACACAGGTCACGGAAGCGCTCCACCGGCCGCAGGGGACAAACAAGGACATCTGGAGGTGGCAGCGTCAAGGCACAAACACAAATCTGAGTGGTCCAGAAGAAGAGTCTCAATCCCCAGCCTGCAACCTGGCTCTGGTCACCCTTGAACCGCCTGAGCTCCTCCTCTCTGGTGATACAGCTGTGCATCAAAAACACAGGGCTAAATACAAGGAATTATGTGATGCTTTGTTCAGAATTCTTTTCCTCCAGTCTCTCAGATATGGGCAAAATGACTGAGGCTCTTGTGCTATACTGAGACATTTAAGGGAAAGCAAATTTTTCACAGACTCAAATTTACCACCTCAATGGAGAAATGCTGGTATTTATTTCCTGTGAAAGTCAGAGACATTTTCTTTTGTGATAAAAAATGGGGGAAAGCCAAAGAAATTTAAGAGGGCTTTGGATGTGTGGTCTGAGACAGCAGTTTTACAATGCTTTTCCCCTTATGTAAAATATATTTTTGAAAATCTTGATCTTACACCTCTAATTTTAGGCATCTAAATATGACAAGCTGGCACTATGCTGATCATAGCAGATCACTTATTTCTACACATTAATTACAATTCACAAGGAATGCTCACCTGTTGTGTTTTCAAAAATACATTAAGATAATTAAGACTATTTCCTTTTAAGCACAGTGTTCACAACCCTGTAAATATACTTTGATTTAATTCTACATTGGTGACTGTAATTTGTGAGTCAGTGAAATGAAGCTATAAAGTAAATAATGGAAGTACACAGACGCTGCTCACAGTCATCTGATCTGCTGTGTTCACAGTAATTAATAATTGCTATGATTCCTCACTTGAAAGTCAATTTTGTAACATTATTAATATGGTCCAGAATTCTTAGCAGAGCCTCAGTCGTGTAGATCCAAAAAGCAAATACTTGATTCTCATTTCAATTCCCTGCAGACAGGATTCTTTGCTGACTTACAGAATAGAATTTGCAGGATGAAGACCTTAAAGTAACCTTTAACACCACTTGAACTTTCATGACCAAAGGCTACAAATTTTTTTTTTCCAGTATTAAAACGAGTGTTCAAAGAACTATTTGAAGAAAATTAAGTTCCATGCCATTGTATTACAGTCATCTTTATTTTTACTGCATCTTGAAGCCTGCAGGTATTCAGGAATATTCTCTATAATCCAGGAAAGGTAACTAGGAGCTGCTCTGCAGTTAACAGGTTCACAAAAAGGTTACATCAACCTGATTGTCAAGAACCACGTGAGACATTTGAAATAAGGAGAGATTAATATATGTGAAAGATCAATTATTTCCATAAGCACAGAGGCAACATGTTTACATACACCAAGGTTATATTGTAGGAATCACACTTATAATTCTGATAGGAGAGAAAACCAGACATCTTCTCAAAGTAAAGATGTAGTGGCAGATTTTGATCATTTTTCAAAATCCAGATGAGGACAGACAAGTCTGTAATGGATATTTGCTGAAGTGGGAGCAGAATTGAGCAAGCTCCACCTGTAGCAGCTCCCAAAAGAACAGGAGAAGACTGGTGCCAGCTGTGGGTGTTCTAATCTGCTTTGAAAATCTTTCTCTCAGGGTTTTTTTGCACAGAATCAGCTATGCCACCACTATTCTCCTCTTCTCTTGTTACAACTTATGGTATTAATATTGAAGAAAGGAGAAAAATATATTTAGAAAGCAGGTATTTGGAAACAAAACAATCCTAGATGGGGACAAAAAAACTAGTTTTGTGGGGTTTTAGTTCTGAAATGCTGTGTTCCTTGGTAAGTTACCGGGCACAGTAAACTCCTTGTAATTCATTTGTGCCTTCCCAATGCATTGTACAAAGCACATCCATAAAGGATGCTATGGGCTAAACTTGGGGCCCAAGGGAAGAGCTGCAAAGTTGCTTGGCAGACCTGATTTCCATACCAGGAATAAAGGAATAGAAAAACTAATTAATTTTACTCATAAAAAGGAAATCCATGTCAACACTAAAACAGGAAAAAGGACATTCGTTTAATCTGAGTTCATTTTTCAAAAGGAGAGAAGGGAAACTTGTACCCTTAGGGCATCTGATACTTAAGTAGATAATTATCCTTCTTCTGCAGCACTACTTTATTATCATGGCTCAATGAACCATTTATAAATGAAGAATTTCCCCTCACTTACCTCTAGCAAAACTGCTGCTTACATTAAGACAAGTTTCCTTTGCTCCTTTCGAATTTTCCCCTGCAGTTTCTCGCCCTCTCAGACTCGCACACGGCTCACCAGCAATTGTTTGTTCTCTACCTAGCTCGGGGCCACAGCCACAATTTTTGCATTACTGATGGTTTCTACAATCTGACGTTAGCACTGTACTACTTGCCACTGTGATGGATTGTGGAAAACATGAGCTAAACAGCTCTTGGGAAAGCTTTTGTTTCCACGGCACATCGCAGCGGGAGCGAGGGCTGGTTCTGACCAAGTCAGGACAGGTTTTCTCGGAATTTTGTCACTAATCTGCACTGTCACTTCGTAAGCTCTCTGTATCTCTCTCTGCCTCTCCTCTTCCACACGTTATCTGTCTTATCTGCTTAGATAGCATTTGCCAGCTGGTGCAGTGGAGGCTTCTTATTAACCATGAACCTCTCTGCTCATGTGGGGCCACCAGTGCTCCTGCAGCACCTAATGCTGCACCCGTGGCATTCTGCAAAGAGGAATTGCACTTCCTCCTTACATTACCAAAACTCATTTACAACCCAAACTAGATTTTAGCTACATTTCTGTCTTTGAATTTGATAAATAATTCAAAGGCACAATCACACAATGGAGCATCTTTGCTGAACTTTCCATCATTTCAAAATAATTCTGCAAAGAAATAATGATAGAAATTCTGAATCAGTGCTAAATTAACATGAGAATGTAATTAGGACAACATTCAAGTTATATTTAACTATGAATATATTAAAAGGAAAATGTTAGAATGAATTCATGGATTTGAGGTCATTAGGAAAACAACCATCCACTGCAACTTTAAATCATAGTTTTTAACTACAATTTTTGATGCTAGGATAGTTTTTAATCTTATATCTGGTCAGATTTTAAGCTGCACACCTGCTCTGTGCACCTCAGAATTCTTACTAAGTTTAAAATTAGATAAACTGTTCATTACTTTCTACAATAACCCACTGCAAACACTGCTATGAAACCACTTCAGGTGACTAAGTATTAAAAATGCGAGAGAAAGTGAGTCTGTATTTATGTTTATGTGCAATTACTCCTTAGACTGAAGCATCTACTGCCATCTGAGATGCCTCAGGGCATCCAGCTGCCACTCCAGAAGGGCAGGAGTCTCCCATATGCCCTACGTCAGAGCTGCCAGTCAGGTGGGAAACCTGAATCACCTCGGGGTGTTTGCAGTGGCCGTAGCTGCCTGTGTTTGGACAAGAGCCCCCACTTCAACAGGGTGGCTCAGCAGGACGGGGCACTGCCACCAAGCACAGACGTGCTGCAAGACTGATGACAGCATTCTGCCTTCAGAAAGTTTGAACTTTATGATTCCTTTCTCTAAACGCTGTAATTAATAATTTTGTGATTTCTTCATTCATTCTAAACTGCTACTGACTGATGAAGTTTCTATTTTTAAGCTTTGATGTGCACAGCTGTTATTTCCTTCAAGTCCTCTGAGTCAGTCCACATCACTAGAGCACAAGCAATTTAATATGTCAACTTCTCCATTTTAAGGAGTGAAAACCTTTACACCTTATTATAATCTGTAACAATAAGTTTCTCTCCCTAGATCTTGCAGAAGTCTCTCAACAGCCTTACTTCTCTCCCTAAAACCTAAATATGCATACACAAATTAATATGCAAACCCTCACACACACTAAAAGCTCCATTAAAGATTCACTAAATAACTAGGAATGTCAGTATTTTCAGATTTCCAGAGATAGTAGCCTAAAACTCCAAATATTTTAGTAGAAGTGCGTAACCACAAAGGAGCAGTAAGGCAAGGGTAGATCAGACCCATTTCCCTCAAACTGAGCTAAAACCTAAGGATGACCTGTGTTTTCAATGGAATCACTTGTACTTTTATATTGGGCACAGCAGACCACTCCCTGAATGATGTTGGGTGAGTTGTTTAATGCACCAAAGACCATGAGCCTCCTCCAGAACTCAAATTAACAGCCTGTTGGTCTATTGTAACCTGCTTAGAAAAGTTGTGGCCAAGCAAGCACGGCTGAAGTTCCTGAACAGCTGCAGCACAAGGATGCTTAACCACACACACGTGCCACCTCTCAGCAGCCCCTCTGCACACACCTCGTGAACCTCTTCTGTTTCCCACTGCCCCCTGAGGCTGTGAGAAGTGGAGCCCTCTGGGATGGGCAGCCAGAGGCACTGACTGTGACGTGGCTCTGCAGTGGGCACCTGGACACTGTCAAAGCCCCGTCCAGCAGCGCCAGGCACGAGCACAAATCCCCCTCGGACACGTGGGGATCGAAGGACGTGCTCACCCTGGGGGTTTGGGGCATGACTGAAAAGTGAGCATTGGATAACTGCATGCTGACTTTAGGCTGATCGGACAGAGGAGACCCAGATTCTACAAGAGAATCAAAACTCCTGTGATGCCTTGGAGTGGCTACCTAGAACAGAGGCGAGACAGAGTTAAGAGAATAAAGTAGGTATTTATTAAAAGCCTTGAATAGATACACCTTGGGCAGGGCAAAAGCCTCGCAGAGACTACCCCCGAGACGGACAACGGCCACGAGTTTTTCAGACAATTAAAAGTTTGGTCTATTTGCATATCTGTAGTTAATTCTCCAATTATAGCTTCAGGTAACGAAGTCATATTCCCACGGTTTGCTCCCACTCTTGATTCACTTTTGTTTACACTTTTCAGGGCCTGAGGCAGAGGGTGTCCTTGGTTCTCAGGCCTGGAAGGATTGTTTTGTCTGACAAAAATGTGAAGAGAGCTTACTAACACTCTATATGGAGTTCAGAGTTATACACTAATGCAGTACAGGGTCTGAAAAATACAAAAACTAAAATCTTGAGGCATCACCTGGCCAACGTCTACATGGTGACCACTTCAAATGTAATTTTCCTTCCACTAATACACACAGAGTGGAGGCTGAAATTCAAAGGCTCAGTAGTAATTTTTATTTGCTTTATATGGATTTTGACTTTGAAGTCTAAATTATTGTAATTGTGTATTTAAGGCCTACGCCAGGCTCTATGTTCCCTTCTATAGGACTCCACTCAACCCCACAAAGTGCCCATTATAAATTTTCACACATAACTATCAAGGTACACATGTTCTGTAGTTCTGAAATGTTGGAAAAATTGCCTTTGGGGGGTCAAAAAAAGAAAGAAAACCAAAAAAAAAAAAAAAAGAAACACCAAAGAGGTTAAAATACCTTTCATGTGACAGGCTTTAGAACTGAACACAGCTTTTTGCTGGTTAAGTCCATTAATTTGCTATATAGAAACACACTTTCAGTTTTGACTCTTGTTTTATTCCTGAATTTGAACTTCAAACAGAACAATTCTAAGCTTTAAAAAGGAAAAAATTAAAGGCTCTCAGGTACTGACACTCTAACAATAGGAATAAAGTTCTTTTTTCTTCTTTGTCTTTTTGAGGAACCACTTAAAAACATTAAAATTGACAGGTTTTCTTAATATGTGAGATTTTAAAAGAACAAAATACTAGGGGAAAAAGGCAAAATATCTAAAAGTGAAAGGGTAATTGCTACTTTATGAAGCTCCTGGGTTTCACCAATATTGTTAGCTTTCTATATCATTTGTTATAAATTTTTTTAACTTACGAAAATTATTTATTTTCAATGTGTAACGCAGTCAGGAATTCATAGCTCACATCTGAATGGAAACACTTCCTGTTTCTTTAAAGTCTTCCCCCTCACAAGAGGGAGTGCAAGAGTCTAAAAAAACAACAACAAACCCAACCCCCTTCCCGAAAACAACCAAAGCAAAGACATATTTTAATGATAAACAAGTAGAAGTTAATAAAATCTCCAAAAGTTTAGAAAGTCTTAAGTATCTATTTTTAGTGTTCTAGTCTTTCATATAAAAAGTACTTAATCATAAAAATTTTCCTTAATGATTTAATTTTGGGAAGCACCTCAAAAACTACTTTTTCATTAATATTTTGGTTTTGACTAACTGGTTTTCATTAACAAACTGTCACAAACTGTAACACCTATAGAGACTTAATACAGAGACTTAATATTCCTGCATGCATTTCATAAGCTTAGGTAAGTAACTTAAAGCACAGCAGCCTCTGCTCTCCCTGCAGGCTGAAAACACCCCAGCGAACACAGAGCAGCCCCCAACAGGGACTCCTGCCTTGGAAATCGGGGCCATGCTCATTTTAGGATTAATACAGATTAGAAACTGCCAGCATCTCTTGGTAACAGCGGGAAGAACGTGATGGACATGAGAGATGGTGGAGGCTGCTCAGGGGCCAGCCCAGCCCTCACTGGCTGGGAGGACACTGCCTTGGGGTGGGTGCTGGGAGCTCAGCGACTGGAACAACCAGCTGCAGAAACCTGTAATAAATTATTATTTCCAACTATTTCATGCGTCTGTATGAAAGAACCCCTCTGCACACCCATAAGCTGATGGGAATGCAGAAATAATGTGCCGTGGGGGGCAGCGGGAGGGATTATTCTTTTCTTACACTGTTTTACATGAATTTGCATCAAGTGCCCCAAGCAGAGAGAATCACTCAGACAAAGCTTCAGGTATTAAAACTCACCACAACGTCCCCAGATTCAGCTGAGGAGTGTGGGCAGGGGTATTAAATTCATCATTGCATCTAAGCAGAAGTTTTCTTTGTTCAAAAGCTCTAATTGCTAAGAGAAAGAAGTCCCAGAGCTCTGAAAAAAACACAGGAGAATGCATGACTAATAAAATTAATATAACTGAAAAACAACTGCCAGTCATTTATCTTTTTCCTGCCCTTGAACGATTCTTCACATTTTGAAGGCTATGGGAGCAATTTCTCTGTGTGAGGAAAACAATAATGGTTTTGCAGATGCTGCCTGTAGGAGGAGTTACGAAGGAAGAGAACGCTGAAATAGCACACGCACGTACACACAGAGGGCATCAAAAAGCCTTTAAAAATTAATCAAATGCGTATTTTGCTGCAATACAACAGTATGTCAAGGTACCCATTCAGTTCCCAGTAAACCCACAGAATCAGGACATCCATAAACCTGTAGCAATGCAAAACCTGACATTCCCCCCAGCCCAGAACAAGCCTCATTCAATAAGATGGAGTGACCGACTTTAGGAAGGAAATCTGTAGAGGCTGTTTGGATTAAGAGTGAGCATCTCATAATAGGAAAATATGAAGAGAACCCTTTAGTGGATTTTACATGTCGAACTGTATTTAAATATATGTTAGAGGGGTGTTTTGGTACAATACAGGAAACAGTACATCACAGAGTTTGCTAGTTTGGGAAAAAACATAGCTCTGAACAATAAAGATGATTAAGAACCAATGCAAATGCAGTAAAGTTACAATAAAAACTTAAAATTGCTTCAGACTATTAAACCCACGTACAACTTTTGTTTATTATACTGCTCTGCCACATATTAGCATTAATAAAAAAAAGCTATTAAGACAAATTATCTAAATAATTTGATCTTGATAAGGCAGCTCAGTACATGTTTACAGTAATGCAGAAGACCAGATTTATGCAATATATCAGAGAACTAGTGGTTCCACTAGAACAAGGAGCAATCACTGCATATCTTTGACATGGATCTCTCCATACTATGAGAAATGCACTCTTTGAAGACCACATTGCAGCTTTTATACAGATGGGTTTTTATTCTACTTGATCTTCTCACCCCACTGAAACTACTTAAAATAACTTTTCATGCCAGTGAAATATGCAATAGTTCCAAAAAATGAACAATAAACATTATTTTACTTTTAAAAGTCAATACATCTAATTTAAATATAGATATGGCTTATAGTCTGAACCTTGCTAGATAGCACAGCAAAGTACAAAGTACTGCTACATAAAGTGCAGTGACTCCACAAGACGCAGGGCCACAGCAGGGAAATGCGAGATTCAGAACTGCTCACTTTTCATTTAAACAAGTCTTTCGTATATTTGATATTCCCTTTAAATGCCTTTAGGGTATGTCAAGTAGGTCAACTAAAAGCTTAGTTCCTCATAGCAAGTGGTATTTTACTGCAGGATTCGTCCTTTTCTGCTGGCTCCTGGCCTCGGGGGCAGCCTCGGGCAGTAGCAGGTGCCTGAGTGGAACCACAGGGAGAGCAGCTGTGGGAGTTTGTGGCTCAGAAACACCTCTGATCCAAGTCTCATCTGGTGGAAATGTACTCAAGATCTAAACTTACATTTGTAACAGGAATCATGACCACGTTCTTAGAGTCACATCAAGCTTCTGATCTTGGAAGGCCCAAAAGCAATAAATAACCAGCGACCTACACGGAAATGCAGAAGTCCCAATACAGAAGGATGTCATCTACAACTGCTGTGATGCTCCGAGATCCTGTAAAGAAATCCTGCTGTACAGCAACCCATTCCAGCTAAGAACTACATCTTTATTGCTCCAGATGACATATCCTTTTTCTAAAGAGATGACAAAACTGGTCATAATTACATGAAGCTATCAATGCACCTATAGCAACTATAAATGTACAAGACCACTGAAATAAACAGCCACACCCAAAGCTTACAGCAGAGACCAAACAACATTTGGGGTGCAACAGTCAAAAAGCAGGGTTTTGGCCTAAACATTGGAGCGATGGCATTTGTCACAGCAACTGATATGTTCATGCAAAGCTGCTCAGCAGCTACAAGTCTTGTCCACATGACCTGCACCACCAGAAAACTGCACTGAATTCAATTTACCAAAATAACCCTGCTGGAATTGCAACATGCCATTGCAAGGCCTCATTTCAAACAGAGAAATTGGGCTCATGATCCAACCCCTCCACCTGAGAATAAAAAACAACTTGTGAGAAAATGCATCAGCATTTGGTCTTAATTAAGGCTGCAGCACCATCATATTCAAAAACTAATGTGATCATTATGAAGCTATATTCTAGCTCATGATTCAGGAGCTATAATGAGGGAATAATTAATTACTAAATATTAGTTATGACAAATTTACTTTCTTGAAATTTATGGGATGCCATATTCCAGGCAATAAGTTTTACTGGAAACAAGATTTTACCTGGTAGAAAGATACCACAGAATGTGTTGGGAATTACGGTTCTGTACAAAACATAAGCATTGTTGTCTCTGGCACTTGAAAGTACAATCTTTTTTCTGTTCTGGGCATCCATGGTGGGTGACAGTAGTAAATTAATGAGATTAATATTTGGTGAATTTCCCTGGGATTTCCCTCACCTAATTTTGAAGGGAAATTGGTTTTACCAGAGTAAACCAGTGGACTTGGAACTGTGAAAAGCCAGATCTTTATTGGCAATGTTGAAGTACTTTGCTGCTTAGGAAGTTTCATTTCATCCTCTTCTGTTTTCTCCAGAGTTAAGTTATGTCAAGGAAGGTTCTGTTAGACCTGCTGCTGCAGAAGTTGGTAACAGCTCTGCTTTCTCCAAATACCTATCAGTGCAGATGATCAAGAGCTTTCCATGTACTCTTAGTAACTGTGCACTAACTCTATGCTGAGCAGCACAGAAAAAGACAAAGCTCTAGCAGCACGTGGCAGACCAACTGTGCCTTCATTCCGTAACCAGTGAAGCATCAGCTGGAGCAATGCAGTACAAGATCAATTACCAGAGTATCACAGGGGACAATGAATATGTTTGGATAACCAAGGTTTCAGGTAATTAAGGTAATTCTGAATGTAATTTATAGATAATGAGAAACATGAATAACAGGGAGTTTCGGAAAACTGAATTTGGATAATTCAGGCTATCTTACACTAAGCATATTCCTCAAAGAATATTGCAATGTACGCTGGGATTTTCAAAGTTTTTAAATGGACTAAACCACCTGACTCCCATTAATTTCTAGGATTGTTTTTCTACCTTTGTCTGTTAGGGCATTTAGAAAACTGCTCCGATTAAAGTCAATGGAGAGCTGTGTTTGTTGTAAACTGGAAGTGGTCATGGCATATTTTGCATAGTTTGTTACTGAAATTGCATCTAAAGCAACAGGATAGGCTATGCTGTCCCAGGGAACTATTCCATGAGAGTAGGATGAGCCTAAATTACTGCACCCCTTGCAGGAACGGCTTAACCCTCTGTAAAAGCATCAGCATCTTTAGGAACAGTCCAAAAAGCGAGAGAATCTGCTGTGCCCCTTGCCAAAGAGCCATTCACCACACTTGCATGACAGACAAGCAAATTATAATATCTCTGCCCTGCAATATCACATCTTTGGTGTGGTAAATGTCCCAGTGTATTTTCATCAGTTCCTTTGAATGCTTAAAATTGCAAAGTCCATGATAATGGATGTGTATCTCTGCTGCGTTGGCCAATGCACTGTTGAAGCGGATGTAGTAGAGAAATGACTTTCCAAGCAAGAGAGTTGATTACTGGTTTTGCAAATGTAAATGTCTTTGCTGTTTAGCAGGACTAGTGAAAGCAGCCCTGTTAACACGAGAAGGAGTTCTGCAGCATTCACCAGTGAAGCCTAGGGGCACACACACCCCTCTGTGTGTCGGGAGACAGGCTGTGAGCCTTACAAACCTTAATAGCTGGACCACAAGGACACTGAAAGGGTAAACGAGGGATAGGTAAGTGGGGGCTGACAGAGGTTCTTCAAAAGGAAAAGGGATAGAGCAATAGTCTCTTCTGTAGTTTATGTCTCTGGGGATTAAAACAACAAGCGCAGCTAAGCAGGGAATCAGCCCTCACTCAGCTGCAGTAGAGAGAAAGGTGGGGTGGAAATATCAAAGACCCTGTGTAGCGTTTAAGCAGAGACTAAGAGGTAGCTCAACATGAAAAGAAATTATTTTAAGCCACTATTCTTCAGCTACTTAATTTTGACAACTCATTTCATACCCGCTTTAACACAAAAAGCTTGGTGTCGATGAGAAGGTTCACAGAGAGTGTGTGTGTCAGGACAAAATGCTCCCAAAGGTGCATTTTTCCTCACCTGCCAGGCGAGTCAGTTTTGAGAAAGTCATACTTAAGGGCTGAGAAAATGTAAAACAGATGTAGAGTACATCTTCAACATGAAACTATCCATACAAAGCACTCCTTTTAATACAAAATAAACCTCAAGCAGAGACAGTAAAACATAGCTTACAAAGCACCCGAGACAATGAAAGCTATAAAGGAGGAGGGAATCAGAAAGTAGGTCTCCTTCCTGTTTTTCACTTGCATAATAAGCTCTCTTGGATAAGGACAACAGGGCCCTGTGTCATGATTGCCTCTGTAGATGCTGTTCTAATACTATTATTGCCATTAATGTGCATTGTTCCCAGCTCTGCTGAATCGCTATGCGATGCACGGTACATA
Organism: Melanocharis versteri; assembly: GCA_013397845.1. NCBI lineage: Eukaryota > Metazoa > Chordata > Aves > Passeriformes > Melanocharitidae > Melanocharis > Melanocharis versteri. The sequence goes on along the minus strand of VZTG01010061.1, from coordinate 1,688,910 downwards.
AATTCATACTCTCATCCAGGACTCCTGCAATATTCAAGAACATGGGAATGAAGAAGACAAACTAGCAGCTTAACTCTGAATAACCTTATTTTGTGTGAGTGTCATCTGAAACCATTACTTTAATGTGATTATCTGTTTTTATTATTTCCTTTCTGTGGACTTGGAATAAAGACACAACTGAGACTCTCTTAGACACGGTCATTGGCATCATTACAGTCTTTCTACTGTCAGCAGCAGAGATCTGATCTGTAAATCAAGTTAGACTGTAAGGGCTACTGAAAAGCAAGCACTCTTTATCATCCTATTACATACCCAAGCTACTGCTTCCTCTGGCTCACTGAGAAAAACAGACTGTTTTAGTTCCTTTACATAACCAGAGGAGTTCTTAATGCACAGATTATTGACTTAGTGGAGTTTTATCATGTCCCAGTGTACCAGGGGATTTTTAATCCAGGACTTCTTTACATGATCTATTTTCATGGCTCTTTTTATTGTCACAGTCTGTCATTATAATGATTTGCAAATCCAGAGCCAGCGTATGCTTAGCTCCTTAACAGGTGCTCAAGGAGGAGATGGGGGGAAGGCATGTCCCCCCTCTCCCCTGCCCTCTGTAAGGGCCAAACCCCATCCCATGCAGCACACAGGGTCCCTGCAGGGCTGTGTGCAGCAGGAGCTGGGTTGGCTTTTGCCCACAGGAGCATTTCCACGTTAGCCCATCGCCTCCAGGAGAGCAGCTGGGTGCAGATCCTCCTGTGCCAGTCTCAGCAGCGGCCAGCCTTTGTGGAGAGCACAGAAATGCACACGTTCTTCAGGAGCTAAGTCCAAAAATGGTCTCCTGCACGACATCAGCTGCTTGTAAAAGCCGCTGATGTTTCCTTCCTTAGTTGATACTATCGAAAGTAGCCAAGGATGTTCATGCCTAGTACAGGTCACTTCTGGGAAAAACAAATGCTCCAAATCAAAGGGGTGGTGTCACGTAAGTAGCAAGGGGAGACCCTGAATGTCTTGAAGCTGTGAGATCAACAAAAACATCAACCATACAAGGGGTATGAAAGGAAGCTTGCAGAGGAGAAATCTTCTGTGTTTCCGACTGTGGTTTTCTGCTCCGCAGAGACTCAAACCTGCTCTCCTTCCTTCCACTCCCTTCTCCACGTTATTGCATAGGTCCAGATGGAAACACCCACATGAACCTCAATACCCACATGTAGCTCCCTATAAGTGCTGTATGGTGTGAGGTTTTCAGCTACTTTAGGCTGATATCCATGAAGGCAAGCACCTGCTTTTACGGCCCTTCAACCCTTACATCCTACCTCACCCGCAGTAGTAGAAATTTCCCTTTCCACTGCTGGAACCAGTGGGACAATCTGCAAGATCCCTGTGCACTCCAAATTAATCCCAGACCTAAAAGTCTCACTGGAGCAAGATCTGAGTAGCTGTTAGAACTCTACAGCATGTCTACATATCCCCAAAGATTTGGGCTGTGATCTTTGGTTTGGAACTCTCCGTGTTACCATAATACAAGCTGATAACAACAATATGTCACTGCACTAATTGCCAGTAGACGGTTCCCTGGAAGGAAGAAAAACTAAAATAGTTTAAACCTGACATGCTATCAGTGTTAAAAGAGAAAGCAAATATATGCCAAAAACTACCAAACGAACAAAAATCCAACAAAGAAAGATGACAGTATTCCAACTGCATCCCGTATGTGAGGGGGGAAATTGATGTTGAATTTGGTATCTGCAAATGAATTTCCACATCTCTGTGTTTCTTCCTTAAATTACAAGCACACAGCATATCTTGGGGGTTTATGATCACCATCAAAGCCATCTTGCTGAGAAATGTGAATTTCTTTCTCTTTCTGAAGGTCACAAAGTAGATATCCCATATCTAGGGGCTGAAAGAGCAGGAACATTTGGTATTCCTCCAAATGAAAGCATCTCCACTGTCATTTGATCAGCTTCCCCTTGCTAAGCTGCTGGATGTGAATCACTCAGCGACCTCCCAACATGTCAGTGATGGCTGTGTGCAGTTAGAGAGCTCAGTCTTGCAAAAGCGATGTGCAGACTTGTTGCTCCGGAAATGAAACATGTTCTCTACAGAGCCCCCTTGGATGTGCCTGTCTGCATTTCACATGCAGCCCCATGCTGATCCTTACCACTGCTGCGAAAAACACTTGAGAATCATTTTTCCCTGGGCTTTACATTACTTTCTTAGGATTTTTATCAGGCCGCTCAGAAACTGGTGGCACAGTCATTGCTGGCTGCATGTCACTGATACAGAATGGAAGACACAAAGGATGCCTAAGCATAAGCAAGCAAACAGCAGTATAACTAAAAAAGGCAGAAAACACTGCTTTTTTTTTGTTATTTATAGGAACTTCAAAGTTCTCCTCAGTTATAAATCATTCTGAGCTACCAGTCTGCCTAAGGATGGCTGTGCTTTTGAAGGTGAAAGCTTGAAGATCAGACCTTGGGTGATAAAAAGAATGTTGGTTCCACTACAGACAAATTCGATTGCAGAGGAGATAAAATGGTGTCCAAGAATAGGATAGATTAGGCTGAGATGTTTTTGCCATGCAACCAGTCATCAAGAGATAAAAGTGCTTCTACAGGGTAGATTTTCAGTAGGACAGAATTAAACTCTCTTATACCATATTTCCCATCAGAAAGAGTAAATAAAATTTCCGTTTGACTGCCACTTTCTTAGGACAGTTGATTAGAATGGAAAGTTCATGAATAAAACCCCCAACCTTTTAAACCAAACTTGAAAAAAAAAGTTAAACCAATAGTGAACAATTTAAAAAACCTCTGGCAGCCATGATGCCAGATCCAATTATATTTGTACTACTAATTTATATGTGCAAGATAAGCAAAGTTATGAATGGAGATGAGAAGCCAAAGAATTGTAAAAGGCAAGGGAAATTGTTCTATAGCAAAACATGCTTAGGCTGTCCTCAAAAGAGAAACCAACAAGTAATTTAATGTTGTTTCAGTATCTTCTGTTCCAGAAGCAGCCCATCAGGCTGTGTATGAAAAAAAGAGGACTGGCTCATAAAACTTTCAGACAAACTATGTTTAGAAAGAATTAAAAAAACAACAACAACAACAACAACAAAAAATCAGCCTTTTCCTGGAAGAAAGTGATTTGTATGCAAATATACCCCAACATTTGTCACCAAAACTAAAGGATTTTGAAGTGAGAGAAGGTTTTTTTGAATATAGTTTATCACTACTTTGATGAAATGAGATGCCAGCTGCAAGGTTGCTGCTGTCTCCTTTAATAGCAATTAGGAGGCTGGGAAATGGAGCTGTAGCTTGTGCTCACAGGCAGAGCTTACACCACATATGGAGCACAATTCTGACACCTAAACCTCCAGTGGCAGCAGCCAAGACATCAAGAGGCCCACGCTTGGAAGTAAAACACTGCACTTACTGGCAACCTCTATGACCTGAGGTACTACAAAATGCATGAAACACTCAGTATCACTTATAATAATTTAATGTTTTCCAGTGGGAGGAGGAATGGGGAACCAATGTTTGAATAAAGCTAAAAGCAAACTCTCCTGCTGAGACAGGATGGTCTGACTCGTTTTGCTTTACACGCTTTAATTTTCTTTCAGTTTGTTCAGAAGAGTGTGTTTGCCCTTGGGCACCTTGGACAGTTTCACCTGGGCCTTCCAGTCAGCAAGCACTGAGCGGGAAAGAAGCCCCAGGAATTACATTTGGTAGCCATGCCTCCCTCCTCGAGCCCCAGGGAAGGGATGGGCCTTCCAGCACACTTTAAAGGTCAACAGGAGCAGACAGAGCTCAAAACCAGGGAGGCCACTTAGAGAACGCCTTGAGAGCAACTCTGTCTTACAGATTTTAGATTTGGAAACACTGGGTGACAAATTACACCTCTGCATTTTCATCTGCGCTTACAGAAATCCTAAAATAATGAAATTCTGCAAGGAGGAGCTTCTTCCTCCCCCAGTAATTTTGCCCTCAAAAAGTACTGGAACATTCAAAAGCCTTGCTGAGACTTAGAAAACGATCCCCACTTCCAGATGCTATCGCCATTGCTCTGCAATAGTCAATTGCTAATTGATTTCCTTTATACTTGTGTAAGCTATAGATATATAGATGTGTACGTGCATTGAAACTCAAAGTGTGTTTCCTTGTTCAGAACTCCGATATCAAAACATCTCCAATCTCCCCAAGTGTGCTCTAGGACAACCTACAGGACAAAAGGAAATCAGTTTTAACAAAGCAGGAGAGTTTGCTAGAGTAATGAACATCTTAAAATACAATTTTAAATATTATTTTCTTGCCTTAACTCACATAGCCACACAATTGTGTTTTGGAGGATGACATTTCTGAGACTGCCACTGATCTATCAAAAAACTCTCCAAACTTACCAACAACTAAAACTCTCTCTTGGAGGTTTAGCTTATGTGCCTGCACGTTCACACCTGCTTCCTCTGTTTGCATGCTATAAACATCCTCCAGAAATAAAAGTTCTAATAGGTGAAGGCTAAACTCATTAAACATAATTTTGAACACATCAGAGAACAAAGTGTTCCCACGCTGGCAAGTGCAATGCAATAGAATATATCTGCACATAATGGCAAGCAAAACATTGTGGAAGCAGATGTCAGGAAAATTATTTACCTTGATTCAGATTCTTCAAGGAGAAGGATTTCAAAACATTTTTCTGCAGTGTGGCTGAACACAGATGGACAAGAGGCTGGGCTGTACAGCGTGGACATCTGCAGCCCTGTTCTCCCGTAACACCTGTGTGGGTGGAAGCGCACTGGGATCGCTTCCCCTGCCCTGGGCACAGCAAGGGAAGCACCAGGCGTGGCTGGATGTGCTGCTCACACACGGCAGCCAGGCCCGGGGAGCAGAGCCAGCGTGGGACGCAGCCCTCACCTCGTGGGTCTCACCCTGTGCATCCTCCTGGCGCTCAGGGAGCTCACAGCACAGATCCTGCCCTCAGCAAAACACACCTGAAATATCTAACATTCGACATTGCGCAGCTTTCACCAAAAAAATAGCTGCATGCACAGCCCAGGCCCCTCCAGAGCTGCCAAACAAGATTTGAAACCCAGTTCCTCCGGCATGGGACGCACAAATCTTCTGCAGCAGCTATAGGAAATCTTGACTGACAGCAGGAGCAGCAAGCTGATATTGTTTGTTGTGCACTCAAAACCACACAAAGCAGAAACAGTTTGGGGACTTCAGCTTTACAAAATAGTTTTACTGTTCAGTAATGCTAACCCTTGAGATACTAAAACAGAAAAAAAGAAAAGCAAGAAAGTTTTCCAAGGTAACAACTTTTTTAGCTACAAGAATGCTTTAAAGCCCCCAAAAAAGTAAAGAAAGTAGCCTGGGATCCATACATCCTGCTGCACATAATCCCCAAACAGGCTATGTGCAATAAGAAAAATATTATTACTTAATATTTTTGCCTTACATAATTCAGTACAGCACTGGATGTTGCTAAACCTTTTAACCCCTGCATTTTTTTTCCACTCTCAATTTCCACAAGAACTGGTGACTTTTCTCCAAGGAAGTAAGATATACAAGTTAATAAGTTGAGCAGCATTTCATCCTCACATGATAAAAATTCATTAAAAATTCTTTAAAAAGCAAACCAGGATAAATCCCAAACAGAAGCAAATCAGTAGTGCTAGAGCTTCCACAGACTGCAACAGAGATGTCCTCACGTGGAGCACAGCCCTTCACTCAAAAGAAAAATCAAGGATATCTATTGCATCTTGTACAAATGCACCTTGGAAGCCACACAAAAAAAGTAATTGTAACACCGTGTCAGGCAATGTAAATATGCAGGTAGGTGTCCAATTACCTCAGCTTTAAAGATCAGTGTAGTCTTTCTCTTTACAAGCAGACAGGGTGCATACAGGTTTTGATACACACTCTTGATGTATTTACCTTTGAAATCTGGCACTGCTGGGGACTGTTGCTGTTCAACCAAAGTGTATGTATGCAAAAGCTGGTTCATTTTCATCATGCTGTGTGGTGTATAGCTGTGCTTTTCAGACTAAATATCTATACTGCTGAAGAAAATGCCCTTTTTCTTTTGAAGTAGCAGAGTACAAACCTCCAAGGTTCATTTCTTTGCAAAGACTAAGGCCCTAATGATCATAAGCAACACACGATTACAGCAGCTCCAGAGTCACAAGGAATATATCCCAGGCAGATCTTTGTCAACACAGCTCACAGCACATCGCAGAGAATAAAGTTGGTATAAACTATTCATTCATATGTTACTTCATACTGAAAGATATATTGGTGACCTTCTCCAGTGTGACTGTTATAATAGTAATAAAACTGAATCCTGGAAGATTGCACTTGTGGTCAAAGTAGTAAAATATGACCTTATGCTATTCAACATTGACATTTATTATATTAATTCAAACACAAAAACTGCATTAAAATGATGTTAAGTGTCTGGCTTTCAAGCACAACAGCTAAGAAATTTGATCTGCCCGTAAGACTTCTTCACCAGCTCACCATTTCACTTTTCACCATTTCAACACATGAGGCACATCTTTTACCAAATCTGGTAGTTTAGGCTCTTTAAATAAAAATCTGCTTGTATCTCAGCCACAGGGATCATGGCAGAGGTGACACCATATAGCGAATCTACAGTGTTCATACAAGGCAGCCTCAATATAAAAACAAAAGTACAATAAATCCCCAGAACCAGGAGTTCATCTTTGCTCTTCAACTCGAAACACAAAGGGCTAAATGCAAAACGCCGACCACCTGGCTGCAACAAGAATGAAATTTTTCACAGTCATTTTTAATATCACAGCAGCACATCCATTTCAAACACAGAAAGAAAACCCAGTCTCAGGTCAGCAAGGAAGATCGAGAATTCTGCAGTCCCACATTCTCTGAACTCCTACTGGTTTCCCTAAAAATACAGGACAGAGAGCAGCATACCAGAGCAGAGATGGGCACTGCAGATCTCAGAACAGAATGAGGTCTAGAGCTATTTTGGGATACAGTAAAAGTTGAAGAGTAGAGCTATCTGGCATTCTTTTTTATTTTTCTGCTGCAGTAGTGTTGGTTCACAAGTAAATATTTTTTCAGGGTTACAGAACAATTACAAGTTAAAAATAAAATTTAAAAAAAAATCAAAATATTCCGGACTCTAAGTGATCTCGGATCGGTCAACAATATGGGCATTTAAGCATTTATTTGGAGCCTGGTAATTCTGCATAGAGACCTGTCTCCTGTTATGAATATCCTGACTGTTCTGTGCTGTGTTACACACTCACAGTGATTTTTAATGAGAAATTCAACAGCCATTTCAGCAACAACAGATAGAAGCACATCAACCATTTTTTCTCAGAACAGAACTCTTACTTTTGGCCAGCCTAAATTTGCAAATATGCTTAATTCTGAGAATTAAATGAGAACGCTAATGCCTCCCACTATGCTGGCAAGTTGCAAATTTTCAGACAGAAAGAGAAAAACATTGGATTTTTATAATCCAAGTTGCATAATCTGTCAAGAACAATGATTTGCGTCTGGCATATGCTGATACACATTTCTAGTACAGCTAAGCAACGTCAGCTCGGAGAAGAGAGCAAAATCCCCCTGCCTGTGGGCCAGGCACTGCAAAATGAAGCTTAAAAAAAAGAAAAAAGAAAGAAAGGAAAAGTGGGTTTGTCATCAGGGCGGCAGACAACGACAGCTATTTCATTTCAGCTACCTGGAATACAGACTTTCTGTTTTCAGGCTATGACTGACAGAGCTGCAGCTCCCCTGCAGTAAGGCTGACACCTCATTCCAACAGCAGCTTCACCCCAAGACTTCCTCTAGGGTAGGCACACCAGGCATACGCTCTTCCCAGAGCCTCCAGCTTTGCTGGAGCATCTCAATGGCACATTTGTGCAGGAGATCTCCTGTTCTGCCTTGGCAGAAGCTGTTCCTGTGGTGCTCAGTGTCTACACAGATCCCTTTATTTGGTTCCCTTCCTCTCTCAGGGGTGCAACTGGGTCAGGCTTTTTCTTTTTTTTTAAAACTCCTTTTGGACATATTTCAGCAGGTTTCTCCTAATCCACACACATTCCTGCCTCCTCTTCACATAGCATGCTCCTTTTACAAAGTGGGATGCACAGCAGGCCCTCACACCTGGACATAAAAGCCTTCTTTCTTTGCACTTTACCCCTTTTCCTACATTATTTGCATCCAACTACGATTCATTTCCTCTTATTTAAGAGGACAGAAATGTGATTAGTAAGGCATGTTATGAACTAGAGCATTTCACAAAAAAATCTGCCAAGCCCTCCATGGCCAAACTAATTATAACTGTACTCTCTGTGGCTTGATGAAGCTAAATGGAGATCTACAAACTGCTTTAGTAAATAGAAAAAACTTGCAAGTGAAAAATGTTCATTTGGAGAAATATGCATCCAGCATCGAGGCTTCAGGAGCAGCAGTTTATAGACCCAGTTACCACTACATGCATTTGAAATTTGAATGCCTCCTCAGTATTCATGAAGTGTACCACAGTTCAATAGTTGTTTTCATGAGTTGTGCCTTCATTAGGTGAACAACATTAAACACCTGGGATACTGTTCAAACTAGTCCTAAGGGGCAAATTTTCATGACAAATGAGCTGAGATAAATTTTACAACTGAAAAAAAAAATCTCAATTTTGCAATGGTAAATTTACTACTTGTTTCAAAGAAATAAAATAAAGCAACTAAGACACAAAGTTAATATTCATATTACTTCTACATAATCCCACAGAAAAGATTTCTGTTTGCTCTGCGAAGAAGAACACTTTCAAATACCAGAAGGAGAGTAAATATTTATTGATGCATGCTTTTGTTTCCCCTTTCAAGTTAATGGGGTTAATTCCCCACTCTCTTTGCAACCTTCAGTATGTTCATTATCAGGATGACTTCTTATGCATTTACGGCATAAGTATCTCACAGATTTTGTTCAAAGCTGTTTCTTTTTTCCTAAGGCCTGTAGCATGCTTGTTTTGATCTTTACTTGGATAAGGCACCACTGGAGATGTTGTCAAATGTGCATTTCTGTGTGCCCTCTCCCCCACTGGGAGCCTCCCTCGTTCCCAACCGAGTGAGAAGCGCCTCAGCGCACACACAGCGCTCTGGCTCTCCCACCCACAGCATCTGGGAATGCACAGAGAGAGCTCATTGCAAGGAAGCCCTCGTGCCCTGCAGGCCTGCCATGACTTCCCACAGTTCTGGCCATCCCCACTGCACGCGTGGGAACGTTTGATTCCCCTCTGGATACTGCTCTCAGGACTGAGAAACAGTTTGGATCCGGGCTTTGCTTCTCTCTACTCGCAGCTGTCGCTCTCCAAACGGGTGTGACCCTCGACAGCTTACTGGACTGGAAAAGACTTGAAATAACTCAGACTGGAGGTCTGACAGTTCCGGACTTGGTATCAGTCTAATATCAATGTCATGCAGTCTGGCTGAGCCAGAGAATTGGCCGGCTTTGCTGGGTGCCTGCACGCCAGGCTGTTTCGGGCAGCGTGGCATCCTCAGTCCCACGCCCTGCAGAGGAACACTGACATGGTCACCTGCACCCCCAGCTGGCACTTAGGCCAGAGGCAATAAGGACATGGAGATGCACTTACACCCACGTTTTGTTCAGACACCAAGGTCACAGAGAAGACATCGTGGAAAGGAAGAAAGGACAGCGAGAACCATCCTTCTACTGCAGCTGTTGGAATCCTGCACAGGAAGATTCAGCCTGTGGTCCTTGCATTTTGTGTCATCTCGCAAGCACTGCAACAGCTGCAAATAGGGAAAAACAGCTGCATTTTCAGATAATTCTAACAACAATTATTATTTCCATAAGCCTTTATTCCAGCTTCTTAAGTCACAATTTCCTCCCCCATCAATGACACCATCATGGTAAAGTAATACTGTCCAGCTGAGTAATTTGTACAGATGCACAAACACCACAGATGCACAACAGAAGCTCTCAGAACATTTTCTTCTCTGCCTCTTTTTACCGTTTTTCTGGTTTATTTTACCCTAAACAATCTCTCCCTCAGGAGACCTTCCAGCTATCTTCCAAGCAGCCACTGAGCCTTTCATATTTTAATAAAACATAAAAATTAAAGCAATGAATATTAGAAATATCCATCTTACTCAATTAGATACTCCATAGTGGACTGTAAACCTTTGAATGTGGTTGGCTAATCCCATTAGCTGGTCAAGCAATTTTCTCTACTGCTTCTAGGAGTACAGAGCTCACTAGAAAATACATTTGAAACCATGCCCACCCTTTAGATTAGATTAAGCTGCCTATAGAAGTCCAAAGTTTTCCCTAAGGTTTAAGACCTATATAGTAATCCCTGTATTTTTCACAATTCACTGGGTATGCACTGCTCCTAAAAATTACTACAGGCTCGGTTTCACTTAAAGATTTGACTCTCCTCCAAAGTACCCGTTACTGTGGAATTGCAGGCCAAGAGAACACGGACTTTCTTCAAAGATTACTAAAATGATCTTTTTCCTCATAGTGAGAAAGAATTCCTCCAAATTTGGTTTATTAGCAAATTCAAGGAAGGGTTAAGCAGGAGCAGCCGGGCTCTGGATTGCATTTCAAAGGCTCCTGGCCCTTGCTGTGCAGGAGGTTGCAAACTGTGACCCAAGTCTCCTCTCTGCTGGTTCCCATTTATAAGGACCTGTGCTTTACTGCTGACAGTTCATGCTTCCAGCCCTTCCTGAGAGAACAAGGGAGATGAGAGAGGGTACTCGGAGTCTGCCTCCTGCACCCAAACATCTCACATGGTCACCAGGGAACCTCTGAATGTATTCCCTTCCCTTCCCTTCCCTTCCCTTCCCCCACTGAAGACCACTTCCCTGTCAAAGCTGGTCAATGGGTTCAAAGCTCCAGGGGATGCTTGGATCTGAATCCAGCTTTTCTCTTGGTTTGAAGGCAGACAAGGCAGATGGCTCATTATCAACATCAGTTTGTTGGGGTTTTTCTTATCTGCACTATAAAAACCCAATGCCTTCAGGCCCCAAAAGCTAAACTCGAGCCAAGGTGTGAGGTCCTGCACAGATGAAGTAAGAAATAGTCCGTGCTCAGAAACCATGCAGGAGAGACTGGGGACAGGAACACAGAAGGAGAAGAAATAAAGCACATGTTCAAAACGGAGGTATGCAGCACAAGCCTATAAATGTAATTTCCTAGGGAAACTGTGCTAAAAATCTTTCATAATCTAACTCAGCAGAGCACTGCTGCAGATCACTAAAGAACCCAGCAGTGTTCACAATGTGAACCCTCCTATCCATGTGGGCTCATTTTAAGAGAGCAAAAAAGCAAATCAGTACCAAAGTTTAGATATTTCCATCAGATAAAAATGCCAAAAACATGTTATGTCACTTTGTATTTTATGTCTAAACAAAGGATGCTAGATGAGCAGAAGGAAGATACTTGAAAACAGTAACCAGAAAGGCAAATTATTTTAATTTTAAAACGGTGACATCTTGAAGAGTGTTTGAATGAAAGTTCATAAATTGGCTGGAATTAAAGCGGAGTTTAGCTCAGAATATTCTTCATAGTTGAATTATTCAAACAACGTACGGCTACTGAGAAAACATTGTCTGAGCTAAACCCTAATTATAACAGTCCAAAACAAACCACTTTAACTAAAAGAGCACATCTTTCAGTGATGTCTGTTCTGAAAAATGCTACTTTTTGTAATACGTGTGAATTCTCTAAATTTTTCAGGAAGAGGTAGACTAATAGTAAATATTTGGCTGGCACAGCTTCAGCACACAGATCACATATCCGAGATTTGAGAGCTCTCAGACAAGAAAATGCTTCAGTGAATATTTAAGTTTGAATAGTTACATACCAGCTGCCTTTGCCCACAGTTGCTCCCCACAAGCCCCCTGCATGATAGCACAACCTAGCAGGCTCTGCTCCAGCTAAGTTAAAAGCAGAGAGTGCTGGAAATCATGAATATCTGCAATGTCTGCTTCAAACCAGGATTTAAAGGTCCTAATTTTCATAAATCAAACATTCTCATAACTGATACACAAGTGAGGACTCATGCAGAAAAAGGATGGACTGCAGAAAATATGCCACATCATAGGTATGCAGGAAAATCAACAGCACTGTTTGCCTGAGAAAGGAGATAAACATGGGTAAATTCTTAATAATCCCCATGGAGTTTTTTAGCAGGAAATGCACTTAGAAACATGTTTGTCTCCTTTGAATAAGAAGGCCCATGTTGTTATGAAGCCAGGCACAGCAAGCAGAGAGCCCAGCATGGAGGAGAGCACACAGACACGGGTCACAGGCACCCACACTGCCTGGCTGAGAAGTGCCACGGCTGGTGGGACAGCTGCAGCTCCATCCCAGAGCAGGGCCATGGCTGGTGGGACAGCTCCATCCCAGAGCAGGGCCATGGCTGGGTGGCAGCTCCATCCCAGAGCAGGGCCATGGCTGGGTGGCAGCTCCATCCCAGAACAGGGCCATGGCTGGGTGACAGCTCCATCCCAGAGCAGGGCCATGGCTGGGTGGGACAGCTGCAGCTCCATCCCAGAGCAGTGCCATGGCTGGTGGGACAGCTGCAGCTCCATCCCAGAGCAGGGCCATGGCTGGTGGGACAGCTGCAGCTCCATCCCAGAGCAGGGCCATGGCTGGGTGGCAGCTCCATCCCAGCCTGGGCAGTGCCAGGGAAGCTCAGCGCTGCCCAGGCAGGGGGGGATCTGTCTCCAAAGGCAGCTGATGAGCACGGGCCTCGTTGTGCCATCCCCACATCCAGACAGCACCACAGCCTGGAGTCGTGCTCTCCTCAACCTCAGTCACTTCTGGCCCTCGAAGAGTCCAGCTGAGCTCTGGCACCACTGAGGATCCAGATTACGATGGATCAGTTGGTATGAGAAAGGCTGGACACAGAAAGAACAGAGTCCACAGGCTGGGTGGAACAAGTAGATTCCTCTCATGGCAGACACACCTTTTATCCACTTAGCAGCGTTTGACATGTTAAGGGAGCCGGCACACGTAGAAGAGAGAATGCATTTCCGTCAGTGACATTTTCACTACAATACTCAGAGTTAAAAATGCATTAGCAGTAACTTTCCATCTATCAAAACCATGAGGCAGGAAGCAACACTTACCTGGCAAAGTCTAAGAATGCTATTAAATGTGCTGGAGGCCAGACTCTGTCCTTTTTTATGATCCATTTGCATAAGTAGGACATTTTCGCATAAGTCTACATGGCTTTAGGGCAGCATAACTTGCCACCTCTCTACCTGACTGCTACTTGCCTGACTACCAAGCATCAAGAGCTGACTAAACGTGGTTTTTACAAAACTTTTATATCCTGACCCATACAATGTTTGCTCATTGTCTGAGTTTTTATAATATATATAAACAGCAAATAATTGCAAAACTGCCCGGGACACAAAGCTACCACACATCAGCTGAATCGCAGTAGCCATACAAACACATTCTAACAGCCTTCAGAGAATAGAAGGGACTTAGCTTGTGCCCAAGGAAAGAATATTCCTGTTTAGCAATGGGGTCTAGAAAGCCCTTACATGCTGCTGTGCGTCCAGCTTGCCACAGACTTGCCTTTGTTTTGCAAACTCATAAACCACCCTGTCCCCCTTGCTCTTTTCCTGTTACACAAAGTGCAGATCACTTGCTGTACCACAAGAGCAGCTCACACTTGCAGCTCCCCACTGGTGCAAGAAGTGCTCACGTGAGGCCAGCAGAGAGCTGAGGATGAAGGGAAATAAAATACCACTCCCCAGTGCCATCTTGTATGGACCCTAAACTGCCCCGTGCAGAGAGGCCGTGAAATTTGTCACAAAATGCTAATAGTCAAAAGCACCCCAAAGCTGCACCATCAAACATGGCCCAGAGCTGCCCATAAGAGTGGCCAGGGTTTTTCTGGTTTGGCTGCCAGTGGTCCACATAAATTAGCTGCTACTTCCCAGGGGCTTCAGTGTTTACAGAATAAACACCGACGTCCAGTACCCTGTGGTACACAGCGCACTCAGTTAACTTCTACCTGCATATTTAGCTCTCGACAGAAGACTCGTGCAAGAGACTTTCAAAGAAACTTCTTTGAAGAGGTGTAAGGTAGAAGCCAGCCACAGGCACATTTGCTCCTGCTCTCTGTGGGAGGAAAGGAGGAGGACAGGTAAATACCCTCGGTGTCACTCTCCCTCTGCTGTTCTAATGAATGCTCCTCACAGCCGCCTTTCTGACGGAAAGCCTGCAGTTTCTTTACATAATGACTTCAGAATAAATTGCATGGGGATCAGAACAGAGGGAAAATTATAACTTGCAAGTACAGCTCCCCGTCAAAGGCTTCTTAGTTACTCCCTTATTTGGATCATTCTCACCGTGTTCCTGATGATACTCAAACGTGTGCAGTGCCTTTACCACACCTAAAGGTTACTCTGGAGTAAAGCCACGTGTGCATGGGCAGCATTTCAAGTAGCCAGGTGCCTAACTGTGAATAGAATAAAAACAGGTTTCCTTGCCATTTCCTCAGGGTGCCAATAGTTAATCCTAAGGCCTGTTACCTGACACTGAATTTTAGACACTACTTGAAAGCAACTCACAACTTCAGGAGTAGGTAAACTATCTTTTATTTCTTCTTTAGGTGTCCCTAGTTGTTGAGTGATATTCTCGAGGAATTGTTATGGCCATCTAAGGATCTGGGCGAAGTAGGTTCTTCTCAGATAATGTTCTTGCAGTCAGTGAGACAGGCAAGAGCTGCTGCAAGTGCTGCCCAGTAGCACTTGGAATGGCAAAGCTATTTCTGTTAGTGAGGGCAGGGGAAGGACCTGAGAGCAGAGGTTCAGAAATATTTCTATCCCAGGCAGCTTCCTGCAGACAAAGGTTCTCAAGACGCTAAGAAAGAAAAATTTCTGTTCTTGAATCCAATAGATGCTGTGGGGTGAACCAAGGGAAAATTCTCCTTGGGTCTTAAATACGAAAGTATGAGAGCCTTAAACTCCCCCACTCATTTCATGCTACACCTTTTGCTCACTTCACCTAACTTTAGCCATCTAAATATTAGGATAGTTTAAATGTGTGTAAATCTAGTTTATAGCCATCCCTCAGGGGGAAAAGCAAGATTTCTCTAGAATGCAATTTTCCTGTCCTATGGCAGCTGTCTTGGGTAACCAGGATAAATTGCCTCCTGGAATCATCAGATTCTTTTCAGCCTAGGTGGCTGCCAGAGACCAGTGCTGACCCATGTGAAAGGAAGGGCTGTGTATTATAGGGTGTGAGTGTGTGAGGGGATATTGTGCCCAGCAAACAAGGATGGAGATTTCAGCTTGCCCCAGGAGAAGCGAGGTTATGAGGGGACTCTGCCTGGCTCATGGCTTTATCCTAGGACTTATTTCTGATCAAGGAAGGAAAGGCTTCCTCTGGCTTCTAAAGATCCACAGCCCCAGACCTCTCAGACTCCAGGCAAATGGGAAAGTCATCAATTCCTGTCTTCCACAAACTGTAGTGGGGCAACAGCTGACAACAGAAAGCAGAAATGGTGGTAGTGTCAGGAACTTGTGCTGAATTACAGTCAAATGCATCAGGACAGCAGCCAGGCAGGCAGGGTGGGCTACAGAAGCACCAAAAAATCTGGGAGCAGGTCCTAATTTCTAACATTTAGACTAGGTACTGTGTCCAGCTGTGCTCAGTGTTAGCAACTCATTCTCTTTGTTAGTTCTCTCACCCTGGTTTGTATAATCTGCAAAGCTGAATAGTGAGAGTCCAGTGCCTTCATCCACACTACTGACAGAAATACTAGAAGTGACAAGTGATACCAAGTTGAAGGATACACGGAAATCTTACAGCAGTATTATCAGCTTTATCAGCACAGCCTGAAATCAAATTTAAGTCTGCCCAGCAAGTCCCATAAGAACCATTTGCTTCAAATATATGATGATAAGCATCATCTTCTTTCCATTTCATCAGCATTATTAATTAAAACTTACATCAATCTCTCTGTTATTTTGTCATAAAAGCCAAGCTTACAACTTTTAAATAGTGCCACAACACTAGATTTGCTCTACCCTTCTGGAAATCAAAGCCTTCAGAGTCTTATTAACGGTCAACATTAATGGTCGACTCTTAAAAAGCTTAAGAGTGCAAGCTACATGTTAAATGTAACAACTGAAAACAAACAAAGAAAATAATGCCCGA
Source organism: Melanocharis versteri (assembly GCA_013397845.1). Taxonomy (NCBI): domain Eukaryota; kingdom Metazoa; phylum Chordata; class Aves; order Passeriformes; family Melanocharitidae; genus Melanocharis; species Melanocharis versteri. The sequence continues at coordinate 1,672,720 of VZTG01010061.1, read as the reverse complement.
CTTTTCCCTGACTACCAAATTATTTTGCAATATTTCAAGTTCCTAACTTGTAATTCCTGTTCAATCATGATTATGTAGAAGTGGACAAATAACACCACCAGGAAAACCTGCCCTTATCCTTCCCACATCACGTTTCTACCAGTCTGAGTTCTGATTTACAACAAAATACCAAGCCTTTAAAATCCCATGAACTTTGAAACAGCTGTGATTTTTCCCAAATATTTTTTCACACATAGGAATTTAAATTTTAGAAAATAATTAAATTTAAAGCTTCCCCCCATATTAAAGTTACAAAATTGCCACAGACACCTAGCTATGTTTTTAATCACTGGGATGTAAAGCTTTGGGGAGAGAGAGCAAAAGCAAGGAAGCAGAACAGCAGAAAAATTTGCAGGAACCACATACATGTCTAAATTGATAAATATATCTGCCTGCATAGGCATTTATCTAACAAAAAGAAATGGAGATAAAATGTGCAAAGAGAAATAGTAATTGTAAATAACAGTCTCTCTTGCTCTCGTTTCTTTCTAAAATTTGTCAGCTTGATTTCTGAGGTCTTGATCTACATTTTCTATTGCGGGCAATTTATTCCAAACACAAGAAGTCAAAGCATCTACAAAACTTCAGTCTATTAACCTTGAGACTGGCAGCTTATTAAAAGTCATAGGTTGAGTATTCCAATTATCAGCCAAGGAGATAGAAAGAAACAAATTAAACACTGAGGCAAACAACAAGGGTCTTGTGGCCCACTGCAAGCAGTAAGATCTTGTTTTGTCTAGTGCCTGTTATTTTGGAATGGAGTTCTCAAAGGGCTGGAGATTGAGAATATTGTGCTCTTATTCAGAGATTCTTGTATGTTTGTCTCTGTCATGTAAATCCCAGCCCACATCAGGGATGAAAGCTATTAATAGAGATCACAAGGACTGAGAAAATGGCATATTTCTCTTCCTGTACTATTTTAGACTTTGATTTTCTAAACACTAATGCACGTTAAAAAAAACAAACGCAAACTTGTGGTACCTTAAATGTACAGGCCAAAATGTAGGGTGTATTTCCTACCTTACATCTCACCTGCTCACAATGTTGTTTTTTCATTTCAAACTTCAGACTTTTGTACCGCAGCACGGAAATTCTTGCTCTTGCAACCTGTCAGTTCCACAGGCCATGTGTCAGACCATACCCTGTTTCATTAGCTCAATAAATTGTAAATATTGGCTATTTAATGTCACATAGAGATCACAGTTGTTAGATTATATGATGAAATCTCTGTTGTGGGACAAAAAATAAGTGTGTTTGTATATGTAAGAGAAAATTTCCAGGAGCTCTGTGTTTTACAGCATCTTGACTGCCTTTTTATTACTTCCTATTCATATCATCTACACCATTTTTTACCCACAATCACGCATTTATGCATTATTTGCTTTGCTAGTATCCAAACAGCTCATTGGTGGGACCACAAATGAAGCTGCTTCTGCTGAAAAACTAAGTGGCGTGAAGAACCTGGAGCTCCTGCTTCCTCCTGTGCCAGCCTCTGCCCAACCCCAAGCACTGCAGCCTTTGACCCTTCACAGCGAATTTGTTAAGCTGATGCACTGAGGAGAGAGTGGCATCTTCCTTTCCATGGGAGGAAATCATATCTAAGACTAAATCTTTTTTATTCACCAGAGCTACTCTGAATTGCAGTGTCGTGTTGTTTTCTACCCAGCATTAAATAGCAAGTTTGTTGGAAATAGTTAATACTACTACAAATGCTGATTAGAGGCACTACAGAGAAAAATCTGAGGTATGTTTATCCCCCTTAAGACCTGAACAGAAAATCTAAATCAGTCACCCACCTATTATCTACATTTTGTACTGATTTGCAGTGCAGTATATTTCAGAAGTATTTATCCAAATTTCTACTCAGGTATACAGTGGGTAATCACAGTGTCAGATTGAGAAGAAATAAATAGCCTTAAGATGAAATGGAAAACAGAATTTTCTGCAGAAAAAAATATCCTTAATAATTGGAAGTCAGAAATTACATCATACAAGTGTAGAGAGGCAGTTCCTGTTCCCCACCTGGAACAGAAGCCCCACAAAGTTTGAGAAAATTATTACCCTGCATACAAATGAGCTGTGGAAAACATTTGTATTACTCCTGAAGTGTCACAATTAAAATGCAGAATGGTATAACAACATATGAGGAGTGTTATAAATGCATAGTACATCAGCACTTTGAAGATCTTTTTTTTCTTTATATATCTCTTACCACTATTCTTGATCTTCAATTCTGGTATTAATTTCTTATATCCAATCCCATTGCCTAGTGACTCAGGGAGAAATTATGCAAAGTTCTTAAAATAGCCAAAAATCCAAGAAAGCACAAGTTTTCTTCCCTTACCACACCCTAAAAATACAAAAATATGCTGAAAAAGGATTGTTCTGCAAAGCAAATGGAGGAGAAGCCCCCTAATGTGGAACAGCTGCACAGCACAACAGTAACAAAAGGAGTAATAAGATCTGAATGTCATCTCATAATATGATTCTCTACAGAAACAAAATACTTTATGAATAATAGAACATTCCCATTCAGAATTACAGTCTCATTCTTTTGTATTTTTAACCTCTCTTCTTATGTGATAAGGAAGGTACCCTTGACTGCTTTGTACTTCTATCCTCTTGAAGCTGAAATGCACTGGCACATCCTCTATGAGGCACAGAAGAGACTTCATTAGCAATTCCAGATCCAGGATGCTACGAACTGACATCTCTAGTGTGCATCTCCTTGTCACTTTATCCTTCCTTAGCACAAAAAGAAAAAAATTCCTGTCAAACACTCCTCTAGACACATGAGTCTCTAGATGGAAGAGAGTATTTTAAAGCAGAATCCTCTACCCAGAAAAGGCAATGAGAAACGTGGTGAGTGATGCACAGTTATGATATTGCACATTGATTATGAATCTTCAAGCCCAGTGGCATTACTCTGAAGGTTTCCTCTCTTCCATACAAATACCTAAATTAGCTGCTTAAGTGTAAAGAAACCTATCCACAGACTAACTAGAATATTTATGAACAAATAAAACTTTGTGCAAACACTCAGGAGCAGAATTACACATTGGAGATGTCCGTAACACCCAGCAAATCCATCACGATGGCCATTGAACAAGCTTCCAGTTCCCTAATTCTTAGTGTACAAAAATAAGCAGTTATTTGTTTATTGAATATCCTTCACTCTGGTACAAAGACAACTTACGTTGCCCAATCAATTCTTTTGGATTTAAAATATGTTATGGCCAGAACATAAACAAGAACCTGCTTCCAGCACCAGCTGGGCTTCTTTCCACACTGAGCAATGTTGAGAGTGGCCCACCTTGCCTCTTGGAAAAAAATCCCCATGGACCTGCTCTGCCTACATGTACAGACAACTGTCAGTCACAGGAAGACACGACAGTTCTGGTATTAAAATTATTAAATATTTTAAAGAACTGGAAAATGAAATTTTCTTTTAAGGGAAAATTCTGGAAGTTCACCATTTGATTTTACCTTGAACAGACAAAAATGAAAGCTCTCCCCACAAAAATATTGAGATTTTGACACTGAGTGGGACAGTTTTTGCATTTTTAAATAAAAATACAAACTTGATGGAAAGACTGAAAAATGTAATCAAGCCAGATGTAACATGATTGGAACCCTGTTTTTAAACATAAATGATTTGCAGTATGACATGGTAGAAAGACCTGCTTTTTAAATACCTTGGTCTGAAGAAAAATCTATATATAGTAGAGTTTTTTGAAATAAAATGTTTAGATAAGGGCTAATACTAAATTTGTAACAGAATCTTTGCTCTCAGGTTTATATATTGCTTCTAAGCGTTTCATCTAGAAGATAGATGGCACTTTGCATTCACAAAATACCATGCAAAGCATTCATCACATAATCTTCACTGTCTGCTCTGTAATACATATCAGGAAAAACCATTTCACAAAGAGAGAAACTGAGCAGCCAGACAGGTCGACCACAAGCAAAGCTGCCATTTATGCTTAAGACTTTCTAATTCCACTCTTGACCCAGCTTTATGCCCCTTCTGCACTGCCTGTACTCTGCACAGCCTTCTCAGTGACACATCTGCAACTTCTCAGCACTTACAGGCTCATTTCCAGGTAGTTTTGTTTATTCCAGAGTAAAATACTTGAGAACAGAAACTCAGCTAACCAGAGCTGCCAGAAAGGTGCTCTGCCCAGCCCAGGAGCAGCACAGCACCCACCTGGCCAGCCAGCCAAACTACCCAGGTATTTCTTTCTGCCAAAAATACAACCCAGGGCCAGGTTTCAAATACCTGTATCCCAAGGACTAGTTTGGAGCAACATTGCTGGGTGACCTTGGTCCAGCTTTACTGAGAAAACTGTTGCTTGAACTGGAATAGAGAACGTGAGCTAAAGCCATGCAAGATAAGAACAAAAAGATCAAAGTGTAATTGTTGAGCTGACGATCATTAGCCACGCAAACAAAAGTATTGACTTGAAAATATATAAAACTATAAGAAATAAGAAACAAAAAAGCAGAAGACTGACCTCAGCAAGACTGAGGATCAGCCTCTTTGAAGAGAAAACAGAGGTCAACACTTCCCTCCTGCCTGGCCCCAGAAACACTTTGGCATCTCCTTGGTGGTGATGAGCATACTGTTAGCATGATGCTAAATACAAGATGCTGTGTTCATATGTCCATAAATACATCTGTAACTTCATGAAGTGTTGAAGGATGTTTGGCCCGAGGTGAGAGAGCAAAGCAAGATATTTCAGTAATGGATTTGAGGAGGTACAAAGAATTTACAAAGAACTCGACTTGGTAAGACAGTGAGACTGCCACAGCAATAGGGGTCTGCAGCATAACATCTAAAACCAGTGTGATCTCAATCTCTTCAGATCCAGATGTGATCCAAAATGAAACTTATTTCATTACTGTTCTCCTTGGCATAGTAGTGAATACCTGTTGTGCCAAGGCTTCAGATCCAGAACTAAAGCAAACAGGATGCTCTTCCAGTCTAGAACAAGTATCAACACATTTTCTCTCACACTCAGATGTGGGTTTCTCAAGACAACACACAAATTATCTAAACATTTTTAAAATTCCCTTTTCAAAAGCCAATTTAGTGAAAACTAACTGAACCAACAGAATGCAAACTTATAACACATGACACAGATCTGAACTTCAAGCCTAAGATGATGAATTTCTAGAACCAATCTCAATGAAGTTTAATTTCACTTCATATTTTGGGACTCTCTTTCAGCAAAATTAATCCATGGCTTACTATACTTCCCTGGTAGGAATATTGGGTCCCAAGGCTGACTTCAAAGAGCTAGAGAATGACTGCACAAAAATGGGAAGAGGGCCAAAAAGCAATTAATTTTTGTTCTACCATTTCATTATATTTACACATACATGGAAATACACAGCCAAATATCATTCCAAGGTTTTCTTTAATCAGGCTAAACAAGCAATGCTCAGCAGATGTCTAGTGGGCAGCAGTCAATGAAAAGTCATGTTTTGGACTGTGGCTTTCCTGACTGCCCCAGATAATTTGACTTCTTTTGCCACACCAGTATTTCCAACAGTGGAATCCCTGCACACCCACATAGGTACAGGTGTCTCAACTACAGCTGGATTCTGATAGCCCAGACTGAGCTTTCTAATTAGTTCTAATTGGGTTTGGTTTGTTGGGCTTTGGTTGTTTTTTTTTTTCCTTCAAAATAGGGTATTTTCCACCATTCTTACAATTTTCTGAGAGTTTTCCAAAGAAACTGGAAAGGTTTTCAGTGAATTGCCTGAGTTTCAGGCCAGGTCCTATGGAGCTTTTTGGACTAAAGCATAGCACAGCTCCAAGCAGCAGATGAAGAACAGACAGTGATAGATTTCCTCGATTTCCTCTAGGGAATTGTACCTACTGATTTTAGGGGCAGGGGAGAGAATATATTAAATAGTTCCTGAAATTGTGTTACTTTATATGATCAAGCAGATAATGTGTCACAAAATGGGAGTATAAATAATACTCATATAACAAACAACAACTCAGCTGTTCATAATATCACCCTGAAGCGAGACTGTGAAATCTGAATAACAAAGTCATGCATATCATGTAAAATATAAATGAGACAAACTATTTTTAAAAAGTACATTTATATTTCAAAGGTATATCTAAGTAACTTATTTCCTACAATGTACCTAATACTTCACTAACTGTAATAGCAGCAACATAAACTAGACTGATTTCATTTACAGGATAGATGTTTCCAAGAAAAATTCCAGCCAGTCTGGGCGCCAGCAGCTGACCATTTCAATTGACTAAATACGCAAAATCAAAATTTTGTTTAAACATTACAGAGGTCAAATTTTAAATATCTTCAAACTACATTTCTGAAAGTAGGAACTTTGTATGAAATACAGTTATATAGTATTTTTATATATGTGTTTTGGGGTTTTCTTTGCCACTTCTAAGGACTGAAAGTGAACAAGTGATTCATTCAATTGTACTCACCATTAACTTACGGCATCTGGTAACTCACTGATAGGAATTAAAACTATTGGCTTCAGCAGACTTGACTATAGCAGCATTGTGAGTCAAACTTATACCACGGAAGCTATTTTGAGAAACACTTATGTAACTTATGGGGCTCATTTCAAGGCATTTCAGACTCCTACATTTTGTAAAGTCCTGTGCCTAAGTTTTCTGGAAGTCAGTGTCCAACCTTTCTTATTCCAGGTTCTCCCAAATTTAATCAGTTTTGGTTTAATCTCAGACAGTAATTTTCTCCATTCTAAAACCCAGTTTGATTATTCCACCTCTTAGGATCCTACACTTTTGTGGTTTTAAAGTGTTTCATTCTTAATTGCTTTCAGGCAGACTTTAGAAAGAACTCAGGACAATCTCTCACTGATGGAAAACCTCTGCTCTGTTAAAAGGCCACAAAAAATGCACCTTTTTCCTTTTGCACTCAACTAATCAGCACACAGAAACTGTGTTTAAGGATTCCACATTCTTAGGAACATCCTTTTTGAACTTAGCTTCCCACTGGCATCTCCTGAGTGATAATTCATAGCTCAAGATATACTTCACAATACTGTCCTAAATAGTGTTAAATTGGTATTCTCTGCTCCACTGGACAATCTATCTAGATGTGTAAAGAAAAATCAAGACAGTCACAATTATTTATGGTTGACAGACACTGGCAACAAGAAATTGCACAATAACTCTTGGAAAGCTCTATACCTTGTTTGAACAATAAAAAGATGAAGTTTCATAGCAAATTGGTTATTATGATTAGAAGGAAATAATAACCACCCCAAGCCAAACAAGTACCTCAGCAATCAAGTGTCACTTAAATTGCTTGAATCATTTGACATATCTTTAATGTGTAATACATATTAATATAACGAATGAGGAGTACCACTGAGATTTCAGAGGACAGCACTACAGTACAGCTGGAGAAAAATCAACTTAAAATGAATTTAGATCACGGAATCGATATCTAGGGATTAACTAAGGATCACTGAATCCTTCATTATTGATCCACAAAAATACCATCCTTTTACTATGCAGCACACAATTACTAGTTATTTTTACAAATACACAATATAAGAATCAACAAACTGTGCACTGATTAAAATTCAGTGCTGAATATATTACATAAGGAATTAAAGTCAACTCAAAAATGAGAGCATGTTACAAAATTCATAGGCTTCATGCTCTTAACTGGAGATATTAAATGCATGCTTGCTTCCTTGTCATTTCAGTCTTTCTGGGAGCTTGATGCTAATTGGACCTCTACATCTTCTCCTAACATAGAAGGAGAATTTAAAATGAAAATTACTCAAATAAACTCCATGAAAAAGATTTCACTATATTTTTCTACTTTATAAAGACAACTGGTTTGACTGTTTTCTGCTAAGACCCCTGTAAACAGACTACATCGTATTTGTGTAGTGCAATCTCTTATTTTATCAGTGACTCACTGCATTACATACAAAGAACACTGCCACTCAAATTATATTGCTAATAAATTATATCATGCTAGAATATGTTTTTTCTCTCAGTTTTGCACATCACCCTCAGAAAATATTAAAGGGGGTACAAGAGGTACATGAGAAGAATTGTTTTGGGGTTTTTTTTGACAACAGCATTAAACAGATGTTGTCCCCCATCAATAATCTCCATCTCCAGAGAGCAGCTTTCCAGTGCCAAAGGAAGTTCTGGTCTTGCATTCAGGTCTCCAATGTCCTGGCTGATAAACCCAGGGCACAGTTGAGATAAATCCACCTAAAACCTTTCAAATCATGGAGGCTGCATTAATTAGCCACATTTTGAGACAAATAGAATAAAAGATACTAATCTAAAAATCTACCACACATACAGGAATAACAAGTGCCTTATAAAGACATAACCAGCAGGTTTTAAATGGGAATCTCTCAGAATGTCTAAACCGTTTGTTATCTATAGCTGAAATAATAATTATTGCTATTTTATTCATATCAGAATCCCACAGAGATGTTTTAGTTGCCCATTTTTGCATCAGTGAGACCAGTGGACTGTGCTATGAATTATGGTTAACACAATAGCCTCAACCAGAAATAGAGAACACTTTTTATGTCTATTTTATATTTGTCTGTTTTCAAAAAGGCTAACAGAAATCTGTTTATATGTAGCAAATTTCAGAGAAAATTGCATTGAGACCCATTACTGTGAAGTTTGTACAAATAAAAATATTTGCATCAGAAGTACCTAATGAAAAAAATATACCCAAGCAACACAGGAATGTTTACCCCATAAATATTCTTAGCACAGTCATATATATAGGTTTTACATTTATAAATAGATGCAATTCCAGAACATGCAGACAGTCAAACAACAGAATGTGCCAGGAAAAAAGAGAAAAAAAGGGAAACCTAAAAAAAAAACCAACCTAACAACAACAACAACAAAAAGAGAGAGAAAACAAAGTCCAAGAAGTCAGAACAATTTTTGGATAGTGGAATTTTTTAACACGTTATTTGTTAGAATAAAAAGAATTAGGAACATTCCAAGTGTGCAGAATATTTTCATCCCACAACATGGAAATGATATAAAATGAAAGTGCTTTATAGCTAATTATAAAAAATGGTAAATTAAATTAGGCAGTTAGGAGAGGCAGATACTCCCACTATCCTGCTAAATTATCATGCCTATATGCAGAAATCAGCTTCCAATGCTTCTCAAATCTCACCTTGTGAGGCTCAGTTCCCAAAGGATGCCTCTAAATACAGCCCTGCTTTACAAGCTCTCTACTCAAATAAAAAAGCTGTTGCATTGCAAGTAAATTTAATTTCTAAAATTTCATTCCCTAGCACAATCCCTCTCTCTTTTAAACTTTGAAAGAAAGACAAAGAAAAAATAAATCATTTTGTGGAGGCAGTAAAACAATATAGTTTATAATTTTCCTTTTCCTGACCTTTGAATGTGTGCAGTTCTCTCTGAACTTACTCCAGCGAGCTGTGCAGTGGTTGGCATTTTTCAATTTGAAGCAGTAATGAAGGAGTGTAACTATGACTAATGTGCCGCACTCGCTTTGCTCTGTTCTGTCATTTCCTTCCATCCTGAACGGGGAGATCTACCCTGCATTTCAGCAGAACACACTGAGGCCTTTCAGCACGCTCCCTGTACACCGAGCCGCGGATCCCAGCCCCGCTGTAAACAAGCTGCAGCGACATTCACCAAGGAAAACGGGCTGTGCTGCAGCCCTGGGAAAGCCACTGCCACCGAGAGAGGAGCAAAGGCAGGCACAGCGCAGGGACGGGCCACGAGAGTTGTTAACTTCACCCATTTCTCTTTTGTATTGCTTTTCCATTTTTATCCATAATGCATCTTTAATGTATCACAAAAGCTATAACATTTTCCAAGTCAATTTTCTGGGGAGGTGAAGGGCTGAATCCTTAACAGAGTGAAAATGCAGAAACTTGGAAACCTGTGCCAGTGTATTCCAACAGAAGGTCCTCTTCAATATCTGAATTATCTCTGTAATCTATATTTCTTTACTACAGAAGGCGAGTGTAGCAAATCACAGCACATAAGTTATTTCTGTTGGGTTCCTTCTGGAGATTTCTCCATATTGGTGCCAGCAGGGTATACTGGGAAAAAATTATAAATTTAATCATACATCATGATTTTTATCATGCCAAATGAGCCCTCTTCATAAAGGGTGGGCTAGGGGAAGTGAAATTATACCAATATTTGAATTTCTCTTACCAGAGAAGAGCCTCTTTACTAAAACATTTTTTCCCCACACAGTTGGAAAGCAATCCCTAGTTCAAGACTACTTTGTATGTTAGCTCCATATTCTCCCTGAAATCAAGTGAGAATGTATCTTACTAAATAAATATTTCTTGAATTCAAGATTATTAAATACACTGTGTTTCAAGGCAGAGCAAAAGCACTTTCATAATGATCTGGCCATTGAAATGTTTACTTTCCAAGCACTGACCTTAAATGCTGTTAAACTCCAAAACAACAAAATCCAAGATTTTTCTCTATATGATTACAAAGCTGAAGTGCCTTTAAATTATTCACAGCATGAAGAAATATGATCAAATAGTTAATGCTCTTAACATGCTGTGAAAATATTTTAAGGAAGAATTGAATTCCAAAGGAAAAATCCTCACTGTCTCCTCCACCTTGGGTAGTGTGACATTTACCACTTCCAACAAAATAAACTGGGAAAACTCTAACAGATGTCTAGAAATCATGCACTGCTTACTAATAAGTGAAACGTTTTTTTCCTGAAAAAGTTTTATGGAAGAGTTGAACACTGCCTATTAGTATTACAAGCCTCTCAAGAGAAACATGAATGAAATCTTGCATCTCATTAGAATTGCATCCTTTTCCCAAAGTATTTGGTCCATTTCTTTTGCCTGATAGTAAAGAAAAAGAACAAGGTCTTTCCCTCAGACTGCAAGTCTTATCTGAATTTTTTATGTGATCTAACTGCTGAGTGTGTGCTCTGGAGGAGCCGTAGTCTCCTGATCTCCTCGGAGGAAGAAGCCCAGGCAATAAACCTGCTCTCAGTCCCTTGCTCTGGGCATCAGCATCTCTTCCCCACATTTCCCATCCCCAAATGTCTTGACCTCGAGCAGTGGGGTCTGATACACCTCAGCAAGGAACAGTCTCAACATAAAAATTCATAGATATTTCACCGAAATTGGCAGGAGGAGAGGGGAGCGTTGGGGATAACATCACACTGAGAGAAAGGCTGGGGACAGCAGCAGCCACAGCCTCCGAGGGCTGTTGGGGCTGCTTGGCACATTTGGAATGTCAGAGACGTAGGACAGGATGCATGCACCATGTATTATTCCATTTCTGATCAGACAGCTGCTCTGAGAAGTCTGCAGTTTAGGGGTCAGGCTGCAAACAGGAGTAGGGGGAGATACAAACCGTGGATCAGAGAAGGACCTTTCTAAACTCCTCCATCACACAAGTTCTGGTTTTGGGAGAAGCCAACACAAGTGCCTAGAGGGCTATAACTAACCTGGAGAGTCTGAAGATCTACAGAGAAATACTCAACACCCCTGGAGAATGGGAACATTCAGACTTTCTGAGAAAACAGGTGTGTGAGGAGGCAAAGTGCTGCAATAGTCCTCTTCTGAGAAAGGAATGCATCTTCCCCCAAGCACTCGAAGCTACAGTAGCTCTCTAATTAGGACTGTTAGAAAAGGAACAGACCACTCTTGTTCCCTCTATGATTTCCCTTGAAATGTCACATAACTGAAAGAAATTTCTGAAACTGAAACCATTAACCCCGTTTGCCAGGGCCCTGCAGTGTGCAGCAAACTGCTGCCTGTTTGCTCATTGGCGCCGGCTTGTTTTGAAGGCTGCTTTACAAAGATGACAATATTTGCAAGGCTCTTGAAGCCTTGTTTTATCACGACTGGATTTCACACAGTGCTGGATCTCCTACCTTCCTGCACACTGCCAAAAGAGAGCACCCTGCATTTTGCAGCAATATTGAAAAAATATGTCTGAGCAGAGCAGACATTCTCTGGCCTCTCTGGTCAGAGCAGCTCTCCCAGCCACGTCAGCTCTTCAACCCACAGCGGTTGGGAACAGGAAAACTGTTTTATTTCAGCAGGGAGGATATTACAGTCTCTAATACTATTACCCAAAAGAGGTTTACTAGTGGGAATCAACATCTTGTCGTATTTGCAGAGGCTTTTCTCATCCCCTATCTCATTTCCCTCTGGGCTCCCATTAAATTAATATATTAACCCAACATTGTGTCAGTGGTACTGCAAATAACCTGTGAGTACAACCTATTAATGTTATGGTGCATTGCAGGAACTTTGCTGAGAGTGAGGACCATAACAGCTGCCCTTCATTTGGGATAGTTGTGGGGGATCACTGAGCTCATTTACAGACTCAGGAGGGAAAAAACTGCAACAGGTTCCAGCCCTGGGACACAGCTACGCCTCCACACAAACAAAAATAACTTTTCTGAATATCATTTGAGTCAAGTTTGTGGGCACACATTTGAAAGACAGAAAGGTCAGAAATAGATTAAACAAAAAGCACAACCCCACAACCCAACCCAACTTCAGTGATCCTGAGATAAAAAATTCAGGGTAATGGTGGCACGAGCAGCAAATTTTTTTCTGGCTGATTCCTTCAGTGCAGGGTTGGCGCTTTTTTTTTCCTGAATAATCTGCAATGGATTAAAGGATCCACTGGATCTAGCACGAAACTTAGCTTCTAACTGACATACCCCCTGGAGATCCTAAATTTTGAAAAAAATTTTGTCTTGAGATGACAAAACTGCTTTACTTATATACTCCATTTATATAGCAACTCCAGAGCACTGCATTTATTAGCAGAATTGTCATATTGGCAGAAGTAACTGACAAAAAAAACCCTTTAAATTTTGCTTTGGATGATGCAGATTATGGATTTGGAAGTTCCAGAGTCTCCAACAATATTTTTGATTGCTTTTACTCTATAGAAAGTCCAGATGCTTCCAGGTTATTACCTTCTTAATACATACATATATATATATATATAAATAAAATCTTTCAAATAATTATCCAACCTTAGTAAAAGAACAGCATGGGACAGGCAGAGGGAGAAGAGAAGGTGTCTTGGCTAAAGTGCTGAGGAGACACTGGAGCACTAGAGAGCACATCACACCATATCCTCATCCTACAGCCTCCCTGGGGCTCCATGGGCAATTCCCAACTCCACAGGGATGGTGCAACAGGACCTCCAGTAATAACTGGGGAGTCTAGAGATACTGCACTAGTTCAGACAATGGGTTTCCTCTCCATTTCAGCCAGGACTATGGATCAAACCTAAGGGTCCACACAGCATCCTACTTATCCATAATTTTATGATACATCTCCTCGAGTGTCTGCCTAACAGGCAGAAGAATATAGTTTACCACACTTTTTGAGCAGCAAAGCGCGCTGTCTGTGCCCAGACTAAAACCCTGTATTATAATTTTTCCAACATTCTGAGTAGCCTGCCAGGAGATATTTAGAAGAATAATAAATTTTACTGGTGCCAGTGATGTGGGAGAAGGGCTCAGGACTAATGCAAAGATCTGTTTTATGAGTGTCATCTGTTTCTGTTCTGCCAAAGGAAGAATGGCATATTGAAATTACTCTGCTGTAGGCAAAAACAGCAAGGACAGCACATTATCCTCTGTTGGCACCCAGGGAGGGAAAAAAAAAAAAGAAAAAGAAAAACATGAATGAAAAACACATTGATGCCAATATTGGGAAATACAGCAGATAATGTGGTGCAAGTTAAAATATTAAGGTACTCCGTTTCTGAAGCAGCAAAAATTCCAGGGAGTTGCATACAGTATCCTGCTGTTCCTGATTTTTTTACTTTTTTTCTTCTGGTAGAAAAGATTTTCAGTGGCATTACAGCAAATAAGCAAGATATCATGTAAGCAGGAAAGTGGAAGGCACACGCTAATAAAAGCAAAACAGCTCTCAACTCAATGTCTGCTAATGCAGGCAAAGGATCCTGGCACAGCTGAAGCAACCAACACATATCAGCTGCCCACAGGAGGACATAATGAGCTTGGAGAGAATTTATTGCAAAATTAAAGAGATCTTGCACATCTTGGCAAAGAAATCACAAGGAGGGCAGCTATTTCTTTCACGCTATACGAAAGAACATCTAGAAGATGTGAGCATTTAAACCTGTAATGGGAAGGAGAGAATAAAGTTGAGAACAGAGGAATTTTACTTCTTCTGTTTATCAGGTTTTGGTCAGCATGTACAACACCCATATTGGTGATGTTCATTTACAACGAGCAGTCACACATCAGTGGCCACTGAGCTCCTGAAAATTTCTTCTGCCAAGGGAGGGTGCTGAAGGCTTTAGATAAAAATCCTAAATGACATCACTGGTAATGGGTTACAGGAACCTGGGGAAGGAAATACGTGAACATAACAGTCTTGAGGTATATATAGATCTATTGCAAGGAGGAGACACTGCTCTTGGTGTGTCTGGCCAGAAAACATAATGAACTTAAACTGTAGCACAAAGGGAGCACTAGAGAAAAGAAAATGGCTCTTTTTGAGGGATACCAAGTAGGGGTCAAGGGCAGATGCTTCCAAAGAGACTGCGGGATCTTGCACTGGTGATAAAGGCATAGGTGACAAGTCCTGGGACAAAGAACAGATTAAACAACACCTGAAGTCTCTTTGGAATATATTTATGTAATTCTGGCACATGTTGCAGTCATCATGATGGAGGAGCTGTAAGATTTGAAAAAGCCCTAGCAAATGGTTCCCATACCAAGGTGGGGAGCGCATGAGTTCTAGATAACAGCAGATGCTAGGGAGCAGAACTCAAAAGAAAGCTGTTCCATTTTCCATTGAACAATTAAAACAATTTAGAGTCACTGGCTATAAAACAGACATTTGTTGCAACGAGGTGAAATTGGTCTCATCACTGGGCATGCCGTGCACACAGAGCTGCCAAGACAGCCAATAATGTTATGCCAAGTACAGAGGATAAACTACAGACTGGCACTCCTGAGACTTCCCCATGATTTTATCTAGGATTTTGGTCTTCTATTTTTTTTCCCCCACAGAGACCCAGAAAGGCTGAAAGTAACAGAGTGTTTTCTTCCAACTTGAGGATTTAGTACACATATTGACATGTTTTCCCAACTTCAAAAAGGTATCATTTCAGTCTGTAGAAGGGTTGGCTGGTTCTTAGGACAACCACATCAAGTGACCCATCAACAGCAGAAACTCATTTTCAAAGACACAGCTTTCAGCATGGCTTTCATCTCCGGAGGAGGAGAAGAAAGAGTTGTCTTTATTTAAAGATCCTAAACGCACTGCCAATTACTTCTAAGAATCACCCAGAAAGAATCTCTTCAAACAGAAGCATGGACACACAACAAGTAATATTTCAAATGAAAATGTATCCTGTTTTTCTCAAGAAACCCTGAAAACTGGACAGCTCCATATGTTAATATATTGCAGGGTGTGAAACCCCCCAGATTCACAAGCCACTTTTCCCTGCTCCAATGCTCCACATTCACCACCACCCAGCTGCTTTTTTGTGCACCACAGAAACAGCACTGGAAGTGCTCCTTATGCAAGCTCATTCAGAAAAAAATAAAAACCAAAAAAAAAGAGACTGAAATATCAAGGCTTACATGTAACAAAGTAAGAAAAGGAAACAGCAAAGCATAGACAGGTGTCAGAAAGTTGCACTCTTAAAACAAAAAAACTCTATTTTTTAGCATGACAAGTAAGTGATGTTTTCACAGATCGAAATGGGATCAAATCCTCAGGCAGTTCTACAGTGCATTCACTGTAGAAAAGCAGGCACCCTCACTGAACCATTCTCATTAAAACACCCTCCCTCTGCCAATGTAACATTAGGGGATTTTAAAAAAGGAAAGGAAAAATCAGCTTTCATTTTCAAGTGACCTTTTTAAAAAATCCTTCCTAAAAAATATTAAAAGCATTGTTGAATACAACAACTCCAATTTCTGTGCTGACAGAACCACGGGTTGATTACAAACCTTTCTGTTTCTTCCTGTATTAAGGCAGCATTGTGCAATCACTGCTGACCTGGGATGAAAAGAAACAAAACAAAAACATACAAGCATAAACTCACAACTATTATTATCCATGCAGGCTCACCAGGCAGAAGCTGAGATATTAGCTGGAATTGTGCAGGGATGAGAGAGGAAGGGACTGTGATAGATAAGGAGATAATATCACACAATGTCACCTAGCAAATGGTGAGCACTCTGCAGCCCAACAACCATGCTGATCTCCAGCAGCAACATAATTATATTTCAAATTAGTTTTCTGCAATGCAAAAGGGGAAATAAGAAAAATCATCTGATGTGATCATGATACAGAAAGAGACCTGAGTAATATATTAGGGTTTCTGGCCCATTATTATACACAGAAAACGAGGCTGTACAATTCCAGTTCATTTCTGAAGGTTCAGGGTCATCTTATTAGGAACAACATATTTACTGTGAGCCTGAAGAACCAGTATTGATTTGAATATAAGTGTCTATGTTTAGTTTTAGGATCCCTCTTTTTCTGTGCTGTCCTAATGAGCCTTGAAAGGAAACTCAGCTAAATCAGGAATGCCCAACCATGGCTGGAACAGGCCTTCTATCTGTGCTATTTTTTTGACACCAGTAACGTGGAGGGAACAAATTTCCAGCTCAATGGTTTTCAGGAAGTACTGGAAACCAGCAAGAGGATATGGGAACACCAGGATTGATTGGCTGAAGTGAAAAGCTTAACAGGCACAATCCAGGCCTGACACCTCCATGTAATTACAGCACCAGCCAGTTTTTGTGCTTTTTCTCATCTCCTTCTGCATTGTCCAAAAATGTATAAAAGGTGGCACCATAGGTGTTGCCAAACCTGGAGTTTTGGACTAATCCAAAGATGCATCAAGGAAAAGCAGGGCATAGATGAGCGACATCTGCACCAACACAGACATGTATCCCAAACCCCATGCTAAGATGACATAGAGAGGCTTCTCAGTGGCAGAAATAATGTCCAACCAAACTGTGTATCCTCACAATGGTTCTGTTTTTCCTGAATTCATTACAAAAACAGAGCCATTTGCAGGACTCTTTCTAGGTAACACACTTGGAAATTATCATTTTTACATTCCTTTTTATTTTAATGGATTTCCTGCTTCTTGTTTGGCATTTTGGTAGGAAGAAAATGCCTGCCTTACAAAAGAAACTTAGGAACTGAGTGAACAAGTGTCTTAGGTTACAATGTAAGATGTAACCAAAAGTATGTAGTCTATTACCATCTCCATAAGCTGTGGGGCAGTGTTCTTTGTCTCCACGACTCATCCCTGATAACTCCCTCTGGGGGCTATCTCCATTAATGGGCCAGCAAGATCTCACTGCATGACTCATAAAATTCCATCATCCCATTGTGAGATGCTCCACCCAGGGGAGGAACCGAGCATTCCTACCTGGACATAATCTGAGGTTTGGAACACCACGAGCTGCCTTACCTACTGCAATCCCAGGGGACAAGAGCTACATAACCACCACTGGACCTCCAGAGGAAGACCAGACCCTTCTACAGGATCACTGCTTCAACAGAACCACATCAGTCACTCCCTCAGTGCTGCAGCCACCATTTAATCAGACTGCTACCATCACCCTGACCAACAGGGTGTCAGGTTGTATCATGACTCTGCCACGTTAAGCCAGTGTTTTTCTGCCTTTTATTTTGATTTTTCCTATTAAATTGTAGTTCTGACTTGGAATTGACTGATTGACTGAAAAATTCTGACTGGTTTGCTTTCAAATTAGTACAACACACCACTATTACAGTCTTAAGCTGTGCCAGTGCAAGTTTAGGTTAGACATCAGGGAAAAAATTCTCCACTGAAAGAGTGATTGGGAACTGGAATCGTCTGCCCAAGGAGGTGGTGGAGTCACCATCCCTGGACGCGTTTAAAAAAAGACTGGACGTGGCACTCAGTGCCATGGTTTAGTTGATGAGCTGTTAGGTCATAGGTTGGACTTGATGGTCTCAACCAAGATTTCCAACCTAGTTCATTCTGAGATTCTGTATTATGGGTGAGATCTGAAGCAAAGGCATTCAGTAGCTCTATTTCATTTGGACTAAATGTAGGAAGCAGTTATAAAGTAGAATAATTGAAGCAGTACTGATTCATCCACCTTGGGGAAAGCTAGGAATCAGCCTATATGGACAGGAATGTTTTGCTAGATAATACTGGCAAGACATGCATGCATGTAGAAAGCAGATAGAACAGAAACACCTCAAACCTTTTAAGTGCTAACAGAGAGAAACATCCCAATAGTTTTGCATTAAGAACAGAACTGGAAATCTGCCCTGTGAGACCAGAAACAGAGCCTTTGACCAAAGCCCTAACCAAGAAAGGCTGGACTTCACAGAAAAGTAGTCTCGTTATCTGCTGTCCAATGTTTCTGGAGAAATGGGTCACAGGGTGCTTTCTTTGTGAATAAACTTGATGGCTGCAAAGAAATCCAGTCTGGCTCATCCAGATGCTGGCTACCTTCTCAGCAATTCTACTGATTTATGCCTCCAGCTGATTTTAAGCCCAAGCATTGTGTTTAAGTACCTCACTGCATAATGACAACTGCCTGAGACGAAGGAGAAAACTATATGTTTACAAGTAATTTCCTTGTGTTTTTGTAGCAAGTTGCTATGGATGCTAGTGCAGAACGTCACCTTTGTGCACAAATTCAAGTTACAAGGTGATGGTTTCTTTTAAAATGTAGGGGTTTTATCTACCAGGACCAGGCAAGCACTGGTCCTACTGAGCTCACTGGCAAATCTGCTCCTTCCTGTATGCCCGGGGTCAGACCTGTGCTTGTGAATCCCATCACACAAACAAACTTTGCAAAATAACAACACAAGGCTGGCAGCTCCGGGGCACCATGAGTCCAATGGGGGCAGAAGGCTTTATTTCATCTCATTTCTGAAGACATCATCCTGTCTCCTTCTTTCTGCTTCCATTCTTTTTCTATCTGCCCAGAACCTTTCTGTCCATTCATTCTGCATTCCCCACATCTATTTCTCTGCTGTCATCTGTCAATATTTTCTTGTCCCACCCTCTCATTTTGCTGTCTCTTCTTTTAAAGAAGCAGTAATTCAAGGGTGAAAAGACAAGAAGGAAAAAAGGAAAAGGCATGGAAAAAAGCTGAAGGTTGCTCCCACTGCAGTTTATAACTCATTTCTATGGCTCCCCCTGAATCCTGCAACATTTTCTAGCCACCAAGGAGTCATAGTAAAATATAACCCCTGATTATGGGGTGAGAAAAGCAAGTGGCACAGAAAACTTGGTTATTCTCATCTAAAGGTTGCAACTACCTATTGGCAGCAGGACCGCAGTGACAGAGTCTGTGATTTAGGGTCCTTACCAGAATCTACACTGGTGTTAAACCAACTAATAAAGAGTTGCAACAGAGATGTGCTAATTATATTTTTCCACTTCAGTGTGTACTGAACATTGTAAACTATCATTTAGTGTCATTATTTTAATGATATATTATGTTGATAATACAATCTGGGTTAATTCCCAAAAGAGAAATCTAGGGGAAAAAATGCTTCTCTGATATTTTTAAAATGTAATTTCTCGTTAACCCTAAACCAGAAACTACTATAGTCCCAGCTCCAGGGAAAGCATTTGTTTACCAGCAAAGGTAGCAACTATAATTATTATGGAAACAGTTGACACAAACCAATTGTCATCTTTGCTATTTCAGTCGGGGAAAAAAACCCCAAAGATAAAACCAGAATTTTGTGTAGTAAGGCCCATAATTAAGTGCCATCTTTTGCTGAGAGAGAGCAAACAGTCAGCAGTGTATTCGGCACTGGCACAGAAGGAGAAAAGAGATGTATGCCTGTCCCAAAGGTATGAGGATATCAAAGTGCAACGAAGTGAAAACAAAATACATAATTCTAATTATTCACGTTCCCCATCATTTTAAGCAGTCTAAGTCACTCCATACTTTAAATAGCATTTTCCCCCCTAGCCTATTAACCTGCAATTAGCAATAATCATTATCTCTGAAATTCCACCTGAATCAAGAGACAGGTCTTTTCTTACATATTTAGGCAGTGACTCCAGCCCAACTCTGGCTGTGAAGGACAGCTCACACAGGTATTTGTTTACTATTTTATCCCTCATTGTCAGGGATCCCTGGATGACTGCAGAAGCAAGGAGCCATCTGTGGCCTCCCTGACCAGCAAGTATTTCACCAATTGTCCAAGGACAAGATGAAGTGTTTATTAGCCTGACAATCAGAATTGCATTTTCTTCAGGGAAGTAATTTTACCGACCTTGGTCTTATGTATTCCTGATTAATATCTTCATATCTCTCTAAAAGAAGTTTAAAGATTGTATGCAAGATTTAAGCTTTTAACATGCTTGAAAGTCACTACAAAAAACCAACCAAACAAATAAACCTGTTAGAAGTCCACGTGTTTGAATGGTCCTCCAGACGTTTGTATAAGGCCAAGATTCTGACATCTTCTTCCCCAACACTCATGACATCAGAAAAGACTACCCTGAGTAACAGAGGGATCTGCTAGTACAGGCGACACCAAAAACAGGAATGAATGAGGTCTGAGATCTTTGGCATCCTCCTCTGCTTCCTGCAGAGGCAGCTGTGGGAGCACTGATCTGCTGCAGACTGGCAGAATCATCTCTCTGCTGAACCCCACACACCTTTGGTGCCAACTGCTTGTTAACAGAGCCCAAACAGATTCATTCAGTGTTTATCAAACCATGGAAAAACAATGGTTTTCCCCAGAGAGAGGCAGAAGATTTCAAAAGGATCACAAAGCATTGACATTAACCACCGCTGGCAGAGCTCTCAGGGACAGAGAATGAGTCTTTGCTGCTGAAGCCACTAATCACTGGGTGCAGGTTCTTGTCCCCAGCCCTGGAGGAACAGCTGCTCCCAGCAGTTACAGGCAGCCAAAACAGTTTGAAAAACAATGGATTTCAGAAATTCAATACATTGGAGAGTGATTAAGGCATTTCACCATTGCATCAAAGACAGGGTTTCATTCTCACTTCTGACTATCATGAGCTGGCCAAAGCAAAAATAGAACCTCATCAAGGAGAGAAGCAATCCAAATCCCTTCAATCCCTTCCCTGTGCTGTCCTATTTTTACCCAAAATCTACCCCAGCACCAGGAAGATGTGAGAACTTGCAGGTTACACAACCCTGTGTTTTCACAGTGTTGTTGGGTGCTGCAATGGCTATAATTGTGATACACTGAGAATGTTTGCAGCCTTCTGCAGATCTCACACTCACACTTCTGCCCAACTGGTGTGATGTGCTTGTGTTGTAACAGTTCAACATGTTGTAACCAAAAGCTGTCGAGAATGCTGGTTCAAATGATTTCTCTCCAAACACCGTCCTTTGTTTAGCTCTTTACATCTAGCAGTGAGTAGGGGACAGACACTTTGTGCTATTCACAGCCTGATTCCTTATTGTGACACTGGGAAAACCATCTCGTCTGTGTCTCAGCATCCTTAGTTGTCAGTCATACACAATGCCCTGCTCACAAGGGTGAGTGGTCACAAGGCTTTGGAAATGAAGGAGCAGGTGGGTGGCACCTCTCTACAGATAAATTAACTATGTCAGTCAGGTAGAGGTTTATGACAGATTAGGTATTCCAGGAAACCTAATGATCTTGGTGATCCTGGTCATACTGCAGAGCAGTCAGCTGTATTTTCCATCAATTTACTAATGCATGAATAGAAATAAAATGTTTCCCAGCAGCTGCACTCAGACAGAACAGCAAACTTTCTAAGTAAAAAATCCTGACTGTAGGGTCCAAACCACGCTGAGTCTGGAGAGGAACTAATAACAAATGAAATCTCTCGAAGTGAGCCATTCCTTTTTCAACTCAAAACACTGCTGGACTCACATGTGTTGCCTGGGGGACGAAGCAGGGGGATTTGTTTGAAGTTCTCTTGATTTGTCTGAATTTCTTCTCCCCTCAGACTCTTTGACCCCTTGGGAAGCTTCTGCTCTGTCAGGTATGTAATCAAGCCCAAGGGGAAATCAAATGGGCTCACTTACACAGTCATTAGTGGTCCCAACAAAGCTCAAGGGGCTCATGCTTTCTGAGACTTGTAAGATAAATTGGGAAAAGGTTACAAAATAAAGGAAATAGAGGCTGGAGAAAAGTTGGAAGATTTGATTGAAAAGGCCTACTTGCAGGCACCCCACTTTTTGCAGCAAACCCAGCACTCTGCTGAGATTTGTTATGAGACAAGAGCCCTGAGATGTGAACCATTAGCCCTTTGCAGAGTTTTTTCATCTGCACCACATGCATCACCTCAATATACCAGCTGCAGACAAGTCGGTGTCATTTTCTCAACAAACACTTTCTCTGCAAAGTGCCAGGAGAACAGGCATAACCTATTAGAAAGGGCTGACAATAAATGCCTTATCTTTATTAAGATTCAAATCTTGCTCCACCCCACACTTATCAAATCTATTGATTTCAAAGTAAACAAAACCCTCTGTATAGATTGGCTGTACGTGAATCTTGAATTTAATCTCAGTGTGTAGGTACCATGATTTAAACAATAGAAAATTGAACCATCACAAAGGCTAGGAAATCATATAGAAGAATTTGCATTCAATCAAAACGTATGCTATGTATGTTATTTACTATATTGTGTCCTTATACTATTCCTGTAAACTAATTTTAACCCCTCACGAATCACACAGCTAAAGAACTGTGAAACATTTGTACACGAAAATCTAGGAAAAAAAAATAATGATGAGTTGATTAGCGATTTGTTTTGGGAAAAAATTGTTATCCACTTGAAGCCATCGTTGGAGAAATTGCTTTTCAAATCTATTACATCTCAGGCATACTAAGTACACTCTAATGAGTTCAAAAATGTGTAATGACACTGTTAATTCTACGGCTAGCTTTGAATCAAGACTTTTTCTTTCCTTCAAAGGAAAATAGGATTATTAAGAGCACTAGGAGAATTTCCTTAACATGATTGATAGGAAGAAAGAGTAATCACCTTTGAAGTGCCACTACGTATAATACCTCTCTAGTGTTCTCTTTCTCCTCCTGACATCCGTGAGTAATTGAAAGTAAAGAAGCTGCTTAGTGTGATCAATGAAGCCCAGATGACAGCCTGTTCTACAGCACCTACCAGCACTGCTGGGTGACAACAACGTCATCTTTGATACTTTAGGGTTGACACAGGGCAACGCATTTTTGAAGTGCCAGACTCCCGTTTGGCAGGAATCACGCTGCCACGATCACTAATGACTTGTATCAGGTGCTCCTCTGTCAGCACCGAGGGCCTCTCGCTTTGCAGGAAATAATGCTGGAAGCAGGGCTGGAAACTGGGCCAGGCACTTGCTGGGTCTGGACTCAGTCTCACAACACCAGGCTTCCACTGCAGAGAAGCCTCAGGAGCCCAGTTTTGTGGCTGTTGGGTGCCTCCATCTGCAGCACATCAGAGACATCACCTCTGGCACCGTGCAGGGGAGCAGCTCGGCAGTGCCACAAGGCAGGGCAGAGTAGCAGGGCCAGAAACACACCAAGATGCGTTTTTCTGTTAGTCACAAGTTCTGGGAATTGGAAAATTAAACAAAATTGCTGCACCCAAGTAGACTAGGGTTGACTCACCGCAGGTTTCGGAGGGACTAAATGATCTAAAAAAATACCTGTTTGGATTGCTTCACATTTATCCCTGTAACACTGTTCTGGTATTAACAGCTTAGATATTTATAATGAATCAAATTACCATTATATAAGGAAGTAGCAAACAATTGCCTCTATTTTACTGAGTTCTTTGCAAGACATCGGGCTGGTCTGAGCTGACTTCTCTGAGAAAAATTCCCATAAAAGATAATCTAAAAACCAGGAAAATGTGTACAAATTTTGCTTCTATCCTGAGCACCAGGATAAAAAAAAATCTGCTACATACAGAGCATCTCTGAAAACATAAAACTAAATGCAATTTTATTGAAGTTTCAACAGCTTAGGTGAGTTCTATTGTTTCACAGTCCTAGGCACTGAAATTGAAGGTGGTACACCAAGGTTAAATCACAGTAGTGACAGTTTCTTGTGTCAGACACCTGTCAAAGTGTAATAAGAAATCTGTGAAAAGAAATAAGATGCCAAAAGCACATCACAACAGGGTTTTTTCATTTTCATACATCATGATTCATAAGTCACAGAATCTGTATACCTATGAAAAGAAGGTGGCAGCTACATGCCAACACTTCCTGTTTGGCAGAAGATTAGACTGGGTCAAACTGTAAAGGCAGGTCCTGCCCAGCCATGCTTAAGAAAGGCTGTGTAATCCCACCTGTGGAATAATTCACACAGGGCAGTGGGAAGTGGACAATTTGTGCTTCACCTGGCAGACCTGGGAGAGGAGCAGAGGTGGGTGGAGTGTGGCCAAATCAACACCCCGACTCAGCACCCCACATCTGCAGCGCCTGCAGGTTCTCCATGGGGTCTCCCTCACACCTCTTTTCCATGGGCACACACCAGAAACCCAAGCTCCCTTCTCTTTACAAAAACCCAGTGAGTGTCAGACACACTGACACCAAACAATGAAATAATTTCAGAAAAATCAAAGCCATCAAAACTGAGCCACGCCAACATGCTCAAAAAATCTTTAGTTAATGCGTTTTATAGGAGACCTATCAAAGGGGTTAAGGAAAAGGAAAATGGAACAATCACAAAGATGGACAGTCTCAAATCTGCAGATGGGCCCATGACCATGGGAAGGAAATAGGCGCAGGGGTGTAGTGCTGGCTCCTTTTTGTGAAAAGGGATTTTTAAAATACCTGTTCTTCGAAATTAAAGTGAAGACTTTCACACAGATGGGCTGTCTGAATGTTGTTCAAGTTATCAAATGATGCAGTCACAGAATAACTTAGGTACCAAGCACACCTTTGAGCTTGCAAGCCTGCTTTAACAAATTCTAGCTTTACAGCAATAAGCAACCTTCAGTAAATCCCCTCTTCCCTCTTACATTACCTTTATTTATACGAGAAAACTAATGGAAATGGTGGCCAAAACCATGCATACATTAAGGAGAGGCAATATTCATCTCCATGCAAAGATGTCTTTACTTTCAGAGTCTGGGCAGCTTTTTCTGGTTTGTTTTTAAATAGCCCTACTCTGCAATATAGGACAGTGCTGCATTTGCTTGAAAGTCTGCTTCTTGAAGCTGATTTCTTTAAAACTGTGAATGATACAGTCTGTTCTGAACTACCTCTGCAGAGCTTTGGCAGTAACACTCCTACTGGCAGGAAGGGGAGTTTATAGCTGCAGCTTTGCAAGAAACAAATAACATTTTCCTGTGACTATTGATTGCCATCTATTTTTATGACACATCTGTGACTTTCAGTGACTTACACAAGTGTTCTGCATTAATAATATATCTGCTCCAGTTATTTATATATTTACTTGCTGAATTAAAAAATACATACTAATAAAACAAGTGTAAGGTTCTCCAGAGAGGAAAATATTAAATGTCTGCTTTAATACGAAAGGCCACAGAGCAACACCCAACGAGAGACCAATTTATTATTTGTACATACACGTGCAGACATGTCCCATGTATCAATGTATATACACGTCCCCTGCCCTTTCCTCCCTCCCCTTTAGGTGGTTCAGTGACCTGCCACCTCCTTCCTCGCCAGAAGGGCCAGCAGCTGGGCTCAGCACCACCTGCTCCTTCAGGGCACCCAGAAGATGAGATTCTGGGCCTTAGACCTAACCTTCACCACAAGCAATGTGAAAGGGACAAAGTTAGCAACAGTGGTCATTTCCCTGAAGCTCTTCATGCCTGTGATATTAGCAGGACTAGAGAGACCTGCCACAGAACAAATATTGCTATTTACTTTTTATTTTCCTGGCAATTTCTAAACATCTAAGAAAAAAAAATTTAAAAACCTGTCTCACTCAGTTGGATGTGCACACACAAAGTCTATGACACTCCAAAGCTGCGCCCTGCTGCTTCTCTAATGGTAGCTGCAACACGTAGAAATATCCTTTAATCAGAGTTATCTTAAAATCATCTTCCCGTGCTCTGCACTTTATAATTATAACATGCCAGCCAGAAGGAAATGTTAGATCAACTAGCATCCACAACATTTCTTTGAGCAGAGATTTACAGAGAAAAAGTCATTTTAAACTGAAAGATATTCCAATCCATTCTCAAGAGTCAAGCCTGCAGAACATGAGTGGAAGTGTAAAGAGAATAGCCAGAACTAGTCATACAGGCTGCTAATGTCAAAGATGATGAAAATACAAAGTTGTGTATTCCAGTTCTAGAGGAATAAAGATTCTGGCTCAGCCTGCCAGCTAACTCGGGAAAAAATTCCTCTATCTGCACCTCCCATTGCAGAGATTCCTCATCTCCCCCTCTCTGCTCACTTGGATTTCCTTTTTCTAAAAGTACTTTAAAATCTCCTGACCGTTTTGAGCCTGTCTTTGTGAGGCTGGGGATCCACATAATGGTTGTAATCTGCCAGGAAAGTCCCTTGATCCAGGTCACCACGCTGTGCCACCACAGCACAATGGGCGGCATGGAGCGGAGAGCAGGAACCAGGGCAACATCAAGGACAGAAACCATTAAGCTGCGACTAAATGTGAAACCACAGCCCAGCTGAAATAAATGGGGCATATTTCCTGTAAAACCATGAAGCAAAAGAGCTCAGCAGCTGAGCTGCCAAGAGGAAAGAGCAGGAGTCAAAGGCACTGTAGCATTATATGTGTATCTGAGTTGGTTTATATGCTTGTAAAACTGCCTACTTCTTTTCACCTCTAAAATCAGTCTCTTAAGAGAAGCCTCCTCATACTAGGTGACCTCAATAGTCTATTAGGAAATGCTTTCATCCTGTGGAAGTGTCCTTGTTTGCCCACTGACCATGGAAAAAGCATTTTGGACTGAGGTGCTTTAACTCCATGCCTGCTGCCAAGCCAGATGAACCCTGAGCCTAAAGATCCTCTTCCATATTCAGAGAGATGTTTCTGGTGATGCTATGGAAACCAGTGCTTTCCTCTACAGAGACTCAAAGCTGCATTAAATATGTTCTTTTACCAACTTTCCTTCTTTCAATGTTAGGACCATTATGAAAATGAATGCTGGTGGGCTTTGCTCTTGACCTCAGTTCAAGCTCCCTGTGTTTTTCTATTAATCCCAAACAAAGAAGTAAATGCTAAGGGTGGCTTACAAAACACTAAGGTCTGGGGAAAGAGTCAGGAAAAATGCTTATATTATCATACTGCTACTCCAGTTAAAGCAAGGGACTAGCTTAGATGCTGCACTTAGCATGTTAAAAATCTGGAAGTTTCTGTTTTAAATCCCAAGGCAAATGCTGTTCAGCCAACCCTTCTCCTTCCAGCCTTTAACAACTGCACCTCATCCTTAGTCCTTGATAAGACACAGCTATGCAAAACCAGAAGCTGCTGCAACTCAATCACTGAGTCCTGTCTCAAAAAACAGGTATCTAATGCAGGACACTTCAAAGATATATAACAACAAAAGGAGCAGGGGTCATTATTCCTTAAGTCCTTTAGTTTTAGCTTCTGGGTTTGAAATACATCTGCATTTTTAATTGGATAAGGGTCTGCTGTTATTTTCTTAATTTTTTTACATATATCTATTCACTCCAAACAGATTAGGATGAGAAAATGGATCACACACCTACAACATCTGAATAGACAGCACCTACCCGAGCATTATTTGCATGCATGCCATGCTGCACTGAAATCAAATGCATGTTCCATGGCATGTAAACTAAATCACTACAACAGAAGAAAAAAAGGAGCTAATTAAAACACAAAGGTGAAAGACAAAATAAACAGAACAAGCAATGAGCCAGATGACAGCGTTCTTTAGGTCATTACAAGGAGGCTGCTTCTTCATAGTGCTTGGTAGAAGCACTTCTCTCTGATACAGAGATTTCTATTGTTCTTTGTAAAGGCTTTTGCTTTTATTGGCATTAATCTCACTTTTCAAATGGACAAAAAATAGGTCAAATCCATTTTGGACCACTCATATGGCTTGTCTCAGTGAATGTTATGGGCAGAATAGTCTCATGGTTCATCTTCCAGCAGCGCTGCTCACTGTTGCAACAGTTAGATTTCCCTTTGGTTGCTGGGATAAATTGCTTTCAAGAGTATTCCTGCTTTTACCGAAAATCCAGATTTTTAAATTTTTTTTTAATCTTCCTGATTGATAAGAAAAGCCAGAAAATGTATTTCAGTGCACCCAAAATGTTCAGGAACTAAAACACAAACAGTAGGAAGTCCAAGGTTAGTCCTTCTCTTTCCTCTGAATCTTTTTATTAAGTCAATTTTACAATTTTCAAAGGCAAACCCATGCTTCCTAGAACCTGAAGGCTGTCATTCCCACTACTAAGCCCATTTCATAATGGCTTAAGGGAAGCTTTCCTTTTGCAAAGGAATTTTCATGTTCGAGCTAAGGATGTTCTGTGACCAAGACAAGACATCTCTCTACTTAACTTGAGCCCCAAGCAACTTCAATATACCTCATGTTCTCTCTTACCTCTAGGGCTCTGCTCAGGAGTTATAAATTGACTGCACAGGTAGGTGCCTCGAGAGCCTGGTCCCTGTCTGTTCTCTCCTTTCCACAGGGTCACTGCAGGAGCCCCTTCCCAGCCCACAGCTGAGCCTGGCTCTGAGCACACGGAGCCTAAACCCCAGCTGGGGTCTGCAGGGCAGGCACTGAGCTCAGCCTGCCCCCAGCCCGCTCCCTTCCACACCGGCTGAGGGAAGCTCAGGCTTTTTGCCCGTGCAGATGACTCACAGCCAACACTGCACAATAAAACCTCAGAATCAAAAACACGGGAGTTCATCTTCCCTTGTGTTACCCACACGCCTGCAGCCAAACAGAGAGACTAAAGATACAGTTTGTCTTTTAGCTCTTAAATATTTAATCCACACCTTCTACATGATATTCTAGCTTCTAGATACAATCCTGTAAATCACTGAACGTCTGTAAGAAGTTACACTATTCTAGATTTTTTATATTTCCTTCTGTGGCACATCCACATGCGATGTGAAGGCTGATTAAGTTATGCCTTTACATATTCTGACAAGGTCTTCCAACAGTGCTCAGGAATATTTCAGGCAAGAGAAAGAAACAGTACTGAAACACAGAAACCTGCCAATTCTCACCCTCGCAGATAATCTACCTCAAGTCCATCCTAAATGCTAAATCCTTCAGAAAAACAGATGCAGGATGTAATAGTGCAAGAGAGATATAGATAAGAAGAAAGAAAAAAAAGTGGGTTTTTTATCCCCCCCCCAAAATTTTTGCTTCACTACAAATCCATAATTGAAATTAAATGTCTTTTCCAAAAGAAAAGCACATTATATTGATAAATTAAGCAAATTGCTAGAGGACCTTACCCTGAGAAACCTGAGTCATCACTGGTGATGGCTTCTACCAGGACATTGCTGTGTCATTTTGTAAACGACATTTTGTTGTCACTGCATTTCACCACAGCTGAATAATAAGGGATTTATGAATTGTGAGCAGGATTTTAAGCAGGATTTGTCAGCAGGATTTTAAGTATCAGCAGAATTGTCAGCAAGATTTTAAGTAACACAGGTGCAATTTGCATCTAGACACCCAGAGAATGAAGGACAAATGTCCATTTTTCCTTTGATGCGTTTAAGGTGGAATGTGGTTCTTTGATAATGCAAAAATAGGACTGTGTCCTGAGCAGTGCTTTTGCTGATAAAAGATGTGAAGAGACAGGATGATGCTCTGCCTGAGAATAAGGTATGGCTGAGTGCTTGACTGCTCAGAAACTTAGTCATTTCTAGAATAGTTCTTCCAGGAAGGGAACTACCTACCATTTTCTACTGTGAAACAAATAATGAGATGCATTTTCCACTGTTCTTCCCTAGAAACGAAGTCCCTTTGTTCCTCAGAATGAAACACTACCCCCATGTAGAATTTTAATTCTTGTTTCTACTCTTTTGTCTTTCTGTTTAATAGTAAATGCCCTGATTGCTAAATGAAACTAGAACTAGAGGATCTTTAAGGTCTCTTTCAGGCCAAGACTTTCTATGATTCAATGAATATGTAACTAAGCTCCACGGGCAGGGTTGAAGAAACTTCTACTAATGTTAGTAGTCAGGATTTTTTTCCACCTTTATAACATCCTATAATAGGTTTTCTGGATAAGTTTGTTTATTAATTGAATCTGTCACACCAGGAACACAAAGAGCATTCAGATTAGGCCAGGCTGGATGGAGCTCTGAGCAACCTGGTCTAGTGGAAGGTGCCCCTGCCCATGGCAGAGCATTGTAACAAGGTTTTAAGGACCCTTCCACCTCAAACCATTCTACGATTCTGTGATTCTATTTTACAAAAGGACAGGAAAGCTAATGTCACTTTGTATTGGTTTTGCATGGCCTGGTTTTTGGTACTGGGGGGGCCACGGAGGCGGCTTCGTTGAGAGCTGCTGGAACCTTCCACCATGTCCAGCAGAGCCAACCCCTGATGGCTCTGAACATGGACACGCTGCTGGCCAAGCCTGGGCCA